>JACRUU010000012.1:14518780-14793780 GCA_030449085.1 Kryptopterus vitreolus | reverse complement strand
TACATACAACCCATCTAAATCAATTTCTCACATTTCAGCCAGGGTATGTTTTCCTAAAAGAAGTGTTGCACAAATAACTTCATATACATTATATAAGTAAAAAAAAAGACTCAAAAGATCATCCAAGAAAATGACAACAGGTGAATGAACCCAGTGTTGAGTAATTTAAAGTGTAAATGTCTATTTCAAACTCAAAAAAACCTAGTGAAAACCTTTCACTTTTTCCAACAATCTTTCATTCTGCTTCCTGGTGCTTTTATGAATAAAAAGATTTATGTGCTGCAATCAGCAAATACAATGTTAAATCTCTAAGTGAAGGAGAATGTTTTGGTGTTACAGGCCATTTGGGAGCTGCAAGCTTAAACAGATACTAATGGTGATGAAACAAAACTCAAATGTTAAGCCAAACAATGAGAAGAGCTATGCCTTGACAACATCTGAAGTGGACTTCAGCATTTAGTCTTCGCTGTCGTGCTTGAATCATTTGTCATTTTCTCCTTTGTGTAAGGTAAAAGTTGAACTGATTCTTTAGAGACAAGAGCTCATCTCTTGCTTCTGACAAGCCATTTCCACATTAAAGTGGGTTTGGGAATTGCACACTTGTCTGAATTCCTGGCTTGAACCTCTATTGCACAGGCCTACACTTTGCAAGCTAAATAAAATTGATGAAACACAAAATAATATCATTAAAATGATGTCTTTAATGTTTCTCTGTATTTTTCCCCACAAGCTGTAGATAAATGCTTTTGTAAAAATACAGACTTGTGCCTTTGTAATTTTAAACATATACCACTCGGAAATCTAAAGTCTTTATGTTTTGCTACGCACAATCATTATGTTCCTTGTATTTGGTATTTATAGAAAATAAACACATTCACACGCATTCAAAATCACCATATGTTGGCCAAATTCACTAGAGTATGTAAAAAATTTGACTTGGGTGTAGAGCTCTTGTGCATATAGACATAACACACTGCACCATAACAAAGGCATAGACAGAAATGATAATATAACAAATATTTGCTGTTAAGAAAAGTGGATACTATACTATAAACTATTACTCTATATTCAAAGATAAATTATAAAAGCAAATTATAAAAACAGAGAATTGTGCACTAGTAAATGTGGCCCCATATTATTATTGCTTCTTAAACACAACGTACAATGACACAGTCATTATGTTTATTATGTATAGAAACCTTCATATGTCAAGGATATATTCACCGTACACAGAATATACTGCACAATAATTTAGGAAGCTAAAGCATAGTAGTCTTTATATTGAACGGGCTAAAATAATAAGTGAGAATTAATAAATAGAGTGAGGTGTAAGCCAAATTGAACCCAAAATACATATTCCAGGGGCACGGTGGCTTAGTGGTTAGCACGTTCGCCTCACACCGCCAGGATCCGGGTTCGATTCCCGTCTCGGTCATGTGTGTGTGGAGTTTGCATGTTCTCCCTGTGCCTCAGGGGGTTTTTCTCCGGGTTCTCCGGTTTCCCCCCGGTCCAAAAACATGCACGGTAGGTTGATTGGCACCTTGGAAAATTGTCCCTAGTGTGTGAATGTGTGTGTGAATGTGTGTGCCCTGCGATGGGTTGGCATTCCATCCAGGGTGTATCCTGCCTTAATGCCCATAGACGCCTGAGATAGGCACAGGCTCCCCGTGACCCGAGGGAAGATCGGATAAAGCAGTAGAAAATGAATGAATGAATACATATTCCAGTGGATTTCATACAAATGAAGGTAAGATGTCAAACCAACACCTTCAGTTTGGACCTAAACCATTACAGCTAAGTTGGGTGTAAATGTGTACAAAATGATAGGCAGGAAACTGAAGTGTTGACAAAAGGGTAAATCATTGGTCATGTAATATACTTGTACATATCACTAAATGTATTAATAAATTCAATAAAATTTGTAATTAATATCATCCATCACTGCCTATATGACACAAACTATTGAGCTGTAAAGGCTTCTGCATTGCTTGCATGTGTATTAAGTTTGAGTTTCACCGATGAAGATAATAAATGGCTCCCTCCCATGTTCCAACTTGCTATGGAAACTCACCACATTAACCAGCTACTTTGAAAGTTGAGTTGGACAGACAAGACGATGACATTCATCTTCTCCAATTAAAACATAGCATTTCATGTCATCTCCGCCTTTCCCTGGTCTGTGGCCTCACACACACACTGATTCACGGATGGATTTGTTTTGCAGATGTAGTGAGGCCACTTATGTGCAGTAACCGCCAGTTCTCTTTCAAAGTAGATGACATTGCAGCTCAAGCTAAAGCAGCTTGAAATGTTTGAGATGTACATTATTAGAAATGGCTATTTCGAAGGCACATGAGGCTTCACAATGTTTGCTACACTAGCACTACTACCCAAAGTTTCTGTTTTAGCATCAAGTAGGGAAATAGTAATAGTAACAATAGCAGGTAACATATGTCTGGCTCATAGAAAACAGAGATGTTTGTGTCCATGTCAGATGCTTTTACTGTAATATTTCCTCTCTGTGTGGGGAAGATATCTTAGAAAGGATCTAGACAGTGGCTAGTGCAAAACTCCCTATAATTTTCAGCAGCTAGAGAATTGATCTTCTGCCTAGATGGCCATCTGTGATTTATTTGAATGTGCTGTGCTCCATGCTGCGTCAGACATGGCTGCCAATACTGTTGCGCTGTACACCATGGGACTTAAATGTCTCTTTCAAGATAATTTTTGGCTCCGGTTCTTATGAGGTGATAATAAGACATGGTCTCTATTAGACTTAAATGTCTTGGAGATGGGATATTTTTCTTTCAAGATAATTTTTGGCTCCGGTTCTTATGAGGTGATAATAAGACAATGGCGTCTCTATTAGAAACATATCCTAGGGCTTCACCACTGTCATTGGACTTGGAGATGGGATATTTTTCTTGTTCTAATATTTAAAGAATGAGCTAGATTCTTTTCTGTGTTGTTTAGTGATATGGTGTGTTCACAGAAAATAATGTGACAATGAAAGAGTCCAGAGCATCAAAGGAAAAGCAAAGGAAAGAATTCCGTAGGTTTTAAGCAAATATGTCATTTTACAGAGAATGAATAATGCAATGTGTAACATTTTAATCAAGCTACGAAACGAAGCAATGAGATAAGATAAGCCAAACTACATAGCTTCTGCAAAAAAGGAGATAAGATACAGTAGGGTACGGTAAGATAAGATAAGATAAACCTTCATTTGGCTAAATGCCATAGACACTATGTGGAGAGAATGTAGAAGTCACAATCATACACAACCTAGGACCTCAAAGGCAACAGAAAGCCTTTCAATCAGCAGCCAAAATACGTGCAGAACCTTAAAAGCTGAGCTACCATCATTTTTGTCCACATGAGTTTATTCCATTTTTACAATTCTGTTAAATGGTTGAAATTATTACAGATTAAAGTTATATGTCTGACATTATATATATATATATATATATATATATATATATATATATATATATATATATATATATATATATATATATATATATATATATATGGACTGTCAAATAAGGCATTAACACAAATTCACTTTAACAGCGCTACTTTTATTAACCTGTGATTGACACTGTGTGCATTGTGTTGGCGAATGAACTGGACCCGGACAATAAAGACTTCTCTGTCACTTTTCAAATTAATAAAGAAACTTAAGTCCCTATCATTTCAGCATGAACCTTTCCTTAGTCGCATTGCCGTTTGTAATGTTAGGATGGAATATAAAAGAAGGAATAGATGTGTTTTATTTAAAAAAAGACGTGTAACCTAACCCTGTGTAACCTAAACGAATCACATTGTATGGAAAGCAACCAAAACCGGAACATCATTATTAAAGAAGCCACGTACCATCACAATTACAACAACAAATAGAAAAATACATAGAAATTAATAAGAAATTAATTAATTAAGCTCTGTGAGCTCTGACACATTTGTAATTATACTTATGTTGGACATATATCTTGGACATAAGTAGACTTAAGTGTGTTACAGATATAAGAAACTGCTTGAGGTGCCATCATATTGCATGATAACCTCTGAGTCAACTATTGGAGAAAACAGAACTCAAAAAGTGATGCAAATCAAAGAAATCTGGACCCAGTGGAAAGCATCCAAAAGCATTTTCCTTTGTCACAGATTTGTCCTTTCCCCTTCAAAATAAGAAATAAGAAATCAACTTGCTAATAAAATGCACTGTTGAAGAGATTGAATCTTATGTTTCTGGATTAGACTTAGAGAAAAGCCACATGATTTTAAACAGGACAACTAGACATCACTGTACATGTGATGTGCATGCTGTGTTACTAATCGATAATCGAAGTAGTAGAAGTGTACACTTAAAGTTATTAGAGACAGACAAAACTTTATGTTTAGAGTGTATGGATTCCCTCTGTCAAGAAGCCAACCTTAAGCAACCTGGAATAAAAATCAGGTTAAACTAGTTGGCCAAGTCATCAACTGTGGTTTAAATAGCAAATTATCACATCTTTCTTTATGAAATGATTCATTTATATTATTAGTATTATCATATTTGTTCCATTGTACAGCTGTTTAATTTGAACAGTAACTTACTATTGTCTGCAAAAGCGGAAATGTATAAATGAATTCAATATCTAATTAATTACAGTTATAGTCTGACATAGATGTGAAACATGTGAATGGTCTTTGGGTGTTAATACATTTATTTTAAGGAGAGTGGCCATGGGTTTAGAGAAAGCATTTGCTTGTAATATAAATGCGTTGGAGCATTTGCAGCTGAAATGTGTCCAATGCTTAATTGAGATTTAGGAAGTTGGAGAGGCTCACTTCTTTCAGCAGTTGCCAAAAAATGTGGGAACAGTACCAGTCAAGTTTTATTCGGCGGAGGTCGCAACACTGATATGGTGGAAATGTGATTTATAAAAGTTTTTGATTAATCTGTTTCTGTTTAACAGGGTTAATTGAACACCACAAAACATGTACTCATTCTTTGTTTTTTGCCCCTGTGAATTGTCTTGCCAAAGATTCTTTTAACATATGAATAACTCTGTTCAGAGTCAGTTAATATTTATTTGACCATTCACATCTGACTCGGCTCAACTTTAACTTTAGTCATTTGATCAGTCAATTTATATGACATTGTTTTTTTTTTTTTTGTCTTTTGACTTAAGCAGCCTATCAGTGGTTAATCTGCAAAATAGTCTGTTTAGCTAATTAGCGACATATGTGGCAACATGTTTACTTCACATACTATAATTGATGGAAAATGTACATAAACATATATACAGCCTAGTCAAAGATTAATGCACTTATTCATTTAATGTATGAAGAATGTTAGACTACTCTGAATAAATAAATGTATGCAAGAAAAACAAGCTATGAAAAAATATTTCCTGGTTTAGTATACATTTTTAAGAATTGTGATGTTTTAGTTACCATTATTGGTTAGTAAATAGTTTTAGACATTTTTATAGTTTATAGATTTTTGCCAGGTGAATATTCAAAGTTGGATTGAAATAATTTTCTTAAATGAAAGTAAGAGTTATTGTTGTTTAAGACTTTCTGGATCCACAGCCTGGGAACAACTCTCTGTCTGTAAATATACACAACCAAATAGAAATTATGTTCATCTTTCATTTCTAGGTTACCAAACAAATGAATCCTGTTTTCCAACTTAGAAAAATTCTCTATATAGGAAAATGTCTACCAAATTTAATGACAATGTGCCTTCATTTCATTCTGGGTAATTCTCTTAATTAAGGGGTCGCACCTTTAGCTGACTCAAAATGTTCCTGCTCGCCCACTGTCTGTATGAAAATATATATAATATAAAGATTAGGACAGCTTTACTTTTATGAACTACTCTTCCCCTACATCAAATAAGTCTCTTAAATGAATTTGACAAACATTCAATAACTGGCAATAAATGTAAATTTTCTGTAATCGTATACATTTATGTATTTATAGTAGCTTGGTTTATTTATGCTTTATTGCAGAACTGTGATTAACATTTGTTAGTTTTAAATGCACCTAAAACTAAACATGGTCATTTTTTTTTATTTGCATTCATCAGATGTCAAAAATCTATCATTCATTCCCATTTTGCTCTCTGAATGATTTCTCAAAGACAGAGGTACAAATTCCAATGCACAATATTATGCAACACACAACCTAGAGATTTTTACCAGACAGTGATTTGTCACATGCGTATCCTGGTCTGACAGAGGTGTGATGTACACATCTGTTTTCAGCGACATACACCATGACTCAAAAATACAGTGAGCTGTAAGGAGAGCATTCTTACCGAGAGGTGAGAGACAGACAAAAACAAGTAACCATTAATCATTCTGCTGACAGGCCTTCATTCAACTTTTCTTCTAGTTAGCAAAAGTTGTTTTATGCTTTAGGCCATTTTGAATTGACAAGTACATAATTATCTTTAATTATGTGACAAATATGTTTCATCATATTATATATCATGTTATTATATTGTATGATAATATATTGCATTGTAATTGTATCACGTCATAACATATCTGTCTTACACCCTTGTACATCATTCAAACAATCTGTTGTCTCTAGGCAAAGATATCTTTCTGGATCTTGATAGAGGATGACTGTGGTCAGCTGCAGTGAAGCTCTTACGTTGTCTTTTCCACCGACTCATTTAGTTCAAACTTCCTCTACATCTCACCACTTCCTACCTACTTCAGCCTATTCATTTGTCATGTATCATGGTACAAATATAAGGACAATCTTAAGAAAGGGGATGGAAACAGAGTTTCATGGTGTATTTAAGTGTAGGCTTTAGTGGTGTCACTTGAAATTCCACTGTGCAGAAAAATGCTGACTGAACGTGTGAAGCTGCATAACAGTTCTGGACAGTGTAGGAGCTTCACTTGCTTCAGAATTTTCGCCCAATGCTTCTTTAAAGGGTTGTTATATTTTTAACATTGAAAAAATCGTGTATCTGAAATCCATTTGGGAAACAGGATTATTTAAGGAACTTACAGGTTCTCTGAAATAAATAAATAGAAAAAGAAAAGTTAAATATGCAAGCATATTTTATCAAAGTATGTTTAATTATCTGCTATGAATAAACAACCCATTTTGTCTTTTAAACCATACCTTTGTCTTTATTTCTGTGATGTTTCCCAATTGTTTTATTCAAACTTTCTCATTTTCATTGAAACACACCATTTTCATTAAAACAGGAAATCTTATACGTTTATTTTAATCTACATATGTGTTCCTTTTTTCTTTTTTTTTAAATTCAATAATCTGTTTACTTCTGTCATTTTGAGCTTTTCTTCAAAGCAGAGTGGTTTCTTTGAGAAGCCCATTCGCTTCTTGATGGTAATGAGGATGTAACATGATCCAAGAGCAAATACTTTTATTTAAATGGAAGCTCCCCATTGCAAGGGCCAAACCTAGCCTTTGTGTGAACAATCACCTGATCAGTCTATGCAAACAAGACCTGGAACATCCTCTTTGCCTGGCCTTTCTCTGCTGATCAAAATCTAGACTATAGTTTGTCTGAACTGCTGCTGATTCTTCCCTTCATTATTTTTAGCTGCCTGGCTTTAACCAGCACTGTAAATAGTGTTATGTCCTTACATAATATCATGATTTTTATAATGTTCCTTCTATCATACAGAACCACAAGTAAAGGTTAGGTTTTGTAAGGTTTTGTAAGGTAAATTTTGCTTCATTCTTTTTTTTCAGGTGAACAAAAGCTACATGTCAGAGAGAATGAATAAGTGCTTTTAAGCTGCTCTATGACTTAAATGTCTGTTTTTGGGTCTCATCAGTTTCCGGCCAACAAAGTATCCTGGTTCTCAAAGTAAGTTCTAAGACACCAGACTCTTCACAATCTGTAGACCACTTTTTACTGCCCCCAACTAGCAAAGCAAACAAATAGTAGGGCATTGAAGCTGTTTGCTGGTCTGTTTGTTTGTGTCAACAGGTGACACTTCCAGATTTAAACGCCAAAGGTAATTCGGGGACACTTGCAAAAAGTGTGCAATATGATGAAGCAATGCAAGTTAAGAAAAAACAACACATTATTGCTTTAAATATTATTCCAGCAAGAAACAAAATTACACTGGACAATGAGTGGGTTTATAATTGTTGTCTGCATTTGTTGTATTTTCATGTTTATATATATATATATATATATATATATATATATATATATAGATATATATATATATATATATATATATATATATTACATAATTTATCATGATTCAAATAATTATAAAGAAAGCTCTAATGACTATACTTGCTCCTACTATGGCTTGCAAGTCTCTCCACACCTTCCTCCCCCAGCACTAAAAGTGTCCTCTCTACTTTCATCATATGGAAATAATAGAGAGGTCAAGTAAATACTCCTTCTTGTGGGTGTTGATGGTAGGGGATAAAGGAAGATGGATGTCTCTGGTGTCCACATTGCAGGTGCTTGCTTTTAGGGCTGAATGTTGTCTGCAAGCAGTTTCTCATTAGGAGCTGGAGAGCAGGACAGCCTTCAAGTCTCCTGCATACATACATTGTGCTTTGGACTGTGTAATTTGGGAGCCTAATTTTAGGAGGAGGCAAATCAGATTTTATTCAAAGCAGATCTGAGTCAAATGGAGATTCACCGCACTGTGGTCAGACTTCAAAACCAGCTCATTACTCGCCCTTTTTCATGTCCAGAGTGCTGCAAATCTTTTTCCTTCAGAAAAGAGGCAAAAAGATTAGTCATTTGAAGTCTTCCTGTTGAGTTATCCTTGCCACACACTGACTGATACAGGAATACCGAAAGGTTTGAATTTACAAAGCAGTCATTATATAGCACATGGCAAGGTTTTGAAAGAACGTTTTAGAAGTTTTAAACATACTCAAGACAACGTTTTCTGGAAATGTGTGCATCAAGAAAAACACACACATGTGTATTTTACTTACAACGACGTGCTTGAATAGATGCATTGTATGTGATTAGTTTCAATGTCAATTTATCATATCACTGGTTGCAGTACATAATTCTGTAACAAAGAAACAAACAGATCTTTGGCATAGTATTACGATTGTCTACTTTTAAGCAGTGCCGCTAAAATCACGAATAGCCTTACACTTGGTATTGCATTTTTAATGATACACATTTACAAGCATTTAATTAGATACAAGAATATATCTTATGGAAATACATTCATTAGCAAAAAGTGTTGCGGAAGGAAAAGCAATTACTACGCAACCAATGGACAACATCATTCAGGGTAAACTGTGGAGACTTGGAAGGAACATCAGCTGTAGCGTGACTATGCAGCAAGTTAAAAATTCTTCAAACGTTTAAAGAGAATGTCAGAAGTGAACATGAACAGGACTTGTCATGACATTTTTCCTATACCAAGTTGTTTACTGCTTGTGAAAGTGAGTAGACCAGGAAGCAATACAGCTACAAAGAGCAATGGTTCTAGATTGATACACAATTCCCCATAAAACATCTGTTGAGAATTAAGTCTTTACTGTTAAAATTCAAATGGAAAACCTTGACTCTGGGGTCAGTTAGAAACAAAGACTGTCAAAGAAGTCTATCTTAAAGTAATATTTCTTGCATCAGGGTCGGCAAACACAGCCCTGTTTATATGAATATCATATAAGAATATGGTGAGTTTATTTAATTGACTTGCTCAATAAAATTCTTAGTGTTTGCACTTCAAGAAACACAAGTGAGTAGGCAGCAATTTAAAAGGAAGGACATTCCCAGTGTTCACTTGGCCCACTGTGTTATATTGCAGTCTTACTTCATACCTAAATTGAAAAATATATACCAATTGTCTGAAAAGTTATTTTGAACTTACATTGGGATTCATGCTGATTTCGTCTAGAAAAATAGTTATATTAAGTAAATACCCAGCAGTCATATAATATACAAAATCTGACCCACAGAATCAACCAATTAGAATAAATCAGAACAAAGGTGGTCTGATCACCATGAGGAATACATTTCCAATGTCTGATGTTACAGATGCTTGGAGTGGGGACCTACCATTTGACATCTTAACAAATAAACTGAGAACATTTAATTCCTTGGTCCCGTTCTAATTGTTTGCTCTGTCGAGAGGAAAAGAGCACGTTTTGTTTATAGCAATGAATGCGTTGCAGCATATACAGCACCTTGGTATGTAATCATCAATGGCATAGGGTAGATTGGAGTATTTTACATATTACAGCTCCTGGAAAAAAAAAAAAACTTTTTGTGTTCCTTCCCCTTCCTTCCAAGATAATGATCTTTAATGAATGTGTTTTGAGCAGTGGGGATTTTCGACTGATAGTGATCATATCAAAGAGAGTATGGTTCAGTTTTTGAAAACCAATCAGGGCATTCCATCTTAACCATCTGGACGTCTTCCATAATGCCACACACTCACTGATTATTCATGTAATGGACCTACACCAAAATCAGACTCTGCACCACCCAAGCATTCTTCCCCCTTTTCTTACTATGCAAGTGAGATGGCCGTTTGTATTTTAGTTTTCTTAGTTCTGATCTAAGGTGAAGATAGAAATTGTTGTAAGTGAATCTATGATTGTAAGCCTGTATGAATGCTTGTAGATTTTGTCTTTGTGTGTGTGTGTGTGTGTGTGTGTGTGTGTGTGTGTGTGTGTGTGTGTGTGTGTGTGTGTGTGTGTGTGTGTGTGTATCTCTTTCCTTTTTTGTGTGTGTGTGTATGTGTGTGTGTGTCCGTCCACTTTTTTCTAGTGGAGTATCTTTTCATCTACCAGTGCTGCTATTTCAAACACACACACACACACACACACACACACACACACACACACACACACACACACACACACTGGTAAATATCAGTGTTGTAAGACGTTTAATATCTGCTGTGCCAGTAAAACAGTAAAGTCACGCTGGCTTAGTTGGCAATTTGAATGAACTGTGACTGTTTTCTCATATGATAAGCAGTAATTAAGTGAACACTGCTTGTGGTATTCGTTTTCTTAGAATACATGGATACAATCATTACGACAGTCAAAGCGTGACAGATTTACTTTATCTATGATTAGAGAGTTTTATCGCGATTCACCAATGGTTCATCTTAAAAGGTAATTGAAATGTCATGTGCAATATTGTACGTGAATTACTTGTATGAAATTCACTTACATGACTCACAGTACATATGCTGTACACAGATTACTGTTCATTCGTTTCTATCCAAATGTAGAATGAGGAGCACAATAAAAAATAGACTATCGATATCTAATTGGCATGTGGATTTCAAACCCTCTTATCATAAAATAAGCTGCTAATATCTAAGAATTTTATAGTTTAGTATGACTCCTAATATATTTGCTATTAAACATTTCAATTCCATTTACCCATTTCTTTTCAAAATTCCTTTATCTTTGTGGGAATCTCCTTAGGAGTAAAAGCTAACACAAACTCTTTGCCTGTCTCAGCATGTTTCTAGACAGCTTTTGTGGCCAGTAGGATGATTTTTTTCACATTTAAAATGGTATCAATTGACCTCAAAAAAATATTTGTTTGTTGTTTTGTGGAATTTGTAGCATTGTTTTTGGTATCATGCCTATACGACTGTAAATATATATATTTTTTATAAATCAAAGGTTCAGAAGGAAAGAGATAAATTCATTTAAAACATTTCATTTGGGAAAAGGGCAGGGAATCTCATATTCACCACATGATATCTGGTCAAGAGCAAGTCTGCTAATCCTCTGAATGAACAATGTGATCTGCCTTCTAGTCTACAGCCTGGTTTCTTTCTTTCAAAGCTTAAATAGCCCTAAAAGCTTCCTACCTGAATCCTTTAAACAAATAACGTGTTACCCTCTTGATATTCTAGAGCTCCATTATTTACCAGGAGATTTTAGGGATTAGTTGATCCATTCCCACTGAATGGCTGAAAAAATGGCTTTTACACAGTTCACGTGCTAAAGGTTGAAGCGAGTATGGAAGACATTTTATTATAGTTTTAATTACCTTAATTCTAAATGCATTATTTTTATCTGAAACTTTACATGTAGCAAAACATTCTGGAGTTTTTCTTTTGACTTGTCACAAATCAAAATTTCATAAAGAATGTATAGAAATGCTTAGAATATTTGCCATAGCTGCACACATACATTATTTTCACTGTGTTTTATTTTCCTTCCACAGTAATGTATTTCTAGACTCAAGCACAAGCTTTTTCAAGCTATATGGATAAAGAGTGAGTGTCTCAAATGAGGGCACATTGATGCTGTGCAGTGAACGGTGGTATCTATACGAGGTATCAAGGTGATCTGCCATTGTCAGCACAAAAAGTGCACTTTTTTTTTCTTTTGTAAAAAAGTGTCTGTGAAGTTTTGCATACCAAAGGCTGGCTATCTGTCCAGGCTACTGACCATTGTGCATTTTCAATTTTATAAATCTGCAGGAAATGTCTTTAACTTCTTGAAGAATCTATTGATTTCTTGACGGAAGGACAATAGGAAGACTGTGTGTAGCCCATGAACCCTTACAGCCAAGCAAGGTTGGAAAATGTGTGCTTCCAGGAGCGTGTTTGCAGCAGGTTATGTGTTGTTTTAGAGTGTTTGGACTGGTTTACCTAAACTTAGTGTGTTGCTTTACACGCCTTATTCTGCACAAACATTTCCTCATGTTTATTTTATGATGTGGCATTTTTATGACAATTGTAAAACCATTCATGTCGCATGCACTTTTTTCTAATAATCTAATAATCTAATAATACCTCTTCAACAATAGATATATACTTAAAGACATGTAAGATATGAAACTGGAAATTTGTCTGCACTATGCGGAAACGAGTGTTTAAGCTATGTTACGTATTTCACGTTTCTTTCATTGTAAACAGTGGAATTTGAAAATGATGTTGGGATTAGGAAAAACTGATGCAAGCTCGAAAAAGATCCTATAGATCAGTATGAGCACACCGTATAGCTGAATGCAAAATGTCGTTCCCAAATTAAGCAGAATGTTTTTTGACGTGACTGCATGGTCATTAAATGAAATAAGTTGTGCTACAGAAATTAGGGAGTCACATGGCGGAGTTCCTTCACATAAGGAACTGAGTTAAGATTGAGAGATGCATTTCCCTTCTTCTACACTGAGTGGCAGGAGATCTGTTGTGAATATTTTTTCTCTTGTGGTTGGTCTTTCTCTCCAAGGCCATTTACTTTAATGCATCTCAGCTGCCTTCACTCCCATTGTAACAGATACCAAGGGCACAAAATCCACAAGTTTAGCCCTGGTGCTGTTTCTTATAATGCAAGAATATCTGGTATGAGTTGAAGTATAATTTCTGTTTTAGTATGTTGAGTAACATTTCCTTATTGTAGCTGGTGTCCTACAGACATGCCCAAACGTTGACAATTTCTTATTCTGTATATTTACAAAGGCAGACTATTTTTTTAAACTTCAGACTGTCTGACAAGTCGCTGCCCTGCATGGGGTATTCCACAACATGACTGATGGGGAAAATCTCCTGTTCCTGCTGCACATATTGCAACCTCAACCTCATATTTTGATCTCATGTTCTAATCTGGAAAAATCCGGAGCTCCAATGTTTGTTTTTGTTTTATTTGAGAGGTGTCCAACTATCTGCACCATGACCTGTGGTATCATTGCTCATCTTGAAAGCCTTAAATACACACACATTTGTAAACCCATCTTTGATTTTCAAAATATATAGAAATGACGTGCTACCTCCTCTGTGCTACATCCAACCGCTTTTCACGTTTGACATTAAAGAAAAGGAATTTTTGTTGTCCAGAGATTTCACTTGCAGTTCTCTTGCTCCTCCAGTGGCCACAACCATATGTGCTTATTCCAGCTGATGAATCTCCCGTATGAATCAGAGCTAAGTCTCAGGCCAGGCCTGCATGTATGTGTTGGACTGGGCCACACATTTCTGGAGACCACACAGGTTTCCTGCCTGACGGCCAACTCTCTCTCTCTCTCTCTCTCTCTCTGCTGCCCTCCATCTTCATCTCCACATGTCTCCATGGAGACAAGGTCACAAGTTCAACATTAAGAGGAAATATGAACATGACAGAAGCTTACAAACCTGCAAAATTCCTTTCAATTCATAGAGATGGTAAAAGACAATAATCTTCATTATATTCATTAATTATTTGTAAAACAAAATATTTTAATTGACTCTTCTTATGCTTAGACAATGCAATTTCAGTAGGTCACATATCAGTTTATAGGTTTAAATAACTACTGTAATGATTAAAAAAAAATCAATGCCTATTGTATGTATTTTTGTTGATGGGGGAACAAATTAAGAAATATGTAGCATTGTTTTCTTTACTATATGATCCATTGGGCAATAAGGCTAAACATCCCAAAATGCTGGATAACTACTTGTTAAAAAAATTCCAAAACAGATATTGCTGATGGAAGACCGGTAATTGAGCAGTCAGATGTCACTCGTACCGAAGAGGAGAAATCCCGCTGTGAGCCTATGTCCCGCTGAAATTTGGAGCGTCTAGCAAAGCCTCCATGGACAGCGAGGTCCGGTTCATGGAAAATGTCTGCAAACTTTATTGAGGTCGAGCAATTTCAACCAGTAATTTAGTTTCCAGCACCGTTAGAATAAAAGAATATATATATAATATAGATATATATATATATATATATATATATATATATGTCTATATTTTATTTATTTTTTTATATATATTTTTTTCCTTAGTTTCCTTAACCCCTGGGTCAAATGACACCTATGAAGATACATATAACACATACATTTGCCTTATTATCCTTGTGAGAACATGCACTAATTTTCAATGGAGTTAATGAATACTAAGCTAAAATGAAGCCTCCGTAAACCCCCTTCCCCACACACACACACACACATGCGCATGCACACCGCACACAAGCTACTGAAATATTCTGCTCCCAATGGATAGAACTGCCTGTTCATGACTTTTTCATCTGAACCTCTAACATGTGCTTTCAACCTGTTGTCTTGGCTCTGTTATTAAAGCCACACTGGAGGGAAGCCTCAGTGTAGGTGAAATGAACCTTAACCTTCCTTACACAGCTCCCTTTTCCATCATATCCTCACACAAATATACAGAAAAACAGATTATTTCATTACCTGTGGAGCCACCACTGGGACCAAGACAAGAAAATATTAGGCAGTGGGAGTAGCAGGACTAAAGTAAAAACAGCAGAAGCACACAGTGAACATGCAAGACATAGAGAAGGCTGGGCGGTGGGAGAGAATGAGTGATCTCATCCGAAGCGCTGAAATCTTGCTGTTGTAAATGAGTTTATCATACCACCATAGTCGGCCATAAATGACCTCAGCAGACATGCTTTCGTAGTAAGCTAAACCAATAAGAATGTGCATAAAGGAAAACACAGCCTGTAGTGAGAAGCAGTACTTCTGCACCATAAATTCTTCTAGCTTTAACCCCCAACATGGTGAGATGTAGTGTGCCAGCTTGTGTGTGGAATTGTATAAGTTGAGATGTCGCCTTGTAAGCAGTACATCTACAGGCATGGAGGACGGCTTCCTCTGCTGTGAAAAGGGACTTCCACATGTACTTGCATTTCTAGTGGGCTTCTAACCCAGAACAGATGTACACAGTAAACTGCACTGACCCACAGAGGCCCCTCTAGTATGGCTAGGCTCTGGACGCTGGGCTGTGAAGGGCAGGGCCACTCAACACCTGATCAAACTGCAAGCTTTACAATAAGAAGGTGTAAAACTTTCTCCCTGTGTACTCTAGAGCCAGAGGCTTTTCAGAAACAACAATATATTAAAGTCTAATTGGCTAGAGCAACAGACTGCAGGCTCCCATGGGAGGGTTATGCAGGAGGTTACAACCTGCCTTGCGTTACTAAATCTGCTGGCATTGAATGACCTATCAACTCCTTTTTCTAATCTGTGCAAACATCTAAAACTTGATATGTGTATGATCTATTTTCTCATGTGTTTACCTCATTTGCATGTTTCACAGACACTACAACTATAATGGCCAAAATGTTTTACCTGCCCCCCCCCCTATTCATTTGTAAGTGACAAAATTATGTGTAGAAGAAAGTACTATGAATGTGGATTAACTATCTTTGCTATACCGAGCTACCTAGCACAGAGCAGATACTACTACTAATACTACTTATTAATTATTATTATTATTATTATTATTAATAATAATAATAATAATATTATTAATAATAATAATAATAATAACAGTATTAATAATAATAATATAATCCACAATTTGCACAGTTACAAGGAACAAAAAAGAATGGGGTAATAATAATAATACAATTGTGTTTAAAAAAATGTACTGAAAATTTGCACAGGAACAAGTCTTTGGAAAATCTGCCAAGGAACGGGTAAAAAAAAAAAGAATGTGGGGTCTGTAAAAAAGTAATTTTCCACTGTGAGGTCAGGTCAAGAAAATAAAAAAGAAAACTTAGAGGGTGGTGCTCTGAAAATTCTGATAGCGATCATGAATGGCACATTTATAAAAGACACAAACAAACGAAACAAGTGGAAGCCCATCCAAATCTTTTAGTTGTAATGGTGGTCTTTTTAGATCAGCCAGTGAAGCACAATAAAGACCTGTTCACATGCTATTAAACAATATCCAGGTCAGATAGAAGTTTAATTTGCTCAGTATGGATAGAGTTTATTTGTGCGGAAAGCTAAAACAATCACAACTAATATTTTCAGAGGAAATGTTGCTAAATAGTCAGTTTGTTTCCCAGAACGTTGAATAGCAAATTAATTGGAACTCCAAATTACAGTTTATTCCCCCTGCTTCAAATGAAACACATAGACCTACTTTTATGTATTTTTTAAATGTAAATTGTTTTTGTTCTTTAATCTACAGTGTATTAATGCCTTACCATAGCACCACATTGCAAAGACGGAAAATACTAATATCTTAAACAGTTCATGAAGCCACTCTAAGAAAAGTGCAGAAGATCAAGGTCATTGTCAAGAAGTACACAAAGCCACATTGGCAGGTTTGTCCTTACACACTGCTCTGCTGATTCGATTTATACACCTTGGTGGTCCCACTTTTGGACACTATTAAACCAGCATTATTTTTTTTCCCCCTGACCCGTGGCAATGGCCCCTCTACAGCAATGCCCTCTCCTGGAACATAGCAGCTGGGTGTATTTAGGAAGCAGGAAGCAGCTGTCAGGAATGACTGTTGCATGCATGGCTATCCCAGGCTTGGCCTGTTTGTTTTTAAAATAGACAAGATTCTGTTAGTGGACTGCAGTAAGGCCTGAGCATGCTTAGCAAACACTTCAGATCAGTTCATTTGGAAATGAACTGTAATGTGTATGTGAAAGACAACAAGAACGACCTTCCACACTAATTACATTAGCAAATGCTTGAACTATGACTTTTCAACCAAAGAAAACTACATGCAGTTAAAAAGCAGTAGTTTTATATGAATGAACTGCTATGAATATGCTATAAACTATGTTTATAACTTCTCACAGACATTGAACCTTTAAATAAATAGCAAAATGCACCGATGCCATGGACACCTGCCTTATGTGGTTATTCTCCAAACTGCTTCGGCTAAGCTGGAGGCATAGAATTATATAGGATGCCTTTGAACGCAGTATAATATAATTTTTCACTTGACCATCGAACTCCAAACCTGTTTCCAGCATGGAAATGCCCCTCTTCATAAGGTGAGCTCCATGAGCTTATATATATATATATATATATATATATATATATTCTCTATATTCTGTCTATATATATTATGATATTATATTATATTATATATATTGCTTGTTTAGTGTTTTAACATTATTCTAATGATTAGAATTTTATTTGTGTTATTAGAGCATACATATACATATGAATGTATATATATATATATAAATATAACTCCCTCTAACTAAAAGCAGTTGACTTTAGACATCATCAAATCTTCTCCATCATCTAACATAACATGTACATCAGTGGTTTTTAACCAGGAGCAATGTTTCATTAATCTTCTTCTATTCTAGACATTAACTGTTAAATGATGATGGAAATGTGTGAGAAACCTTCGGGTCAGAGCGCTGGCTTTCATTGTTGAGAGGAAGAAGGCAGTAATGTGGAGAGCTTACATTCACTAAAGACTACCAGACTACCACAATCATTTTCATTTGGTTTTATTTGGCCCTTTCTGTCTCATAATATACCTCAGGCCTCAACCAATGGATTGTTTGACTCTTAATAGCCATGGAGAATGTCTATGAGAGGAGAAAAAAACATATCTGTTTTTGCTTGTTTAGTGTAGGCATTTAATTTCTATTATTAATTAAGAATAGGGAATAAAAAGATAATTATATTTAGAGGACACAAAGTTTCATACCTTCCTTCTTTTCCATATGTACTTATTTCCTGTTTTTAGTAGTTCAGTAAGAGTAGGAATAGTTAGTGTTGTAAAAATTTAGAGTAGTAGAGTAATAAATTTGTGATAGTTATTTATATATATTATATACTTATTTATATATGATAGTTCTTGTATATATATATATATAATTTCGTTCTTTATATAACTAACATTATTTGTCTAAGAAGTGTATTAAAGTTGTTTTTCAGTGTTATTAGTTTCATACTTACATATACAGCCCTTCTGTTTGTTTTTATCAAGATCTGTTATGACTCTATAAGCATCTTATGCAAAACTCAGATCAGTTCATTTGGAAATAACATGTGTATGTGAAAGACCAAGAACGACTAACTAATTACATTAATGCTTGAACTAAGTTCAACCAAAGAAAACTACATGCAGTAAAAAGCAGTAGTTTTATTGAATGAACTGCTATGAATACTATTATGTTTTAACTTCTCACAGACATTGAACCTTTAAATAAATAGCAAAATGCACCAGCCATGGACATCTTATGTGGTTATTCTCAAACTGCTTCGGCTAAGCTGGAGGCATAGAATTAATATATATTTTTGAATGTTTCATTAACCTCTCCTTCTTCTATTCTAGCTCCTACATATATATTTTATTCTTACATGTACATTTTCATTTTGTTTTAACATTATTTGAAGAATTTTATTTGTGTTATTAGAGCATACATATACATATGAATGTATATATATATAAATATAACTCCCTCTAACTAAAAGCAGTTGACTTTAGACATCATCAAATCTTCTCCATCATCTAACATAACATGTACATCAGTGGTTTTTAACCAGGAGCAATGTTTCATTAATCTTCTTCTATTCTAGACATTAACTGTTAAATGAGATGGAAATGTGTGAGAAACCTTCGGGTCAGAGCGCTGGCTTTCATTGGAGAGGAAGAAGGCAGTAATGTGGAGAGCTTACATTCACTAAAGACTACCACAATCATTTTCATTTGGTTTTCATTTGGCCCTTTCTGTCTCACTAATATACCTCAGGCCTCAACTCAAGTGGATTGTTTGACTCTTAACCTGCCATGGAGAATGTCTAATGAGAGGAGAAAATCAAACCATGGGGTAACCGGACACTCTACTGTACACTGTAAAGCCTGTCCGTCTGCCCAGCCCCCCGAAGAACTTCACTGCCTGATCAAAAGATAGCCAAGGCTCTTTAAAATTCCTCACCTACTGTTAAATTTAATGCAGCACTCATTAGGAGAAATAAAACAGATTAATGCAGGTGCAATTAAATGTGAGCCATTGGTTTAGAGGACACAAAGTCATAGACATGTTTGCTTATTTTATCTTGCATTCATAGTACTCTAAACATTACAAAAAAACCATTGTTCCTACAAGAGAGGAACCTGGAAAGTAGTTGATTTATTTGATTTATTTGTTGTAGTTGATTTACTATGAATATTTCTATGAAGTAATCATTTTAATATTATATGGTACAAAATGTTGAAAAGAAACCTTCAGAAATCCAAAAGCCCACTTGGTTAATTTCTCATAGGAACCCAACACATTACTGTATATTACCATCAGTCCCGAAGATTTGTTTAGAGAAAAGGAAGTAACACAGAGAAAAGTACATAAGTCTCATTATTGAGCTAATTTTAGTCACAGGTAAAATTAGGGTTTTTTATTTTTTTTTTTTTTACAAGATTGTCTCGTGGAAGAAAAGGAAAAGCCTATTATGCTACTTTTAGTCACAAGAAAAGATGTTTAGGGAGACTTGGCTCAGGTCTGAAAAGCTGAAGTGCCCATTCTTAATTCCCAGTTGTGGAACAGAAGTCATTTTCGGTTCTTGTCTGAACTCAAAAGGAACCATTTTTAGCATATACAGTGCAACTTCAATGGTGCCTTATCACTGCTGGCATCGAACATGAGCGATTCCACATGAAAAAGCAGCTGAGCTTTTACTGTAATTAGGGAAATAATTATTCCATTTGTATTGTACAAATAAATCCTGAAAAGGCCCCGTTTGAAAGGCAGTTGCAAAATGCAGCTTGAACCCCTTGCTGAGACTCTTGCAACTCTGCACTCAATACGCGAGACACTTTAAACCTGGCAGGCACAGTAGGAACGATAACAAGAGTGCAAGAGTAAACTTTACCAAATGGGTATTAAACTTGACGGTTGATTAATCACAGATGAGACAAGGGAGTCGGGCACTTAGATGCAAGTTTGCAATGTAGTGCTTTTCAGAAATAGAAGCTGAGCTCTTATGCTTTGGCGCCATGGCTCCTATAAAACTCTGCTCACCTTTGTGTAGTCTCTGCCAGTTAAAGGTGTCAGAGCATTTCTACCATTTGAGGTCAAGAAAAAAAAAAGAAAAAAAGAAAAACAACAAAAAAAAAAAAGGTTGGTGAAAAAAGGTGATAATAAATGTGACGCTAATAGGATCAATACTAATACTAATACAACAACTACTACTATATATATATATATATATATATATATATATATATATATATATATATATATATATATATATATATATATATATATATTCACATTATGGCCTTAATTATTTCCATTTCCTGCTTTGCTGCTCTGTTGTTACATCATTACACAGCATACACTGCATACTGCACACGATAAGTATTCTGACAAGCTGGGTTAGACCACCCAGTTATGCCGTGTTGAAACACAGTCTGGCAGCGGTCATTAAAGTATTTCCTCAGGTCGCTCAAAAGCTGTGAACTGTGGAGCAGTTGGAAGTCATCCAGCAGTTCCAGACTAACACTGATTGATAATTTTTCTGTTCAGTCACCACAATTTTCGGTTGTGATTATTTCTGTCGCGTTGGTGTGTGTGTGTGTGTGTGTGTGTGTGTGTGTGTGTGTGTGTGTGTGTGTGTGTGTGTGTGTGTGTGTGCATGTGTGTTGTGTCTGTGCGTAGCAGTGGTGACTTTATATATTATGTATTTATCTTATTGTATGTAGATGCCATTTATATTACAGTAAGGAAGGCAGATTTGACATTAATGTGTTCCACTGAACTTTGTCCCTGCAATTAAGTAATGCGAATACATCCGAAAGCTTTACACTTACTTTTGCATCGGCTGAGTCATGTTTCTGTACACGCAACAGAGTGTGCAACAGAGTGTGTGTTTTGTGTGTTGTTAACGTTAGCATTTGTACAAATTTGCAACTATTTACAAATACTTTTATCCCACAGATATAAATAGTGCGTGTGATCGATGAATTTGCTAATTGCATTATATGGAATGTTTTTAGAATGGTTCGCCAGGAATCCTCAAATGTACGTCGTTATCCATCCAGCTGATTTAGCTGTACAGCAAAAGTAAAATAAATGCTGCGTTGTTAACGCAGCAGAGTTTATGTTGGTCATTGCTACTGCTCTGACTGTTCAAGTACTGTGTGAAGCTGCAGTGTGTCTTATGCTGGGCTTGAACAAGTGGTCAGTGACAGAGGCTCATAAATCTTCTGCCTGCTCAGACATGCTGTGACTTACGGCAGCCCAGGGAGAGGGCCTCACTGGTATGAGACAGCTTGTCAAGATATTCCAAAATATCTAATGTGTAAATACCTTTAATCCATAGCAACAGCAACACAGGACTGTGTGTATGCCTTCAGTGACACTTTCACTAAAAGACTTAAAATTAAAAATGCCCCTAATAATTTGCTAGTTAAAAAAAGAAATAAATATTCACAAAAAAAGCTCATAGATGCTAAGAATTAAAAGTGTTGTTTCAAGGAAGGCATTTGGAGACACAGTTAAATCATGTAGCCAGATCCCTTACATGTTTTGTCTGGGAGTGTGATGAATAGGAAGCATCAGCATTATTCATGTGATTTTTACACCGATAGTGTTTGCATAGCACACAAAACCCCATAGTTAAATGTTAACTGGAATGAAAGATGCCACTGGTGTGCCACCCAGTTCCTCAATACAGGTGCAGTCATATGCTTCAGTGAAAAAGAATTCTTGACGTCACCCAGCTTTCTGTGATGAAACACAATGGCAAATTCACCTTAAAGCCTTTTCTAAAGAAATATTCACGTGACCATAAATAAGAGTGTGCTATTAAGTCAAGTTAGACTTGAAACTAATGTTCGGGGGAACATCATTAGATCATTGGTAGTGTATTCATTCATTCATTCATCTTTTACCGCTTTATCCGATCTTCCCTCGGGTGACGGGGAGTGTGTGCCTATCTCAGGCGTCTATGGGCATTAAGGCAGGCTACACCCTGGATGGAATGCCAACCCATCGCAGGGCACACACACACACATTCACACACACATTCATACACTAGGGACAATTTTCCAAGGTGCCAATCAACCTACCGTGCATGTTTTCGGACCGGGGGGAAACAGGAGAACCCGGAGAAAAAAACCCTGAGGCACGGGGAGAACATGCAAACTCCACACACACATGGCTGAGATAGGAATCGAACCCGGATCCTGGTGGTGTGAGGCGAACGTGCTAACCACTGGGGGTGTATTTAACCACACAATTAGTAAACGCATAAATGTGTCTATCATCGATTAAGGCACTGTAAATAAATTTAAATGAATAGTTTTTCCAATAAATCCTTTTACATATTTCATCATGCAAGTCATGCAAAGAAAAGAGTTCAAATAAAAAGAGTTGTCCTATTTTGTGTACAAAATCCTACAATCTCAGTAATGCCAAATAATATACCAGCGTGAGTTTACTGTGTATCTCTTGTAAGTAAAACTGGCTGATTCCATTTTCTTAATTTATTATTAACTATAACATTATAACTGGAATTATGATCCTGGAATTAGGTTAATCACTGTTTGTTTTCCTCCCACATCCATAAAAGATAAAAGATCCCATTTGGTATGAATGGGAAAATGAATTTTCACGTCCATATTGATGGACGATGGATTGCTCTTAAATATAGTATACTGTGGATTCACTACATAATATTTTTTTGGACAAACCACAAAAGCAAAAAGGAACAATGAGATGTCAAATAAACTTTATACTATACTGTTTCAGTTATTCAATAATTTGTTTTTTTAGGTATTAATTCAATATATGTAAAACTTAAACTAGCTCTGATACTTGGTACCAATCAGCAGCACATTATGCTGTGTAAATAATAAAATAGTAATATAAATTATATTACTGCATAATATAATACATTCAAGTTAATATGAAACATTGAAGTTAATAACTGAATAATTGATTCTGTTTGTCAGAATCCGTTATATATATATATATATATATATATATATATATATATATATATATATATATATATATATATATATATATATATATATATATATAGTAGTGGAGCAAATGCGAATTTCTAATATGAATTTACAAAACATACACACACACACACACACACACACACACACACACACACACACACACACACTCAGTCCTGCTCTATTCTTAAATAAAGGTCTGTTGCTGAGAAGTACTCATGGCGCCACACTGCAATTTTCACTACCTGTCTATTAGTGTTCTGGCTTCGACAGAAATAAGAGCCAGAGGTGAGGTGGAGTCTGGCTTTTAGATGTAGTTCAGATAGCACTGAACAATGAAAACATTTTTGATTTCACTTGGCACCAGTGTGCTTAAATTCACTGGAACTATGACTGGATCTGTGGTGCTGATCATGCAGATACTTGCTGGTCTTACAAAAAAAAGTTTGATTATGGTCTGAACTCACAAGACAAGAACTCACAAACTGATTTTTATATAAAAATTTGGAATTTTGAAAGTTCCCTGGTAATACATATTTGGCTGTTAGTCTGATGAGCTTGAATAATATTTTTCTCAATTTATATCTACTGTATGTTTCATGTTCTGGACGATTCGGTTGATTATCTGTTTAATTATGATATTGTTTGACTTTAAATATCTGATAATTAATAAACAATACAGGTACCTATCTGACACTGTAAATGGAAAGCAATAGTACAACGTCTTCTAACACTTTTATGGAGAATATACGCACCCTGTTAGAACTGTTATCTTAGTATTGTGATGAGATTATATTGTGTCGTTTTCATCTGAATGACAATGAAAGCATTAAACTTTCCTATTATCCTACTGACCTCCATTACTCTACTTAAATATTCTTGAGACCTGTTACGTGTCTGAGTAAAGAGGTATAGCCCTGGTGCGCAGATACAGAGGGCATGAATTATCAAGCAGCTACCCGCAATGTGGGCTCTGTGATAGTGTGCCCTCTTTTCACCTCCCCCTGTAAGGCAAGGTGTGAGAAACACCTACCAGCATTCACCTAGCATTTGTAAGCTAAGCTCTACAGAGATAGTGGCCTAGAGAAGCAGAGGGCCGATATAAATTACTTGCTGATGAGAATGATAAACCATGTCATAACAGCTCTCTGTTTGCAAGGGCCAAGGAGAGATAGTCTCATGTCTCTCCCTTGGATTCATGTCACTTTTGATCAAATCACTATCTGGATGTGGTCGACTTGGGGCAGAGGATTTATTTACATACCCTGGATTTCTGTAAGCCACTTACTGCCATGCTTGCTCTTGGCCTACAGATGAATGGGACACAGGAACTAGCAAAATGGGAGAAAAACCCTACAACAAAAAGGGGGAAAACTCCTGTTCATGGATTTTAGTTTCAATTTTGGTATATATCCTGATAAATTGGAAATGTATTTCCCCTGGGGAGTAGTTTTGCTGCTCAACATATCCTGACAAGAGAAATGTTGCATGTTACTACTAATGTGCAATATCAGAAATGGTAATTATAATAATAACAACAACAATAATAATAATAAACAACACTAGGGCGCACATTGGCTTAGTGGTTAGCACATTCGCCTCACACCGCCAGGGTCCGGGTTCGATTCCCGTCTTGACCATGTGTGTGTGGAGTTTGTATGTTCTCCCTGTGCCTCAAGGGGTTTTTCTCCGGGTTCTCCGGTTTCCCCCGGTCCAAAAACATGCACAGTAGGTTAATTGGCACCTTGGAAAATTGTCCCTAGTGTTTGAATGTGTCTGTGAATAATATATATGTGTGAATAATTTGTGTGTGTGTGTGCCCTGCGATGGGTTGGCATTCCATCCAGGGTGTATCCTGCCTTAATACCCATATATGCCTGAGCTAGGCACAGGCTCCGCGTGACCCGAGGGAAGATCGGAGATCGAGGTAGGAGATAGGAAGATATAGCAAGAGAGAAGTAGAGTAGAGGAGAATAGAGGTGAAGATAGAAGGATATAGAAGATCGAAGAGAGGTAGAAGATGAATAAATGAATGAATGAATGAATAAATAATAACACTAATAATAATAATAACAACAACAACAACAACAATAATCATAATAATAGTAATAATAATAATAATAATTCAGCTGTAGAAATGTACTCTATGTTTACTAAGGAAAATTGAAATCTTAATATTCATAACATTGTTATTACCAAATTTTATCAAGTATATTATCAAGTATATTTGATTATTGTTTACTACCATCTCACTGGTCTTTGTAATGCACAACACTCTTTATCCTCATCATCATTATCATCATAATTGTATTATTATGATCATGATTATGACTATGATGATTATGATGAGGACATAATCAATAAACATAATATGATGATGATTATTATTATTACTACAGCAACAACAACAATAATAATAATAATAATAATAATAATAATAATAATAACAACAGCAACAATGGTACACACTACTAATCTTATGAATTTTTAATCTTACAAAAACAGAGTTCAAGAAATAGGGTTTGCTACCCAAAAATAAAGAATTTATGCACACATGATAGAGAGCTTGTGCTATGTAAAAACTTTCACAAGCTTAAACACAGAGACAGTTAAGCACATAATGACTGTGATAAGTCTGATTTATCAGCCAGCAGAAATGCTTTGAGGATAAGCGCTGTGTGGATGCTAATTATGATGATACAGTCAAGCAGAGTTAGCAGAAATCAACTGCATGTTTAATTGCTTAAACCAGCTGATAAAATCCTCCAAGGGTGCTCTATATATCCTTGTCAAACTTGTTTAGTGTTTTAACATTATTTGAAGAATTTTATTTGTGTTATTATAGCATACACACACACACACACACACACACACACACACACACATATATATATATATATATATATATATATATATATATATATATATATATATATCTATATATAGATATATATATATATATATATAAAACAGTAATAATCAACAATTCTTCAAACAATTACAAAAACACTGTAGCAAAACACTGTATTTCAGCCATTCTTGTTCTAGTGAAAATCTCTGCTTGTAGGTCACTCTCTCATATCTCATGATCATCACCATTTCACATGAAAGCCCAAATCTCTTCTCAGAACAGCCTCAATCTCAATTAAATAAGTGTGGTTGTGAGATTATAGTTCCCCACCTCACAAAAAAGTGAAGCATTAAATAATCCTACAATTAGCACAATCAAAGTTAAAATGTTGTTGTTGCACATAATCCCAACAATACATCTTAGGAATGGTGTCTAGGTCAACCTATAGGCGCCAGACCGCCAAGACTTCGGCCAATGTTGTCATATCCTCATGCCACCAAGTACTTTTAGCAGATTAAACACATACCTTTGTGTTCCCACCTTAACAATTAATTAAATTACTTCTTAGTTTCCCCTTGTGGATATTACCTGATTTTGTGATTATAGTTGGCAAAAAACGTTGTGATTTGTCAGCAAAAAAGTTCTTAAATAAGAATCCTAATTAATATTACATATTTATAATAACAAAAAATATTAAACTGAAGAAATCAAACTGGTTTGTTACAATGTTTGTATTATGAATTTATTTGTTTAAATCAGTGTAATATTTTGAAAAGATTATAACTGTATAATAATCATTGTAAATATGATACATTGTTGTAATTAAATTTGTACAATACATCAATTAGGCCTTTAGTCATTGTGCTGGCATGATACAAAATCTTAGGTTCTCACTTGCAAATACCTATTTGTTGGTAGGCAAATAAACGCCTAGACTTTCCCACCGCAAAACATAATTTCATCAAGACTTCGGCCAAGTTTTTTGTTGCCAGACATATCGCTCAATGACTTCGGCCAATGTTGTCATATCTTTTATTTTTTTTTTTTTTTTGTTTTTTTTTTTTTATTTATTTTTTTTTTTTTTTTTTTTTTTTTTTTTTTTTTTTTTTTTTTTTTTTGTTTTTTTTTTTTTTTATTATTTTTTTAAAATTTTATTTTTTTTTATTATTATTTAGTTATTTTTTTTATTTTTATATATTTTTTATTTTTCATGCCACCAACGTACTTTTAGCAGATTAAACACATACCTTTGTGTTCCCACCTTAACAATATACATGTAACACACCTTCTTAGTTTCCATATCAACATTATATTTTGTGATTATTATCTGCTGGACAACAAAGGACACACTATACTGCGTTGTGTACTTATTTGTCTACCTAATCACATATAATGTTCTTAGGAAAACCAAGAATACAGAATTAATATTATCATATTTATTATTCTAACAAAAAAGTTAATACTGTAAACAACTGAAGAAATTCTCAAACCTGGTTTGTAGTAAGCAATGTATTTCTGTATTTCTATGCAATTTATTCAGTGTTTAAATTACCCAGTGTAATATTTTGAAAACGATTATAATACTGTATAATATTATACATTCAAGTAAATATGATACATTGAATTTAAAGTAATTAAATTTGTATCCATACTACTGCAGAATAACAGCAATGCGGTGGAGGCATCTTTAGTCGTATTGTGCTGATGCATGCGATATCAAAATCTTCAAGCTGTTCTCCACTTGCAAATATCACTCCATTTGTTGGAAATTACAGAAGCAAATAAACAGCCTTATGACTTTCCCATCCCAAATTAGCAACACACATAATATAATCCATCTTAGTATTTACTGTAATTCTAATTAGGCTTTGATGGTAAGCAGATGCAGGAAATACCATTATTATTTGAAGCTTTTGTTCAAGTGAACACATGACAGATTAGTAAAGTACAGATGTGCAGTTGATTAGATCAGAATTGCTAATCAATTCGAAAAGCCAAAACCACTGTTGAATGACACTTTGTGAGAATTATATACGTGCCTAACATTGGTACTGAGAGCAAACAAGCATAAGACTAGATTCTGAAAGATGTCGAAGGTACAGTCTGTGGAACTGGATGTTTGCCTGATTAGACAAAGTGGTGGATGAGGTTTATTTTTCCAAAGGTTGAACAGCTTTAATCATAGGGTCAGACTCTTTGGGATTTGCCTTTGCTACTTTAGAGAGAGCTTTAGAGGTATTTTCTCTGTGTTTACACAAACTGACCAGTTACCCGGGTGGCTTACTTTAGTGGCAACATGTGGTTCACAGTGGTTTAATAATGCCATCCACTTAATTGTGTAATTTAGTTATTTAAAGCCTATATTTGCGTTACTATGGTATTTTTTTTTTTTTTTTTTTTTTTTTTTTTTTTTTTTTTTTTTTTTTTTTTTTTTTTTTTTTTTAATTTATTTTTTTTTTTTTTTTATTATTTTAATTTTTTAAATTTTTTTTTTTTTTTTTTTTTTTTTTATCTTTTTTTTTTTTAAATTTTTTTTTCCTTTTATTTTATTTCCAAATGTTATTTCTTTTTATTTTTTTTTTTTTTTTTTTTTTTTTATTTTTTTTTTTTTTTTTTTTTTTTTATTTTTTATTATTTAATTTTTTTTTTTTTTTATTTTTATTTTTTTTTTTTTTTTTTTTTTTTTTTTTAATTTTTATTTTTTTTATTTTTTATTTTTTTTTATTATTTTTTATTTTTTTTTTTTAAAATGGATTAAATTGTACACTGGCAACTTCTGCACCACAATGCCACAGACAACTACATATTTATTAATTCCATTCAATGATGCAAAACATGCTTAAACATTTCTTGACTTGCAGTTAAATTAACAGTGAACAGTGAACAGTGCATACAATGAACGAAAAACATGATAAATGCATAAAGGCAGCTTTTAGCAAGGGAAGGGTATCTATTACATGAAATGAAAGTGAAAGTGATTTAGCTCTGCAGAATCAGTTTATTGTGTAACCTCATTATAAACTATGGCAGAAGTGTGAAAGAAGTATATGCAATTGCCTGGAGGGCCAGCATGGCCTTCTTAACAACAAACAGACCATATCGGAGCTCTAAAAACAGATATGCGTGAATCCAATAGGCGAGTAAAGGCCCGCAAGTTTAGCTTATGTTACCTGAAATGAGAACGTGATGTTTGGGATCTTTCATCTGCGCAGTTCAAATAACCTGCACTGATTGGCTAGATGATATGCATGAAAACCTGTTTGGCTGATGATGTCACCAGAGCATAATCTAATTGTTCTTTTAACGCCTTGCTATGGGGAACTTTACATCCTGGAGGACACAAAGTTCACCACCCATTCAGTCACACGTATAAACACATCCGGTCACATTGCACACAAAAGAAGTTGCATTTTTTTCAACTTGGTAAGTATTGCATTGATTGCTTAATGCTTAGGCATTAAAACTTCAGAAACAGAACGTATCATACTAGAAACCAAGTTTAGCCAAGCTTGCAGTGGTTTGGAACACATGTATTTATAATGGGAGAGAAACTTGTGTGAACCACACTGGAATTCTCATACTGGAACAGGAAAGACAAGAGAACATATGAGTAAGGCATATTTGGAAAGAGCAGGACCAGACCTGTGCTGTGCTATCTGGGTAGTCTTGCAGTGAACCATGAAGAGGCAGTACTGTTCACAACTACCAGGCACCCTCATGACAAGCACAGTATTGTCATCATCTTGATGATGACACATTTTTTCACCCTTTTTGCAAGTCAACCTGACACAATGAATGTACAGATCATATAACTGGATGAAATATTTTGCACAAATAAGCTATGTATCACGGGCAAAAGATGAAGTGCTCTCAACTGGCTTTAAAATATGCTCACATATAAGGATAGGCCAATACAAATAACCGTTTTTGAGGTTATTTGCCTTTTAAGGTAATTCTCTATTTTCTAAAGCTAGTTTGGATTCCAAATTAGCTTTTCATGACAAAATGTAACCTAAGCCTTCATCCTTAACAAGGGCATATTTCATGGTTAATGCATGACCACTCAAACAGTTCACCTCTCTTTATTCAAATCACATTTCCCTAACTGGGACAATGCATACCCATTCACAAAAATAAAGGTCAACGGCCTAGCATGATATATTACATTAAGTGGAAAAAAAAAATTCTTCAATGGAGCTTTCTGAAAGCCGATCCATTTTTGAGGTTTTGTCAAAGCTGCAGCTGGTCCGAAGCTCAACAGCCAATAACGTTTAAGTATATGGGAGCCTTCTGAAACTCCCTTTCACTTTCAGCTGCAGGATCTGCATAGATCTCCTCTACACTAACAAGGTGTGGCACTGGCTAAATTTAGTTCCAATTTATGAGGCCCGAAATTGCCCTGTCTGTATCGGCACTTGATCTGGCATTGATTTTGATCATTTTGAACATGAGCCGAACACTCAGCCTGGTTTTCATTTTCCCATTGCGCACACCGGTCAAAGTTGGCTTGTTTTATTGGAAGTCTTGCTCTTATATTCCTGCCTAGCACCTCCTGACCTTGACTGTCTCTGGGGACTCGTGGAAAAGGGGGAAAACAAGGAAAGACACTTCCTTGTCTTGTGAAAATTGCAGTGTGAAAATGTAGGCGTTGTCTGTCATGATCTATCATGTTCTGATTAGGATGGTGGGTTACTTTAACAAATCAGGAACACTGAAAGAGTACACCATATTGACACCTAATGATCAGTACAGTATTTGGTTTTTAGTCCTTACTAACAAAAGAAATAGATTGGTGGAGTTAAATATGTGTATATAAATGATTTTTAAAAATATATGATTTCAAAATATCTCGAAAGAAGCGCAGCAGGAGATGCCTGTCTCCATGTCCTGCTGCTTCTCTCATTTATTTGATCAACTACAAAGGAAACATTGGTAATGGGAGAAGGTTTCGATTTTAATGCTTTCTATAAAGGAAGAGAAACAGGCAAATGTCCTGTTGTTATTGTAGCCTGTGTGGATACCCAGCAGTAGTGCCTCACTTGTAAAATGAGTTGTATATACATTGGAAATGACACTGTGTAGCTTGGAGGAAGCCCACAACCTCTTTATTTCTATGCCTTTTTCAAAAGGTAGTAATATTTATAGTGATGTGGTATAGGTTAAATTAATCCTTTTTTTAATAAAGAGCTTAAAGCATGGTCAATCTTTCATTCCGTCTATGATGCTGTGATGCCACCAGGCTCTTACACAACATGTAAATGCATTTAAATCTGACCGCATGTGTTTGCTGTGTTTTCCCAGTTTCCTCTGAATTATCCTAATTCCAAAAAGTATGCCAGTAGGTGGATTATCTACATTCAAATTTTCCATGTGAATCTATGTGTATGGTATCCTGCACGAAATGGGAACCTCATCCAGGGTGTATTCCCACCTCATGCCCAGTTTTGCTGGGATCGGTGCCAGAGTCACCACAACATTAAACTGGAAAAAAGAGGTTACTGAAATGAACGAATAAATGACAGGAACCGAATGGTTCGTTAACCTAACATTTTATCATTTGCCGCACAAGTTGGCATGTAATAATTCTTATGAATGTGTAATTACAAGTCTCTGCTGGAACTGTAGTCTAAAACCTAAGGTGGCAAACCAACAAAAGTGGGTTTGCAAATCCTTGAGTAAAATTTATCTAATCTATAATAACAACCTCTCATTTTAGAGATTAATGAACATAAAATGTTTCACTTCTGTCATATTCAACCAATACACAAATTATGTAGAGTTGTGCACAAGGAACTCTTGCATTGAAACATTCTGTTTTAATTTTAAGTTTAAATACAATGCAGCCTTTACAAAAGAATGCTTTGGCCCTTTTGGTTTCATCCAAGTCATAAGCACGATGTGATAAATCCATCCGAGTGTACATCTCTGACAGCATCAGTACTGTGGATGTAATCATATGCTCCTTCTAAAAAGATTCTGCCCAATTGTGGGAATGCCTCCCCAGACCTTTTCTTTTCCTCTTTCAAATGTATAAGTGTGACTTACAAATGGCTGACAAACAACAAGTGATGGACGACATGAGAGATGTCACACCGTACACACTGGCAAATTATCTCATAGCTTTATGAAATCTTTTGGCAAGCCATAGTGAACAACACTCTGCATTCTGACTTTGTCCAAAACAAAACCTGCAACACATGCTAGCGTTCATTTAAACTATAGTAGTCTGTGATAAAAAAAAAAAGGAAGCAAGTAAAACTGTAAAAGGATAATAAATAAGAAAATCTTATTTGTGAATGTCCTGCTGCATGATTTCCACATTATGTACATTTAACAAGTAACTGACTCGATATACCTAATAATTAGATGAATAATATCTATATAATCAACTAACAGACTAATTACGACATCTAAGCTCTTACTGCTAAATCCAGTGCACCCTGTCTTTCCTGAGCAGAACAAGCTGAGAACTGCCTGCCTGAACACAAAGGCAGAATAGCTAATGTAGCTCATTTGAACGCATGGGCGCTTTTCTATAGGGACGTTTCCTCACACTAACAGCAGTTAGAGGAGGTGAGACTGTGTCAAACTGACTGGCGCCTCCTTTACCTAAGTAATTTTACACCAGTGTCTGGCCTGTTCAACCTCAAATGCACGTGCAGATAAATACATGCAGGATTTTTTTCGGTTGCCGACAGTAACCATCACACTGATGCATTAGGAACTGATATAAATCCCATAAATGTTCCAACCGGACCTCCTTATAACATATGACAATACACTCAAAATACATCCTCCTGTAATATTTTGGATACCTTTTTTTCACAGGTGTTTGCTTGGAATTAATTTTAGGCAACATAGCATTCTTAACTTTCGGTTAAGTTGCATATTAATTTTAGTGAACTTTCATATAGTGCATATGTAAATGTATGTTATACATATGCATCATGTCTCCACATCTCACATCTCAGTGTGTGTGTGTGTGTGTGTGTGTGTGTGTGTGTGTGTGTGTGTGTGTGTGTGTGTGTGTGTGTTTGCAACCGCATTTGTTTTTGGCCTCTGGTTACCCACAAGAATATGTAAATGTTCACAGACAGAGGAGCTGTGGGAAACACTGGGTCAGAATTACCCAGCCTGCTGAGTCTCAGTGAGTGTGACTCAACTCGCAGAAAGAGCACACAGAGCTCAAACATTTTGGATGAGGTTTTGTTTCACCCCTGCATTACCACGCATAGCTCATGAATGAAAAGTATTTTTCCAAACACACGAGTTCCCAAAAGATGTTGTACATTGTCTAGCTCTGAACTGAAGCTTCTAATGAATAATTTATGATAATTTATGCACGTGTAATTCTGTTTCTCACTTTCCCCTCACCAGCGGGTCGAATCGCAATTCGCCATTCTAATTTTCTACACTAGTGGATTGTTTTCTGTACAGGATGGCGCCTTCTGTGCTCTGTCTAAGGGTTGATGACTTGTTTATTTAGCTGCAAATGAACCATTTAAATCAATTAATTGTTCCCAGTTACACTTCAGAGGGTTTCATGAGAGCAATTAAGATAATGACATGAAAGAAAAGAACATAAACATATAAAACATTGGTTTCTGTAAATGACCTTTAACAATCTTTGACATTTAAAGATTTGGAGAGTGGTACAGTTATACTATATACACAGTGGGATACAAAAACAAATATTTGTTTACATATTCTTATTACTTTTTATTAAAACGGTGCAGTGATACTTAATCTAGTTTAAAATCCCATATAGAACTTTAGAAATCTCAGAGAGCGAATGAGAAAGAAAGAAAGAAAGAACCAGTGCTGATTTCTTCACACATAAATGCATTTATAAACCTATTTGCGCACATCTGGAGACTCTGGCACACATGACTCCCTAGCAATGTTTACATGTAAACATACCTTAAGCACAAAAAAAAATCTACATGCCAAAGTGTGTCCTGCTGCCTAAACATGCCCTGCCCAGACAATAGTGCCATCTGCTGGAGTGAATTCACCTGCTCTTAGATTACGCCAGCTATCTGCTGTGGGATTTCAAATCTAATATGACAACAAATATTCTCAACAAATTCATTTTGCTATTTTTTGCCTTTTATTTTATTTGACCATGCACAACAAAATTGATTGATTACATAAATTGATTGTTTTTTTATGTTTCGATTAAAAATTGATTAATGTAATTTGCATATTCTCCCACTATCTCTTATTAATTTCTTCATTCAGCATTTATTACAAGTAAGAAATATAATCCCTTGCAGTGAAATTAAATAAAAATAGCACAAATGATAAGTTAGATGCATTTAAAATTTTAAGCTTTGATTAAGTAATTGTTAATAATTATTCTAGGGAAATCATTAACATGTTCAGTGTCTTCACACAGATACATAAGTGTCATTAATAATTAAGAATAATATATAACTAAAGGCAAATTTGTTATTTCAGAGGAGTGTGTCAAACTGGTAGCCCTTTTTATGATTCAGTAGCCATGAAGGGAGTTCTCAGATTGGTGACCCCTGCTTTAGACATTACCTTGAACTTGTTTTGGGACCATAATTGTACCATAAGCATCTATTGTGTATACCATTAAAGGTTCCATTATATTTTTTGATCCCCTAGGATCCCAAAGGTACTACCTCCACAGTACCTTTCTTCTGATAGTGTGCATGCTGTGTAAGCAAGATTAAATCACAATATTAGATGGAATATTCACACACTAATACATTCTCACCTAAGTGAGAAAATGTAATCTTTCATGGTTGTCATGGTTTTTATGTTGATATTCGAAATGAATTTAATAAATTCAGACTTGTACTGAATTATGAGAGTTGTGATACATTCGGCCATTTACGTACAATGTTTGCCAATGGTCTTGTCTTCTTGGGTGGCTCGAGTGTCTGCCAGGCCCACCAAGCAACTCTGATTTAATCATGATGACTGACTTAATCTGGGTGTAAGAACTAAACACACACATATAAAAGATGATGAGTGAAGGTCAGTTATGTGTTGATTTACAGTTGTTAATCTGTCATTAAGGAGCACGGTGGCTTAGTGGTTAGCACGTTCGCCGCACACCTCCAGGGTTGCAAGTTCGATTCCTGCCTCTGATATGTGTGTGTGGTTTTTGCAAGTTCTCCCTGTGCCTTAGGGGTTTTTCTCCGGGTTCTCCAGGTTTCCCCCTGGTCCAAAAACATCTAATTGGCACCTTAAAAAAATTGTGTGAATGTGTGTGTGTGTGTGTGTGTGTGTGTGTGTGTGTGTGTGCCCTGCGATGGGTTGGCATTCCGTACAGTGTGTCCTGCCTTGATGCCCGAATACGCCTGGGTTTCCCCACGTCCCGAGAGAGAAATCAGATAAAGCAGTAGAAGATGAATGAATGAATGAATCTGTCATTAGGATTTGTTGCACACATCCATGGATAGAAATCTGCATCTGCCAAGCAATTGGAAACTTTTTTATTTGAATTTGAATTCAACATTAGATGCTGGATTCAAGTTTTTTTTCAAGTTTAACATATTTTAAAATATATATATATATATATATATATATCGATATATATATATATATATATATATATATATATATATATATATATATATATATATATATATATATATATATATATATGGTGTGATTTTAAAATAGGTTAAACTTGGAAAAAAAAACATTCGGACTGATGCTGAATGTACTTTCATTGAGGTTCGGCACATCTTGAGCATACAGAATGCTGTTGTGCACATCTATAACTGCCACAATTATAGGTGTGTAATAGAAATGCAGTGAAGAGAACAAAAGTCCTGTCTGGGTTTTAATGTTATCTATGTTCTCTGTGAGAATCTGTTATCTAATCTGCCTATTTTAGTCTTCACCCATAAAAATGTTTGGCAAGAACAAAGCAGTGTTAGCACGCTAGCCTTTAATCACCTTTAGTGCACTTTTTTTCCCACTAAATATACGTTTTACCTGTTAAGCATATCAAAATTCATTACTAACTGCATTCAGAACTAAGACTAGTTACTGTTTGCTCCTGTTTGCTTATGTTTTTTTTTTCTTTGTTCATTTTAATTGTCTATGCCACCTAACATTTATTGTATTGTCTGTATTTTTGTTTTCTTCTTAATTCGGGATGTAATATTATTTGACAGATCTCATCTGGTGTCAGAATCTTTTTATCATATAGTCTTTTTGTTGAACTACTGACACATTTCTTTAATCATTTTTGTTTCATATACAATTAATATACCAATTTTAATGATGATCAGTTCATAAATCTTTATTTCTGATGGTAGGGGCTGCATTTGTGCCTATAGAATGAGTAGCTGGGACCTCAACGCTGAAAGGTATATTCATGTTTTAGAGAAGCATATGTTTCCATCCAGGCATTTTTTCCGCCAACAAGACAATTCTAAACCACATTCTGCATCTATTATAACTGCATGAACAGCAAATACAGCAAAACAAGACCCAGGACTGCTGCACATATAGAATGGTGCACATTTCTCTTTCAAAACTCCAGCAACTGATCCCTTTAAATCCCAGGTAAATACAGACTGTCGGTAAAAGTAGAAGGGATGCTAGTCAATGGTAAACATGGCCCGGTTTCCACATTTTTGCAACATGTAATTTTTTTCATGATCTGTTACAACCATAAAACTGAAATTACTTTATTTTTTAGATTTGTTGGATTCAACGATTTGACATGTTTTCTATGTCTATTCTGAATAGAAATATAGTATCACGAGCATCCCAACATATTGGAATGGGGTGACCTGTGATAAACTGTGTGTATTTGTATTCATTGTTCTCGGGATAAGCTCTAGATCTACAAGCTCTAGATCCCTGCACAATTATACTTGGAGTTTGGGACTTGTGTAATTTGGATCAGTGCTCAGTGGTTTAAGGTGCTGGGCTACTGATCGGAAGGTCAGGGGTTCGACCCTTGGTATTGCCAAGCTGTTGTTTTGGGCCCTTGAGCTAGGCCCTTAACCCTCTGTGCTCCAGGGTTGCTGTATCATGGCTGATCCTGTGCTCTGATCTTTGTTTGAAAACAATCTGGGTTATGCAATTTTAAAAAGGTGTTGCATAGTGTAGGAGAATTTTACATTTTAAATATTCTACTTGTCATATATCCATCTTGGTGATAATAAGAACTATGGGATCATTATACCACGCCATGCAATTTTCTTCCATATTTTATTCCCCTCCTTATAGGTCTAGCTGTACTCTAGCTCATAAGCTATCAACCAATGAGAGTTTCTACAAACCAGTTCTTAGCTGCAGTTACTTTGAATTTACAATCAGAATGAGCTTGAGATTTGTCAATGAGCATGCGCTATCAAGCATGCATACTAATTGCTCAGTATCAGCAAAGGTTGTTATTACAATTAGTTTTCCCTGCATTTATTATCTCTAGGAGGAGCATAAGACTAATCACAATATATAAAACCTGAGCCAGGAAACCACCTCTACAGCCCCTCTGGAGCTCGGTCTGTCTTCTCTAACCAAATAAGCTAGCTTGTAAATGCAGCCGCCTCCCTAGAGGTAACGTCATGGCAGAGTGTTTCCACAGACATTGGGTTTGTGTGTGTGTGTGTGTGTGTGTGTGTGTGTGTTTTCTGAATTAATCTTTCCTCAACACCCATTACTTAACAAAAAAAAAATACAACAATTTCATAAATATCCTGTGACATCATTTACCCAAATATCTGGTTTTGAATCCTGGAACCTCCTATTGTATATTTTATTTGGCTTCCTGGGTATCCCATGGCGTCCATGTCTTTAGCTATGACTATTTAATCTAGAAACTCCAAAACTCACAAACGCGTGATGACCGAATGTTCCAAAGATGTACCAGTATACTAAACACACCATATATCTCCTGTTGCTCACTTATCTCAAACAGAAATAGATTTTGTTGAATTGTTTGATAAATTTGACCCAAGTTTTTCCAGCGGGTTTTATTGGAGCGCCTACTGTTTTTCTGCCTGTTGGTGGCCTGGGCTCTAATCATCCACATCTCCCAAGGAGGCCATAAATTATTCCGATGAGATGATGCTTTGTGTTCCTACTGCTGGGACATGGGGGCGAATTCACAGCGGCGTATTTTCACAAGCCCCGCTCTAAATCATTGTTTTATGACAGCAAGGAAAACTTCTGCACGTTTATGCTGATGATTTATGCTCATTTGGGTCTGGAGGACACTATAATTTGCAAGTAATGTGAAAACAGATGGATAGAGAGATAGCAAAGGCCAGACTAGACTATACGTTCTCAGTGGTGCTTACAAATGACATCCATATGCTGCTGATGTCTCTGTCCTCTCTGTGATTCTCTCTGTGCTAGGCATGGGTGGTTTATGTGGTTATAATCAGTCTCTCATAGGCTATGTTTATAAGAGAAATTAGTGAACAATAATTAGAACAACTGCTTAATCGTGCTTTGACCCAAGGCACCATGAAAGAAGCAAAAAGTAACAAAAAGTAACAAAAAAAAAAACAAGTTCAATCTTTTATATATTTTATAACAGACATATGAACTACCCTAAACTTCATTAAAGCAATAAGGGTTACAAAGTCACATTTATGTGCATCATAATACTATATAAAGTATTTGCTAGTATAGTATTAAGTCATCTCTGTTTTGTGTATTTTGTTTCACTATACACTATGTATCATTATAGTTTCATTATATCTAACTATATATATATATATATATATATATACTATATATATATACATATATATATATATATATATATATACATATGTATATCTTTATAAGATGCAGTAACAGCTAATAGATTGCACTGTCTTGGAAATGCTACACTAAGCCTGATGCTTCCCATCTTAATCAGCACACAGCACCCATGAGGCTCTCTGTAGCCAGCAACACCACAGACAGGCAAGTCCACTGGCCTCACACCAGTGCACCCCACACTTCTTTCCCTAGTATGCTTTCCTCTGCCCTGAAATAACTCCAGAGTTGAACGCCTGGTGGAAAGTTCACCTAAGATGCCTGTCCACATTACTGTAAACTCCTCTCAGTCACCCAAACAGCTGAACAGTGTGTAAAGCCAGCAAAGTCAGCTGGCAAACAGATCTTTTAGTATATTTATCTGAGCTTTGGTCAGAAATAGTCATTTCTGAACCAATAAATAGACCAGAGAAACATGTATTGGTGCCATACATACTTATGCCAACTAATTATCAGTTCTTTTGTTGCATATATATATATATATATAGTATATTTCATGATTCATTTAAATCATGGGTTCATTTTAGTAGTCCTAATTAAAAAGGCTGTGTTTTAAAGAACTATAGTGATATAAATGAACAGATCATTTTTTGCAAATATTAATGGCGTGCTATATCATAGGCTTCACTTAAAAACCTATTTTTTTTTAAAACCTGTATTGCATAATCAGCTGAAAAGGAGTCAAGTGCATTAACATTTCATATAAATATAGGTCATAAGTTATGTTCTCCAAAGAACCTGTCTGGCAATATGACCTAACAATTGTGACAAACCTTCCAGCATGTAGAACGGCATAATACACTGTCTAAGCTTTTTAAAAAAATCAATAATTTATCTATTTGACAACACATTATTCATATTTTCAGTCAGTGAAGCTGAATATTATGATGCCAGGGATTCACTTATGGGAGATTCCCAAATACAATGTGAGTCTAAAACAACAGCAAGAGACACTATGTGGTAATTGGAAAAGCAGCACAGATCTCTCTGCAAAAAAAAAAAGAAAAGCCAAAGCAACACTAATGTGAGCAATCACTAGCCAACACAATGACTAGTTATTGACAGTTATATGCGAGTGGACCATTTGGAGAAAACGTGTGGTTTATTAGCCTTAGATGATTGTGACTTCAACGCAGACATCTGCGTTCCTAATGATTTATTGCAGCTTGGTGGAATGAGCTTAGAGAGTGTGTGTGGTTGGCCGACACTCGTGCTTTTTCTCCTATTGCTTTTTGGACTGTGTGGGCTCTGGAGAAGCTTTAAATGTTATAAAGACAGTTTGATTGGGAGCCAAGCAGTATAAAGTTGGAGTTATGCCTTCTCTTGCAATGGATCCAAAAATAAGAATGGATGTATATTTGTGTGTCTGTGCATGTGTTTGTGCATGTATGTCCGTGTTCTGTGTTTGCTATGCTTGCATGTATCCTGCTCAGTTAACATGATGTCCTAGATCAACACTCCTTTGTGGTTCCAGAAACAACACTGCTATTAACCAAGAAGAAAAATAAACTGGAATCAGTCATTAAGCATTTTGTCATTACTGTTTCTGTAAGGGGCAGCACACTGGCACACTGAGTGGCACTGCCACTTCACAGCTTGTTTGAATGGCTGTGCATGTAGGTCCCATGTCTGTGTTCTTAATGTTTCTCTGGTCTCTATCGATAAGCAATATCCCTACAGAAATATCCCTAAATTTTATACAAAGGATTTATCAAACTATATGGTAATAGTTGTTCCCTTTCTTTTTTTGTTTTGTTTTACCACATATTCTAGCTGAAACTTGAAAAGCTCTAAAGGCCTCTGAGGATGTTACAGATGTCAGAAAAATTCAGCTGTGTGGATCTCTAGACTTCATACTAAAGAGACTGCTGTTGTTTTAGAAATAGTCAGGTTAAGACATGTACAAATTTTTTTTGTTTGTAGGTTCTTGTGATATCTGTAATAGGATAGCTGGCAACCAGCTTACATCTGTATATATATATACAGACGTGGACAAAATTGTCCAGACGTGGACAAAATTGTTGGTACCCTTTGGTCAATGAAAGAAAAAGTCACAATGGTCACAGAAATAACTTTAATCTGACAAAAGTAATAATAAATAAAAATTCTATAAATGTTAACCAATGAAAGTCAGACATTGTTTTTCAACCATGCTTCAACAGAATTATGTAAAAAAATAAACTCATGAAACAGGCATGGACAAAAATGATGGTACCCCTAACTTAATATTTTGTTGCGCAACCTTTTGAGGCAATCACTGCAATCAAACGCTTCCTGTAACTGTCAATGAGACATCTGCACCTCTCAGCAGGTATTTTGGCCCACTCCTCATGAGCAAACTGCTCCAGTTGTGTCCGGTTTGAAGGGTGCCTTTTCCAGACTGCATGTTTCAGCTCCTTCCAAAGATGCTCAATAGGATTGAGGTCAGGGCTCATAGACGGCCACTTTAGAATAGTCCAATTTTTTCCTCTTAGCCATTCTTGGGTGTTTTTAGCTGTGTGTTTTGGGTCATTGTCCTGTTGCAAGACCCATGACCTGCGACTGAGACCAAGCTTTCTGACACTGGCTAGTACATTTCTCTCTAGAATTCCTTGATAGTCTTGAGATTTCATTGTACCCTGCACAGATTCAAGACACCCTGTGCCAGACGCAGCAAAGCAGCCCCAGAACATAACAGAGCCTCCTCCATGTTTCACAGTAGGGACAGTGTTCTTTTCTTGATATGCTTCATTTTTTCGTCTGTGAACATACAGCTGATGTGCCTTGGCAAAAACTTCGATTTTTGTCTCATCTGTCCACAGGACATTCTCCCAGAAGCTTTGTGGCTTGTCAACATGTAGTTTGGCATATTCCAGTCTTGCTTTTTTATGATTCGTTTTCAACAATGGTGTCCTCCTTGGTCGTCTCCCATGTAGTCCACTTTGGCTCAAACAACGACGGATGGTGCGATCTGACACTGATGTTCCTTGAGCATGAAGTTCACCTTGAATCTCTTTAGAAGTCTTTCTAGGCTCTTTTGTTACCATTCGGATTATCCGTCTCTTAGATTTGTCATCAATTTTCCTCCTGCGGCCACGTCCAGGGAGGTTGGCTACAGTCCCATGGATCTTAAACTTCTGAATAATATGTGCAACTGTACTCACAGGAACATCTAGTTGCTTGGAGATGGTCTTATAGCCTTTACCTTTAACATGCTTGTCTATAATTTTCTTTCTGATCTCTTGAGACAGCTCTTTCCTTTGCTTCCTCTGGTCCATGTCGAGTGTGGTACACACCATATCACCAAACAACACAGTGATTACCTGGAGCCATATATATAGGCCCAATGGCTGATTACAAGGTTGTAGACACCTGTGATGCTAATTAGTGGACACACCTTCAATTAACATGTCCCTTTGGTCACATTATTTTCTGTGTTTTCTAGGGGTACCATCATTTTTGTCCATGCCTGTTTCATGAGTTTATTTTTTTACATAATTCTGTTGAAGCATGGTTGAAAAACAATGTCTGACTTTCATTGGTTAACATTTATAGAATTTTTATTTATTATTACTTTTGTCAGATTAAAGTTATTTCTGTGACCATTGTGACTTTTTCTTTCATTGACCAAAGGGTACCAACAATTTTGTCCACGTCTGTGTATATATATATATATATATATATATATATATATATATATATATATATATATATACACACACACACAGTGTGTATGCATATGTAGTAGTTAGAAATGAGTATTATTTAAACATAGTTAAATTCATGACATGTTTGGATACCATTTAGATAATCAGCAAACATTATATTAAATCAACATCTTACAACATCTTACAAGTCAAACAATGCACTTTAGTAAGTAACAAAATTAGGCACTTTTTTATCTCTCACCTGATTCACACAACTGCTGCAAACCAGTCACAAAGCTATCCAGATAATATCAAAGTAGCTCTAAACGTAGCTTAAAAAGTAGCTCCAAAGACCAGGGTGGATCTCAGAGGTTTGTTAGAGAACATCAGGGAGCAAACTGCATCATGAAGACTAAAGAACACACCAGACATGTCAGGAATAAAGTTGTGGAGAGGTTTAAAGTAGGGCTAGCTTATAACAACATATCTTTAAAAAAAATCTCACAGAGCACTGCTCAGTCCATCATCTTCCATCATGGAGTTTGCTACAGTTATGTAGAGGACACAGCAAACATATGGTAGAAGGTGCTGGTTAACTTTTTGGCCTATAAGCAACTCGATGTATGGCAGAAACATAACGCTGAACAACATGAAACATGGTGGTGGCAACATCATGCTGCGGAGATGCTTTTCTTCAGCAGGAATAGGAATAGATGGATGGAGTTAAATACAGGGCAATTCTGGAAGTAAACCTATCAGAGGCTGCAAAGGACTTGAGACTGGAGCAGACGTTTACCTTCCAGCACGGTATTGGCCTTAAACAAAAAATAGCTACAAGGGAATGGTTGAGATCAAAGCATATACATGTGTTAGAATGGTCCAGTCAAAGTCCAGACCTAAATCCTATTGAGAATCTTTAACACAACTGTTGTTCATAGAGGTTCTCCATCCAGTCTGATCTGGGCCTGATTTACAAAAAAGAATGGGCAAAAATTACAGTCTCTTTATGTGCAAAGTTGATGGAGACATACCCAACATGACATGCAGCTGATTATCATGCAGCTGATTATCCAGATTTTTATTTATAAAAATAAACAAAACTTTAAAATCATATATAATTTTTCTTCCACTTCACAAGTATGTGCTATTTTTGTTTGGTCTATCACATAAAATCTCAATAAAATACATATAAGTTTGCAATTATAATGTGACAAAATGTGGAAATATTCAAGGAGTATGAAAACTTCTGCAGTGCACTGTATTTTTGAGCTAGTTTTTAAAGCATTTGAATTAGGTAGAATATAAGGGGACCTGACAATTTGTGCAACTGTAAAAACTGATATTTTACACTATATGCATATATATATATATATAATATATATATATATATATATATATATATATATATATATATATATATATATATATTGATGCTGAGTTGTAGTTTTTTTTCTTTCATTTATTTCATACTTTAATGACTAAATGACACTTTATTGCAACTTTACTTTTTGTCAAGAAAAAAAGACCTTTTTTGCAGGTAAAAGATGGATAACAATGGTGATCTGACATCCTAAATTTCAAGTTTTATTATAACTGCTTTCAACTCATTTCCAAGATAAGTATTTATTTATTCCATGTGTCCATATTTCACATGAGAACAAGTATACAACACAGTATACATGAAAGTTTCCCTTTACTTGCAATCTAAATATAAGTTCAGAGCTGTCATTATTTTCAAATCTACATTTTAAACATTTGGTATCTTTTGTTCATAGATTATTGATGCTCTTACAGCATCAATCTTCTAATTACTATTTTAAATACCGTTGTTTGTCTGGCCTCCACCTAAACTCCCAAAACCACCTTTTCTTTTTAGGTTCAGGAAATATCTGTCACCCAGCTGATAAAAATCTATCACATGGCTCGTTAACTTATATTGCTTTGTTTTAGATGGTGTTACTGACCTCTGTTGGTCTAATAATGAAGCGCAATTTCAGAGAATCCTGTGAAATAACCCTTAAATAACAAGATATTTACAGCTGATAAACATATATGTTTTTATTTTTATATAAAAGCCTTTATTTGTCACATATACATCACAGCACACTGAAATGTTCATGTTTTTTTTAAAGCCTGGGTGTTAGATTGCAACCATGACACAGCTTCAAGAGAATAGCTCTGGAGGACAGAAGGTTAAAGGTCCTTGATCAAGGACCCAAATGTGGTAGCTTGGCTCGAACTGGGCTCAAACTGGGCCCGAACCCCCGACCTTCCGATCAGTAGCCCAACACCTTAACCACGGAACTACCCGCTCTCAGTTACATTAATTATGCTAATACCAGCATATTAAATGTGTCTTAAGACACAATTAAGCACCTGATATACAATTATAAAGTTTCATGCCTGTACTAACAGTATCTGCTATAGCTGATGCCAGTGCTATTACATACTGTCTAATGTACATTTATTGTTCTTTCCATTTTGTACAACCTGGCAGCTGCTGATTCAGCATAAGAAGGCAAACTGCTTGCCAAAAAGAACATGACAAATCTGCTTGTGGGTTTTCACGATTTTATTTTTCCTGTCCAAAATATGCCCCGAGCTTCCAGCCTTCATTCAGTGAGCCAGCCAGACAGCCTAACCTTAGTACAAACATGATTTTGTTTATCTATCCTTTTTGTGGCCATCAAAAGGCATTTTGTTGTGTCACCCATAATTTTCTCTTTTGACAGAAATGTGGCAGCTATATGCTGCTTGCTGTATCCCTCATTCTCTTACTCTAATACAGACAATAATCACATCATGTAAATCCATTTGTTTTCTGTTGGTGACCACCCATGGTGACCACTAAGGTCCTGGCCTTTTTGATGATGAATTTTCCAAACCTCGATTACTGGGTGGTATGCAAACGTATCGGTCTATGTAGGTCTATGTAGGTCCATGCATTTTGGACTACTACTTGTATTTGTGCTTCTACACCAATATTCCTGTACGAGGCATGTTATGTGCAGGTCAAAGTGAAAAGGAAATAGCAATCCCAGCTGAGGGTGAGCATGAAAATGATGATCAGTCTTCTGCTTGTGAGGGAAAGCTTATTTTTTTGCAATTATCAAAACCTAAGGAGTGAAATTTGAAATTTTGTTTGGTCCTATTTTATATAAATTTTCTCAAATATGCAAAATAACAAATCATTATGTTTACATGTATCTAACAAATCTAATTGTGAACCAGGAGGCACACTGTGTCAGTTATAATTGCATATATAATTGTATTTAGCTGATATGTATGAATATATATATATTATATATATATATATATATATATATATATATATATATATATATATATAATACAACCATATATATACTTCACAGGAATAAATGCAGTGAATCAGACTTTCTGTTTCATAACATGCTCTTTGTAATTAATTGTTATTGTTATTATTGAGTAGGCATCGTGGAGGTTGTTAATTCCTGTGGATCACAAGGAGAAATTATTAATTATGCATATTTCAAGTGATAGTAAAAGGACCCATTAATATAGCATGCAAGCTAATTTTTGTACTAGAGGAACACACACATGCATATAAATATTTGAAATTAAGGGTCAGTAATGGTCAATATCTTTAAAGCACCACTTGCCGGTTGTAAAACCTGTTCTTAGATAATTACATTAACCTTAGTTCCAGGAGGTCATTATGTGATATGAAGCACATGAACCATGTAGGAGACTCAGAGCTTTTCTCAGAGCTCATGCCGAAAGTCACCGTGTTTTTGTCTGTCCAATCATTGCTTTCTCTTTTCTGTTGTGATCTGGGGCAAATGGAGGTGATGAAGCAATGTCACTGGCCACCTCTCTGCTGTGGTTCAGCTGACCCCAACTATGAGTGTTTCTGACCCTGTTTTTCCATCCTGCCAGGGACCTTGGGGTCAGACGAATGCAATGTAACACGCACACACATTAATTTTTCACCATCATATTTTCTTTAGGTAAATAATCAAGGCAAGAACACCAGAGAGCAGATGGCAGCTTATAAATCTTGGATTTAAAATAAATACACAGGGCCAAGGAAACTATTCCTCCATACACCTTTCACCCACACCTGTGAGGCTTCCCCATACATGCATCTGTGCTTAGGCTGTCAGCCATGTTTTCATATATTTTAAATGGCCAGTACATATTACATATTTGATTATTATGCATTCCTGCAATAAGAAAAGCAATCAGTGGCATGTTTCAAAAAAAAATCAAAAAAAAAAAATAAAAAAAAAAAAAAAAAATATATATAATATATATATATATATATATATATATATATAAAGAATTAAAGATTTAACTTAAGAAATGTAATGAAAAATGCACTGCATGAAAAATGATCAATTAATATAAGAGGAATGGGTTTTGCTGAATATATTAATATATTTATATTTTTAAACATGATAGAAGAAATTTTATTTCATCTAAAGATACTTTTTTTTTATTCTTTACAAAAACTACAAACGTTTTGTTCACTTGACAAGGCAATCTCAGTGGACATGCAAAGTTAATGAGATGGATGAGAGTGGTGTTATTTGAAATGCAGAGCATCTTATTAGAAAATCTCTTGGTGTAAGGGCTAGCAGCACAGAGGTGGCGAGCACCTGCGTTCTTCTGTCTTTAATAAAGCTTCCCTAACTCTCCCCTGCTCTCTCTATTATTTACTCTCTTTTAAATGATTCTTGTCCTTCATTGACAAAGATAAATGAAGGGATTAATATATATTGGACTAATCTGTGCGTAGAGTGGGATAGCATGAAGAAGCTGGGTAGCATTTCCCACAGGTAACTGCATGCAGGATCCTAGGATTAGAAGTCATTTGCTTTAAGGATTAACTGTGATCAGAAACCATTAGATGAGCCGGGTTTCCTAATGCATAAAGAAGAGAAATGGCAAAGCCCTTTAATTGTCTGCTGCATATTAAACATAAAAGGATGTCACAAGAAAAACAATGTAGACTCTCCTGCACTTCCTTCATGAACAGTTCAACATTGCAAGAAACTAAATTTCAGTCTGATATTTTTTTGTGGGCTACATTTTAAAAAAATGAATTCCTTTGCATCTATCAGTCAAATCGTTTAACAAGCATGAAGCCTACATTAAGATGACATCCTGGCATATACATACTGAATTTATTTATCTTACAAACAATATTTGTATCGAATGCTAGTTTATTACTTAAAAAATCTAAATAAAAACATTAAAAGTCTGTATTTATTACCACTCACACCTATTTATTGCATCTTTATAATGACTGCTATTATATTCTAACAATAGGTTCTTTGAAACAGAGAATCTCTAGCCAAAATTATATCAATGCAACATTTAAACACTGGGGTAATGCAGTAAAACATTTTTATAGTCATTATGCTTTTTTATTCTTTCAAATGCATGAAGTAGCTTGGATGCAGTAGAGAACATAGAGATCATTTTACATTTGGAGCACAATCGTTCATCTGTAACATTAAAAGGAAAATCTATATGACCTTTCCTCGAAAAAGGAGAAACATGGAACTTTTCCTTCTGAAACAGTTAGTCAGTAAAGTAGTTCAGGAAACACTGCGAATAAACAGATAATTTTAAAAACATGTTGGACAAGTAAATGTTTCTAGAGTCTAGACATATAACCACATGTAAACCGTTCTTTTCACATGCATGTTCTTTATTTTAATCATATGATTTTATGTTTTATTTATTTTCTACATTACATTACATTTACATTTACATTTGCGGTATTTAGCAGACGCCCTTATCCAGGGCGAGGTACAGGAAGTGCTTTAGGTCTCACTCTAAGGATAAGATTTAGTCAAGAAAGGTAAATACAAATGTAAGCACACGAGGATAGACAGTTGCCCTTTTTTCTTTCTTTTTTTTTTTCCTGGACAGAAGGAGATAAAAGAGAATAAAAGGAATGTTAGGATAGGTGTTGTTGGAATAACACCTATCCTAACATTAAATTAGAGCCAGTGATCACATTCAATATACTGGAATCTGTATTACTACTTTGTGTGCTATTATAGAATCTTACTGTTGTGGTTATTCCATAAGGCTTTCAGAAATTACACAAATTACATCACAAGGAGAATTAAGACATTGATCAAACGGAAGAAATGGGAGTTGTCCATCACCCTGTAAAGGGTTATAAGGCCATTTACAAATATGTTAATAATAAAATAAACAAAAAAAGACATTTACAGCTACCAAAAACAAGAGTTACTCAGACTCTGCAGGTCATACAAAATGTTGTTATTCTGAGGCTATATTAATGCTATTTGTCTCCGCACTCTTTAAATAATCTTAGAATTTTTTTCCACGTTATTTGCCAGCCTAATTTCATAAATATGTTCTTATTTTATATGTTTGCCAAAACTGCACATACTATACAGAATGAATATTGATAACAGGGTGACAATCATGTATATATTTTTATCAATTTTTTAAATTGCTAACAGGAAATTATGTCACTTCCACAAACTCATGGAAGAATAGTACTATGAAAAATAGCCACTGATACTTTGACTTTGACTTTCTGCTTTTGTTTTTGATGTGGTTAAATGAACATTATAAAATATCTTTATATATGATTGTGATTATATTAAAACATTTGTTTAAAAAGTAGTTTTAATCTATAAAATGTACTGAACCATTAATTGTCTCTATACTTCTGAAAGATTTAATGTTGAACCCCCACGTTTCCGAATGAGTTTGACCAATGAACATTTTGACGAAACGTTTCAGTCAGGTGTTCTGGAAACTTTATTTAAGTAGCCCCAAACAAAACATTAGAAGAACGGCTAATATTTTCCAAATGATGCTAATGTTTATACAACTATAAACAAAAAAATAAATAAATTGAGGACATACATTGTTTCTATGGCTAAACTACATTTTGTAATTACTTTGGTTAGCATTGTTCTTCATGAAGTATGTCGTTTTCGGAATATTAATCTAGTCAACAAGCGTATGGGAAATCATTAGGAAGGTCCTGTTGCCACAAGGGGGCAGCAGAATGCAACAAATTCCAAAGTGTGTTCTTTATTCGGGCAATACGAAATAGCATAGTGTTTAAAATTGTGGTGTTGTAACTTGTTCACACTTGTGTGGTAACGAACACTTTGTGTGGAAAAATGATTAAAGATGGATGAGACATTTTAGAGACAGTTTCATTTGCTTTTTTTTTTATTAAAGTAAAAAAAAAAATACAGTAGTACCTTTCTCTGTCACTAGGTGGTGCCCTCATGTCTTCATTTCCCTGCTGAAAAACCCTGCTTTCTCTCACCAGCTGCATCTACAGATCGAGATGTTCAGACCAACGTCGCGTATTAGGGAACTATTTTCCTGGTTCCAAATGACTCGAGTAAGGTGACAAATAAATATTCGAGAATTCCAAATTAGTTTAGTGTTGTGCAATTTTCTATTTCGTAGTATTTGGCCAGTAATTTGTTTTGGTACCAATAGGAAAAGATACCTACTGGCTTGACATGTGTTTTGTTACTTGTTATATGGTAGTATAAATAAGATTTTTTTTTAGCATCAGAACTTGGTGTATGTAGTAGAGATTTAAAGCTTCATTATCATGTTAAATGTGTACATTGAGGAATCCTTTAAGGCAATTCTCAGCTTTAATACAAGGTTATTAAGATAAAAGGATGCCTCCATAAAGGGTACAAGTAAGTGTACTGGTCAATGCCTTTTTCTAAGAGGGAAATACAAATGAATTCAAATGAATATGAATTTCAGTTTGGTAAAACTGTCATATATTTTTTTCTATTAGAAATACTGACCTTTGGAAATTTGCTTATGAATCTGGGAACTGAAAAACACCCAGATGTTGAGGTGTGCTGATTATGCAAAACCCAGCAAACACGCATCCTGATAAATATATATATATATATATATATATATATATATATATATATATATATATATATATATATATATATATATATATATATATATATATATATATCCCATTAGTTCCTTTATCAGCATCACACACACACACACACACACACACACACACACACACACACACATATATATATATATATATATATATATATATATATATATATATAATATATATATGTACTGCTGTGCACTTTGAGAGTGAAAGAATACAATTCAAAAGAGGTCTGTCTGGAACGTGAACATTGCATGTTATAATGAACAGACTTTATTAATCCAATAGTAAAAGTTCCACTTTACAGTGACATACAAATACTTTTAGGACGTGCTTGTGCTTACCCCTGTGCTAATTCACAGTTTGTGAACAGAAGATGGTGCAACATGAAAAATGTAAAGAAAAAGAATTGTAAAATTGGAAGCAGATTGTGGAAGTATGTTAGTCTGAGGATTAACAACAGACATATGAACTGATCATAATATTGTGTCTGATGTAGAGAAAATGAATCTGGAACAAATAGTTACTCAATATGATTATAAGGACCCCCCCCCCCCCCCCCCCCCCCTCTGCATTTTCTTCTACACTGGAAGCGCATGTCACCAAGTTAAATTCCTTGATATTTCTGATTCTGATTCTGATTCTGATTCTGATATGTATGTATGTATGTAAAAATCACTTTCCTGGATAAAATATGACTCGCATGGTATACTCTCAGAGACACACACTGATGTTACATTTTATTAGTGTGAGAGAGTGAAACCTTATATCAGAGTCCAACATTTTGTTAAAGATTTATAATTCACAAATATCAAAGTTATATTTATAGTATATTTATTGGTAGTATCTTATTTGATGACCCTTTCTGAATTTAATGGGATTAAACATGAACAAGAAATAGAATAGAATAGAATACCCTTTATTTGTCACATATATATTACAGGACAGGAGAGTGAAAATCTTTCTTTGCTTTTATTCGGGGTCAGAGCTCAGGCCATGAACAATGTCTAAAACTAATAGATTTTATTTATTATGTTAGTGTAAATACCAGAAATGTAAACAAAAAAATATGCATTTGTCTATACTGTACGTATTCAGCCACTGTGTTATTTATTTTCATTCTTGGATATAGTCCCTACATCCATTTCATAATTACACATGCATAATGGCTTTTAATATTGTACTTATCAATAACTTTTTCATGAAACACAATTAATCTAAAAATTGAACAGATTGTATTGTTCAAGCTCGAACTTGTCTTTTCATTAAATTGAGAGTGTGTTGTGAAATCTTGTGATCACGAGATTGGTACACCTGGTACACACGGTTCACCTGTCCGCAGACGATTCATTCTACCTCCATCAACTTTCCACCTGCATATTGTAGTGGCAGGGATGATTAGTCTCCAAGTCACTTTTTTCTATTCCACTGTTTAATTACATTGCACACTACCTGACAGCTTAAAGGAAGCAACTTTACATTGATTGCTACTTGTTGCATGAAATCTTTTATAATGAATCCAGATTCCATTTGCATGAAAGAAAGTTAATGCATAATTTTGCTTTTAAAGTAGCTAAAATTTAAAAGTGTAGTTTTTCATTGCTTTGATCCTAGTCCCATTCTCTTCTCTTCTTACAGTTATGACTCAGTTAGTCTTAAACCTTTCATAGGGTCTGATATGGCTCTTACAGATAATTGCCATAGAGCAGTGTGTCAACACCGGCCTACAGAAACACTGTCGCAGAGTATTAACCCCCTGGAGTGAGTGCGCGAAAGCCATAAAGTGCACAGCGCAGCTGATGTAAAACAGCAGAGCAGCAGGTGTGATGACTGGTTGGCAATGTGGCTTTAATGGTAACACTGAATTATGGCTTTATTGTAGTTGATATCGCCACCACAGCCTACAGACCAGGCCACCTGCCTTATCACTAGTCATAAAAGATGAGATATGGACCTTACAAGAACAAACTCCCTGAAAAATAGCCCTGAAATGTTAGATAGCTTTCATGAAAATACAATTGAGGCCTGGGGTTTCTCTGTGTGTTGCAGACAAATGTCAACATAACCCATTATTTTGCATAAAATTTCGTGTTCTTTTCAGATGGTGTGTCACAGGGCGGTAGCACTTCCTTATCAGCTCTCCAAAAGCAATAATGTCCCTTCCGTTTAAAAAAAAATGCCAGGTATAATTATTTATTATTTGCTTTTTATTAAGTTGCTTATGCATCATGCAATATGTCCTGAATAACAATAGAAACTGAATTGAATTTGTTACGCCATTAGATGAAAACATGGACCATAAATGTTATCTATGATTCGCGAATACCAAACTTTGTTTTTATGATATCCTCCCAAGCCAGTAGCTTCAGACCTTTTATGATTAAGTCAAATCCGACACTTAGGTTACTTACTTGCTTTAAAGACTTCAGCTGATTGAATGGCAAAAGTGTTTATGCTCAGTGATGACATGTGATTATCAGGTTCAAGTAGCATGATGTCATAAATCCCATCCATGTGTAAATTATATTAAACAGGATTAACTAATCATTAAATAATATCAAAACATAATCGTAATGATCAAAGTAAAGATATACTTTTGTTGAGATAATTATAATAGATATTGAAGCAGCTTGACGAATCAGGTTCAGCTTAGTAAGGAACACATGAATTCCAAATATCTGAGCGTGTCAAAGCGAGCGTTTATAAACCAAAAAGACACAAAGATCATATTTCAATGAGACATGAGGAGAGTTGAAAAAGAAACATCCGGAACATCTTCTGTTGAAATTTCATTGAGCTTGTGCTAAGAGGACTCGTATATACCTATACCAGAGATCCTTAGATTTTAGAAATGTTGCTTGAATACCACTTTAAATAAAATGAAATTTAAAAAAAGAATGTGGGGTAGCTTAGTGGTCTAAGGCGCTGGGTTACTGATTAGAAGATCAGCTGGGATACGCGAAGAAAAGAATATCACTGTGCTGTAATGTATATGTGATAAATAAAGGCTATATTACTATTACTGTGACATCCAGCACACAAAGTACAGTGTGGAATTTAGGTTTAAGATAAAAAGATGAATGAGACATATTTGAGTTAAAAAAAATTTTAGTTACAAACATTGTTACAGATTTGTAGTTAGACAATTGCATCTAGATGTGCCGAACAACTTGGAACATGTCGCCCTTCGAACTGACCTGTTTGGTTGTTTTTTTTTTATCAAGTCATTGGAACAGGTGAATGACAAAGGCTTCTTTTTGTCAAGGTATTCCCCGTTAGATTGTTTAAACAAATAATACCTCAGAACGTCTACTCTTGATTGTGAATCTTGCATTTCACCTTTGAAAGGTGCATTTTTTTTGTTAAAACAAATTAGAGAGCTGTCTATCGGAGAAAAACAATACATTTTTAAACTGACAAAAGACAAGAAGTCAAACAGGCATTGACAGAAGCATTAGTCGAACGAAAATGCCACAATCTGAAGAAAAAAGCATTCATCAACCCACAGTGGAAGTCTAAATTATAGAATATTTAACACATGTACATTACAGAACAGTGAAATTCTTTCTTCGCATATCCCAGTTTTTGGGAAGCTGGGTGTCAGAGCACAGGGACAGCCATGATATAGCCCCCCTGGAGTACAAAGAGTTAAGGGCCTTGCTCAAGAACCCAAGGGCAGCAGCTTGGCGGTAACGGGGCTTGAACCCCAGATATTCAGATCAGTAACCACTGAGCTACACCCCCTCTCCCTAGCTAAATTAACCTTATCCAAATGATGAGGCCAAAGTGAGGAGGAAAAAAACTCATAATAATCCAGAACATATTAAGTATACATCTTTGGCTTGTGCTGCTGCTTCTGGAACAGGCTCACTAATCTTTTTGATGATATAACTCATTGTGGTAGCAGAATAATTAATTCCCAAGTCTACAAAACATTTTGCTTTTTTTTTTTTTTTTTTTTACAGAGAAATGAATTCAAGCTTATTCACTCTTAATGAGAGTAGGCTTGGAAATCCAAGTACTTGTATTAGACTACAAAAGGTGTCTATGGGTCCCAGACATAATGCAGTTGTTGCAAGGGATTTATAACCAAACATTAAGTGTTTACTTATATAATCCTATTTCTTTTACCTACATAAAAGTATAAAAGTATAACCCCTTCCTGTACCTACACCAAAAAGGATAATCCTATTATATATCTACTGAATATTTTAGATCCTTTTTCCACCTCAGTGTATATCAGTATATCAGTTTTGATGATCTCAACCCCAAATGTTTTTAGTTTGGGCTTAGGTTACAACTTGCTGGTAATGACTTAATTTGAATGAAACCCAAAATCAGATCTTCACTCATCTGCTAAAATACTCAAATAAGCACTTACTTTGGTCCGGATTTCACCTGCAATTTATTGTTTGTGTCATGGTGTTTTAATTATAGCATATTTACTTCCATTTTTTTGTCCGTCAGTGTTTAGTGACATGGGGCTTTTAAAAGATGAAAACCGATCTGGTCTTATATTATGCTGATACTGACCAAATCATATATAAACCATACTATGAGCAAGATTTGTCCAAAAGGATAAAAATGTGTATCTTTTCTAATTACTTAATTAACTCTAGCAAATATTATTTACTTTTTAAAAAAGTAAATAATATTTGAGATGTCTGAGCATCACGCAAAATAAATGCAAACCTTCCAAAGTTCTCAATTTCAGCACCTTCTGAGTTTACTTGAACTTGAGCAAGTTTAAGAGAGGGCTCCTTCTGTTTTCCTTCTGTGTAGGCTGCTTGGAATCCACATTGCTCACTTATCACAGGGTTGTACAGGGCTTTGAACTGAAACTGTGAATAAGCTTAGTGATGCTCTGTTTTCAGAGAGTTCCCAGAATGTGCTCATTAATCAGTAGATGGGTTCTTTTCTTTTCACTTGACACTTGAAGCATTAAGCAATAGTATTGTGTTTACAAAGAGGGAGGTACCAGGCTTTGCAGCGGGTCTTTCGTGCTTCTCAGCACTTTTTTGGCACAAGCAGTGTGTGGTGTGATATATATATATATATATATATATATATATATATATATATATATATATATATATATATATATATATATATATACACTTTACACTTTTTTTCAGCTGAGTGGTTGAAGCACTTTTTCTCTTTTTTGTCAATTTCCCAATGTTGCTTGAACCAAATGTAGTCAAGTTTTATCTCTTGGACTGATGGTCTCACAATTCACTCTAGAATACTTTGCTACACAGAGTTCATGGTCTTCTCAATGACTGCACGGTGCCTGGGTCATGGGTGCAATGCAAGGCCAAATCATGACACTTCCACCACTCTGCTTGACAGTTGGCATGAGGTGTTTGTACTAATATGCAGTGTTTTTTTTTTCCAAATGTAGTGTGATGCATTATAGCCAACACTTTGTTCACTTTGCTCCTCTTCGTCCAATGGAATATGCCTTGTGGTATGCAAACCTAAGTCATGTTAGCATGTTCCTTTCAGAGAGAAGAGGCTTTCTTCTGACAATCCCTAGAATCAAATATTCATATTCAGATTAATAATATTAATATTCATTAATTTTAATGTCATGAACTTAAACATTTAATTTGATAATTGTGCTCATGTCTACAGGGTAACTCTTGGAATTGTTGGAATTGTACACTCTTACCTTGGGGTAAATTTGCTGGGACATCCACTACTGGAAAGATTGGCAACTGACTTGATTGTTTTCCATTTGCGAACGTTGTTTCACACTGTAGAATGATGGATTTAATGTTTATCAAAACCCCCTTATAACTCTTCTCAGATTAATTACCAGCAACAGTTGCTTTTCTATTAACATTGCTGATGTCTTTACATCTTTGTTCCTTGATAACAAACACACACACACACACACACACACAGACCAGCAAATTGTTCAAAATTGGCAGAGTTTGTCACATTTGCTGATGATCAACGAATCAATCGCATTTGATTAGCAGCACCCGACTTTATCTTAAAGTCTGACTTTTACTGTTTACGGAAGGAGTAAAATGTTCGTTTTTCACACCACTTTTTTCTCTAGTTTGGTTCTTTAACAAATAAAGACATAGTGTACTATTTTAGTTGTTGTAAAAGCAAGGAATAATATATTTTGCAGAAATATTTCATTGAAATGCATTTTTTTAATAAGTTGCAGGAGCAGCAACAGAGATGCATATATGAATTGTACCTGTAAAATATAGGCAAAATTATCAAAAGCACACTTATGAATTCTAAATGTAATTAGATCAGAGATGTCCACTGGGGAAATAATCCATACCCACTGAGCAGCTTTACTTTTTACAAGGTTAATGTAAAAAAAAAAAAAAGAATAAACATTACTGGTATCCATGTATAATATTTCAGTTGACTGCTCTGATTCTATGCCTAGAACCAGAGGTTAGTTAAAATACATGACTTTTCTTATTTCTTGCATCAGTTGAAGATGAAGCATTTCCCAAAAGGTCTTGTTTGTCTAGTGGGAGAAGAAACTGTATGGCGTTATATCAAAACACTAAAGTATACTAAAGCCTTTATTATTATAGATTATTATTATTAAGCCTTAATATATTGTTATATTATTATATATCATATACCTCTAGGATTCTCAGAAATAAAAAAAAATGCTGAAAAATGTCTTTCAATTCCAAAATAAAAAAAGATTTCCACCTAAAGGCATTGTTCAAATTTTGCTCGCAGCTACATAAAATTACACAGGTACATACCTTAATAGATGAGGTGTGATGGAAGACTAAAATCTGCATTGTTGTTTTGTTTATACTGAACTATAATGAATGGTTTTATTTAGTTTACCATCCCATTGTGAATTTTATGGAAGACGAGTTGTAGAATTACACACTGGTGGATGCTTCCTTTGCTCTGCATTTTAATATTGTTGTTTTGAACTTTTTTATACTGCCTTTTAAAAAATTTCTCTCATAGAAAAGTAAGTATTCTGTTTTAATGCAATCCTTTACATGGTTTTATTTAGTTTACCATCCCTGAATGCCTTTCAATGAACAAGTGAGACCAAAACAAAATAATAAAAATTTTATGTGTACATTATATTCACTTATATCATCAGTTTACCATCCCATTCCATAATGGTGAGAATTTTATGTGTGGTCTGAAATGACTCGAGTTGTAGAATTACACTATAAATGTTAACTGGTGGATGCTTCCTTTGTACCCCTAACATTTTAATATCAATAGCAGTCCATGTTCCTGTCTCATTTTAATATCAATAGCAGTCCATAGTTCTATGAACTTTTTGTAATATCTCTAGAAAATAGAGCCTTTTAAATTTTTCACTTATATCTCATTTTTATTTTTTAGCCAACTATTTCTCTCATAGAAAAGTAAGTATTCTGTTTTAAAATAGCAATCCTTGCCAAACATGGCAGCAACCAAAGCAGCCCCAGACAACATAGATCCTCCTTTTCACATGTTTCCATATATGTTTGTCCTTTGTGCCTTTTTAAGTATAGAAATAATTGATCATACTCTAAGGTCCTCCTTGGTCGTCTCCCATGGTCCACTTTGGCTCAAAAAACGACGGATGGTGCGACTACATATGCAATGAAACTTTAGAAGTCTTTCCTAGGCTCTTTTGTTACATTCGGATTATCCGTCTCTTAGATTTTTATTTTCCTCCTGCGGCCACATGGCACCTTGAATGCCTTTACAATTGAAGCTTTGTGGCTTGTCAAATGTGTCTAGAAAATAGATGACCAAAACAAATGTCTTTTGAGTGTCTCTTGGTACATTGTCCTCCTGCGGCCACGTCCCAATCACCTGAATAAACAACACAAAATAGTTTAAAAGATTACAGTTTATAATTTTCTTTCTGTTTGAACCTGTGATGCTAATTGTGGACACATTCAATTAACATGTCCCTTTTTCAGGTTGTTTTCTGTGTTTTCTAGGGGTACCATATTTTTGTCCATGCCTGTTTCATTTTTTTTTTTTCATGAGTTTATTTTTTTAAATAATTCTGTTGAAGCATTTGTTTTAAAAACAATGTCTGACTTTCATTGGTTAACATTTATAGAATTTTTATTTATTATTACTTTTGTCAGATTAAAGTTATTTCTGTGACCATTGTGACTTTTTCTTTCATTGACCAAAGGGTACCAACATTTTTGTCCACGTCTGTATGTGTACCTTTGTCATTGTTTACCCAATGTTGGTTGAGCCGGATGCAAGTCATTTCAAATCTAGTTATGTTTAGGGAATGCTACTCAAATTGGCTTTGCAAAGTTGCGAAAAAACAAATCGAAATGGCCGTTTACATTCATCTCTTACCATCGGTCAAACAAATTAGCAGTCAAATAAGCTGCAACGTCTCCGTGATACGTTAATGTAAAAACACTGTCGAAAACGATCAAGTAAAGACATGGCCTCAGATGTAAATGTATTAATTTAAATATCTTCTTTTAGAAAGGATCTCCCATAATTGTTACCATTGTGACAGAATAGTAAAATAGTATTCATAAAATCAATATCCATTTCCATATTGGATGCCACTAATAATACAAGTTTAAGCCCTTGCAGATGGTGCCACAGGAAGAGGCCGTTGGTAGTGGTTTTCTTATGGAGCCGACTCTAAAAACCTTGTTAAATGTCAGTGCGAGGGCACAGTATCTAATCTGCATTGTGTGCATGGGAAAATGTTCCAGCACTCTGCTCCTGCTGAAGTCCCAAACAGAATTTGCTTAAAGACTGCTAGAATGTCAATGTGTATAACTGACAGGAATAGCATTGCACTCGACCATTTCCCATAAATGGTTAAAAAGTGTTTGAGCAAAGAGTGAAAAATAGTATTTAATTGTTTATTTCGCATTTATAAGAACTGGATTTTCACTTGTGGCTCACGTGCATCTGAGTAATTTCAGTTATTTTCTGAAATATTACACTTTTGTTTTTTTATTAAACCAGACCGATAATGTAAAACCTCCATATTCTTCAAGTGTTCTGCTTGGTTTTTGGCAGAAAAGGCACCGATGGATGCAAGTGCTTGGTTGCAGATGTGAAGTAAGAGAATGATATGTAAATAAGCAGTTTAGAAGTTTTATATATAGTACTCCCAGTAGCCTAAAGGCATCTGCAACCCAGCCTCATGCAAAATAATTCTAACGAGCAAAAGTGATTTGTTGAATTTAATATGAAAGAGGTCATAAAAAGCTAGGACTAATTCTATCCTTCAATCGTAACCTTTCATACCACTTGTCCTTTCATAAATGTTTAGCACATTTTGTGCAAGTGGTTGCTGAAAAAGAAAAGCTGATATAATTACTTCTGCAATGTGTTTTGCTCTTTCTGTGTCACTAAGGACCTTCAATGATGTGTGTGAAAAAGAGAAGGCCAGAATTTCAGCACTAGTCTGGAGCGTATGCTTTAAATAGGTATGTATAAACCTTAAAATACAGAACAACTTCAAATGCAACCTTAATTTCACTAGTTTTGTATACAACTACTTAAATAATTCAGAGTAATGAGTTGAGTAATGTAGAGTGGGTGAAGGAATGAGAAGGCCTCATCCTCTTGTGCCACACCAAGCTATACCCAACAATGTTCTCAGCCATGTGTGCCCGGAGCACTTACTAGCGCCTTCTAAATACTAGGACATTTATATATTATTATATATTTGTATATACTGTGTTCATCAGTCCCATAATTAGAAATGTTTCCATTTATGAGAAACACATGCTACTACAGTCAATCGATCCGCTACTTTAGCTAGTTGGGGAGATAATTTTAGAAAAAATGTTTTTTCATCATTTGAATCATAAAAATTGGTAGTAGTAATGATAATAGTTTACAAAATGAGCTTTGAGACTTGTGGAATAGGGCAATTTTTGGATTAATCCTAAACCCACAAAGTGTGATCAAGCCTTTAGGATGTATCATATCCTATTAAGATTTACAAAAAATTATATATAAACACTATTCAATGCATTATAAAATCTTTGCAAAAAAAAAAAAAAAAAGATTTTCCACCTGAAGGCATTTTTCAAGTTTCGCTTCAAGCGCCATTGGATAATTTACTCGTGCCTAAATCTTTTCCTTGAACAACATCAGCAGGTATGTGCCATAATAGGCGAGGTGTGATAAAAGACTACATTCCTGAGTATGAGCCACAGGTTTTAAAGCTTGTCCTGTGTCAATAACGTTGCCCTCAATCTGAACTCTGTATTTTAGTTTCTGAGAGTGGAAACAAAAAGGAAACGCGTGCAAAAAAAAAAAATTTTTCCTTAACTGTTGCCTTAAATTCGACCTTATAAAAAAGCATCTTCATAACTGTAATACATTTGGTTTACATTGGAAGTAGGAGTTGACATTAATTTTAAAACAGCAACAAAAACGCATATAATAACATATAACAACTAACATGCATTAAACCAAAACCACTTTTTGACTGATGGCTTAATTTTCTCGTCTCTTGCTGTTTGTGGCTCGGTGGTGCAGCAGGTAGCACGTTTGATGCATTAAAGCATCCTGTGTCCCCGGTTAAATCCTGAGCTCAGGTTACTCTCCGTGAGGTTTTTTTTCATTGTCTTCCATGAGTCTGTGTGGGTTTCCTTTATGTTCATTATGTCTCTTCCTCCTAACAAAACAATTGTGCATGTGTGTGTGTGTGTGTGTGTGTACGTGTGTGCGTTTGTGCGTGCGTGCGTGCAGGTCTTTGCACACATGGTTCATTGCACTGGACTAGCATCAAATCCAGAGATTCTGAGATAGGGCTATAGATCTGCTGTAATCCTCTCTTGGATAAAGCACTTACTAAATATGAATGAACTAAAATGGATCCAGGAAAGTTGGTTTAAAAAAATGTAAAAAAAAAAAACAGTTTTGAATTTGTTTTCAATTTGTGTTGAGAAACTTTTCTGTAAGGGTGAAATAGCGCTAACTAATAAACATCTATTAGCACTGTGAATTGCTGGTTTGTTGGGAAATGTGGCTGTGCGTGTCACAGCTGATTAATGGATATTTAAGTGAATCCCCATCTGTTATTTAAGTGAACACCCTGTAGGTCACATTTTTTTGCGGTGACCCTGTATTAGGTTGGCTGACTTTCTCAGGTAAAAATGATGTTTCTTTAAGAGAGAAACTAAGAGTTCTTTCTTCACAGCGCCTTGACAGGTTACTGAAAGGTGCACAATAGGCAAATCTGTAAAGTGCAGGTTAAGGGGAGAAAATCACATCACGTAAACGTGTCAGTCACCACGTTAGTTTGTTTTGATAACTTTGGCATATTGTCAGACGCGAGCTATTGTGAGGCGTGTTTGCCGAGTAAAGAATCTCAAAGCATTTGCTATTTGCTTATACCTTAGAGGATGTTTAAATTAATTAAATAAGGTCTTAATGCATTTTGTTTGTAAATATAATAGGGTAACTTGTATACAGTGCATGTTGACTTTATGAAAACATCACCACAGTAACAGTTATGGAGCTTCATTCCAAGCAGGACAAAAGCCACTGGGTTTTGGCTGTTCTTTCTTTGATACCATATATAATTATCTACCTACATGAATCAAGCCTCCATCGAGTATTTGAATGGAAGCCTTTACCATGCATGTTTTATCTCCCTGAAATGAAATTATACATCAGATTGAAGCTTAATTTAGACATAACTAGAGATGTGACGTTTCACATAGGAGCTTGAAAGATCTCGTCTATTCTTTTTGTCTTTGTCCTTCTTCCGTCAACCCCCAGCAAGATTATTTGTTGTTGTTTTGCTTTGAACAAAGGCACTTTTCATTCTTTGACAATCTACATTTCTTTGAGTTAGTCATTTCTTTTTCGATTATACTCTGTCAATTCATTCAATTATACTTTTTTTAAAACTCAAAGTGAAATGCAGTTCAATTACAGGAAAGCAGAAGGGCGTTGGCAGAAAAAAAAAAGCATCTTATACGTTGGAGAGTAATGGTTTTAAAGACTTACAGAATTTTAAATAATGCTTTGAGGACATCTGCTACTTCCTGTTAACTTCTACATTTTGAGAGCAGCAGGCATAGGAGTGTGCCAGCCATAACCCGAGAGAGCTGGATTAATTGTGACTTTGCGACTCTGTCAGACCCAGCAAGCGAGTGTGGAGCTAACAGACAGAATGGCAGACGGGACAGATCATAGCACATGGCATCTAAAGCCGGGGACTCCAGAGGGACACAAGATTTTGATATGCTGATCGGCCTGGATGAGACTTATACTTAAAGCTGACGCGTTTTCATTTATTTTTGACACTTCTGTGCGGCTTCTTGTAGGCTCTCCGGATGTGATGGACATTCTGTCGGCCTTAGTTGGAAATAGTCATGTGACAAATGAAACACGTTAGTTGATGTAGTTGGTATTAGAATGGGAATTGTAAACCCTCTATATATTAAGCCAAATGTAGATTTTTGTGTTGCATATATAACGGGCATTTACATAAAAGAGTTTTAACACATTCTTGATGTAAGTCATCCTGAGTAAATGAATAAGTTCTGAATGTATGATGGTACGGCAGGTGGTTTAGAAAGCTGCAGCAGAATCCCCTTGCTTAATTGCTTTGTGAATTTTATTATTTAAAGGATAAGGCAACCAGATGGTCATTTGGATGGAAAGTTAACTTTTTATCCAGCGCTCTGTTTAGAGAAAAGAGGGGTATTTCATAGGCCCGATTGTGGCACAAACTTTTAATAAACTGTAATTAGGTCAGTGCTGGAAATGTCTGGAAATAAGACATTGCTTCTGTTTTAAACAGAGTAGGAGGGGAAAACTTGCTACACGTTTTGCACTAATAAATTAGCACTGTAGAAAATTAGAACAAGATGACTCATATAGTAAAGAAAAACAAAAGCTGCTATGACTCAAGTTCACTTGATCCCAGTGTGGTCCGTTTGTGTTAGTCATGTTATTTCAAGAGTCTTACAATGAACGTTTAACCCTCCAAACTTGCCCTCTGAACATTAGCTGCATAGATATGCTCTTAATATCCGTTTTCTTGGATATTTTTTTATCAATAAAATTCTGTAGTACATTATTCGCATTATCACATTGTTTTTTTTGTTAAGTTTCACATTAAGTTTAAGCATAACATTAAAAAGGTACAGTTTGGCATTCCCACATTGGAGAGCTAAGTAATGGCATGAAAGTTGACTATAGTTAAGTGGCCTAGGCAAATCAAATCAGAAAAAAAATCAGCCCAGCATTTCTATGGATGTAGCCATAGATGGCAGTATTTTGCTTCAGTTTCTACACAACTGTGGTCTGGGTGCTTTAGAATCTGGTCTCCACACACACTCATAACATTCATGCCTTTGTAGATTCTTCCGGACTTTTCCAGAGCTGGTCTAGTGCAAATACTTTATTTTACATGTGTATACAAATATAAATATGCACATATTCATTCATATTCATACATTCATATATTTCATATATATATATATATATATATATATATATATATATATATATATATATATATATATATATATATATATATATATATATATATATATATATATACACAGTACTATGCAAATGTTTCAGTCAGGTGTGAAAAAACGCTGTAAACACAGAACGCTTTCAGAAATAATTTCATTTAAGATTTGAATTTGAATTTTTTTTTTGTCAATGTACATAATGCAACGTGAGAAAACAGAAGAAAAATCTAAACCAAATCACTATTTGGTGTTACTACCTTTTGAAGAACTAGAAGTGATGGCACGGCCCCCACAGACCCCCACAGATCTCAACATCATTGGGTTTGTCTGCAATTACATGAAGGACAGAAGGATGTGTGACATCTACATCCACTGAAGATCTGTGGTTAGTTCTCCAAGATCAAGATAGAACAGCTGAGTTCCGAGTTCCTGTGTGTGTGTGTGTGTGTGTGCCCGGGTTCGATTCCCGACTCGGCTATGTGTGTGTGTGGAGTTTGCATGTTCTCCCCGTGCCTCAAGGAGTTTTTTTTTTTCTCCGGGTTCTCCGGTTTCCTCCCGGTCCAAAAACATGCACGATACGTTGATTGGCACCTTGGAAAATTGTCCCTAGTGTATGAATGTGTGTGTGAATGTGTGTGTGTGTGTGCCCTGTGATGGGTTGGCATTCCATCCAGGGTGTATCCTGCCTTAATGCCCATAGACACCTGAGATAGGTACAGGCTCCCCGTGACCCGAGGAAAGATCGGATAAAGCGGTAGAAGATGAATGAATGAATGAATTTGAATATATATATATATATATATATATATATATATATATATATATGTGTGTGTGTGTGTGTGTGTGTGTGTGTGTGTGTGTGTGTGTGTGTGTGCGTTTTATGGTTACTCGTAAAATATATACAGGAAATTTAACCTTCATTTCTGCCAAAGTATTGTAACCGTTAAAGAAGCTATCACTTTTCCACATATAAAATATTTCCTATTATAAAACATTTTCCTGTTATAAAAAATTGCTATTTTTTATTGTAATTTTCATAACCAGACTCAAATTTACCGTGTTTGCCTCTGTTTATTATTTTGTTACCATATTAAGCTTGTCTGCAAGCATCATTGTTTTTCCACTCGGTATCAAATGTCACGTGCTGGCCCGTATTTGAATACTGAAAATCATAACAGTAAAATAAAGAGGAGTTGCGGTTCATTTTCATTCTAACGAATTGTGCTCCACCCCTATTTGCTAAGTTATTGAGGATTTGTTAGCAAGCTCTTCCTCAACAAATTGTATTTGTACAACAGTATTTCACTGATGTCTTTTGATATGGCTTAGGCCAAGGTCAGTTTTATATTTTACTGAAATCATAAAGTGACACTCGAGATAAACAGAATGTTTACTCTCTCTGTGTGAGCTGAGACAGATATGTAAATTTAGCCTTATTCTTTCATCAAATTTGCATTTACCCTCTTAACCAAACACTATAGGGCTGCAAATCAAACAACTTTAATGATGGCTGCCCCTTTATGACCGATTGCCATATCAGGGAAAAAGGAAAGAGCAATTTAGATCTGGAATGAACTGAGTGAAAAGCATGCTAGCTATCGTCCACTGCCTGACAATAATTGGATCAGGTTTCCAGCAAAACGGTTGTGTTCTGATGCTCTAGTGGCTGTCTGGTGATCGGCTGCCGTTTTTGCCTATTTATTGTTTGCCTTTTATCTACCACTTGCAGACCTTTCCATGGGCTCCATTCCGGCCCCCGCTAATCAAACAACTTTTTAATAAGACTGAACGGCAGCTTCGTGGCTTGTAGATAGATTTGCCACTCTCACTGTGGAACACTGGAAACACAGGGATGAATATCAATGAAGGCACAAAACGCAGGCAAACACATTCATGGCAAAAAAAAAGTTATTCTTACGAGTACAGTAGATATGCTTTTATGACTGTCTCACATTACGAATGTTCAACCAGCATAAAATCGACGGGACAATTTCTCTATATACATTTATAAACAAAAAAAAAATATATATATATATAAATGCATTTTATTCAGTGATCGACCCTGCGTTGTATTATTGCAGTGTTGTCCTACCTGTGTATACTGCCATACCTGTCTGGTGGATTTGTACAGATAAATCTTATACGAAATAGTGTTTAATAATGCGATTGTTGGAATTCCAGCTTAACGGGAATGCGATTGCTTTTCATTCGCCGGAATATTGATGCTGTGCAGGTCTCTGCGAAGCTGGGCAGCTGCTTGGGTTAGTGCAGCCATTGAGAAGTTAACAAGCTCAAAACAAAACCAGTGACAAAAAGCCACAAAAGGGAGGGGGCTGGGAGACTGAACACAGCCTTTAGAGGCACTGTATTTAAGGAGCATCCCAGTGTTCTCTATCTCCCCCTGCATGGACGCAAAGGCAAAAAGTGAACTGTGGTGTGGGCCTTTGCTAGGTGACTGAGGTTTTGTGGTCTGGAATGTGCCTTCTATTAGATATGTGGTTCTCCATGTGAAAGCGCCCCCAAAGTATTTCAGCAATTTCTCTTAGTTCTATGTCGGCTTATGTCCCGCTCCCGGGGTCGACCAAGTGTTACTTTTTTTTTTTTGGAAATATTTCTCTCTATTTTTTTCTGGCATCCCATCAAATTGCTATCTAATTGTAGCAGAGGTGGTTGGGTTGGGGGGAGCGGATATCAGCTATTCTCTCTCTCGCTGGCTGTTGGCGGCCCTGCCATTCACAAAGCCAGGGGATGCCACACACATTCTGTTTGTTCTACATGAGCAAACAGATTGTAAACTGGCTGATAATTTTTGTACTGACAATGTCATTTACGGCTGTCAGGCTTTTGTCTCTTGTGTTTGCTTTATTCAAATATGAACCGAGTGGACCTCCCCTCTACCGCTCTCTTCTGCATTAAAATCACATCAATTCACTTCCATTTCGTCTTATCTGAAATTCATTGGAGGCAATCACTTGGTTGAATGCCCCTGTGTTTCCATGGAGACGAAAGGTCCCGCACAGACTTCAGAAGGATTAGGAACTTGTAAGATTTAAGTCGTGAAGTACACACTTGCTTTGTTGCTTCTTGCTTTGATATCAAGTTGAGAGAATTGGCCTTTTGTGCTTTGATTTAGAGAGAAAAATAAGTATTGATTCTGATGACTTGTTGCTCACAAGATGTAATGAATTATGCTTGGTGCAACTTTTTGTTTTGTTTTGTTTTTTATTGTTTTCTACAAAACACATTCAGGCATTCTGGACCCTGCGAGATCATTGCACGTGGACACTGGAAATTTATGTTTGGATCCTATGCTGCAAGATGCAAGCTTTGTGCTGCAGCTATGACAGTCATGGTGGCATGCGGTGGTGGGTGCCCCAGTGGCACAATTTTAAGCCCAAGACCAGACAATAAATCGAGCTCACCTCCATGTTCCATGCACATACATCCTCTTCTTTTGTCCTTCAGAGGTCAGGGCAGCTGAGTGTTGAGTTATTCACAGCCCAACTGTCTGTCTGGAAGTTGCTGCAGATGTTACTGTGCTTTCCTTTCATTCTTACTCTCTCCGACTCTCCTCCTCCCCTCCTTCGCAGGCCTGTGCATTTGCCAAGTTAGTTTTAAAGCAGTTCAAGGAAAGAAAAAGTAGCCTATGAAAAAAAGCACAAAAAAACTGCAAGGCGAGGCCCTGAATTGGCTCCTCTTTTATTTGTCGCCAGCCAAAAGTACAAAGTAAACAAACTGAAGTAAATGGATTCATTTTTAGTTGTGGTGTGGCATTTTGTGTGCAGTCGTAGGCTGCTCCTTTTTTGTCCATCTTTACCATCAACACTAGCATCTATTATCCTTCTTTGTTGAATGTGACAAGCATTTTTTTCCAGGCTTTAATGAGCTCAATATTTATTTTTTGTCTAAGCACAGAAACAAGGGCTTATCCTAGAATGTGGTAATTATTGCATTTGACTTGTTTATAAAAATCCTCTCGTTTCATTAGTTTATTTTGCATCACAGAAAAAAAACTTCAGCACATAAGTCCCACTGAATGCTAACAAGGTCTCTGTGGCATATTTGTTTGACTGTTTGTTTTTAATAAAAGCCTAAAACTTTGAGTCATTTATTACCAATCATTTATTTATCAATAATTAGTACATGCTATAGGAAAGAGCAGTTTGTTTATCACTTTTGACACGGTGAGTCCGCCAAAAAGGGTTCCTCAATCAAGTCACAGTTATAATTCAGCTACAACATTTTTTGAAATTTGAGGAGTAAATATGAGAGATCTCGAGTGGCATGCCATTACCCGGAGCTTCTAAACAATCAATCGGCATTTGCAACTTGCTATTTACCATGTTATTTGGACCTTTAGCCATATGTCACAGCCTTTAGACCTGCCAAATTGATTTTATTGAAATTGATATTGGAAATAGGGAATAGTTTCTTACGAATTCTTTTAATCACCTTGTAATCATTCAAATGAATGTTCATTAATGGTAAAAAATGTTCATAAAAATTAAACAAAAGGGGTATGTTATAAATGGGTAATTTATCTATTTAACACAGGATATGTATTTGCAGAGATTTCAGGGTTTTTGCACTGACACTAAATATTGTTTGATATTGAGGCCCTAAATAGTATTTTAATCTAATAAAAATATTTTACTTAGGATTAGGCCAAATATTGTAATTATTTCTCTTCTTACACAGTGTAAAATAACATGTGGCATAGAGATCTTACAAACAGGAAGGAAAATAGAATGAACCATATTAAGTAATACATTTGATGATCATTCTGGCAGTGGTTAAATTAGTTTGACTTTTATTTTCTAAGCGCGTAGCTATCACGGGACGAGAAACTGACTGTGATATGAAATGTATAAAAACACTGAAACCAAGTTATATCCTGTCCAAGCCCTTTCTATTACTCAAGACAGAACTTACTCAGCCTTTAAACGTGGTATCACTCACAAAGAGCCGCCTCTGAAAGAACTCGACACCAGGTCCTGCCCATGCCTGTTGGGGCGATATTCTATGGGAAGAGGATTATTCCAAAATACCAGCCCTACGTTAACAAAGACAACTGATGATGGCAAATTGGAGTCTGGCTTTTGTGCAGAAATAAACAACATATGAGATGAAACTTACTTCTAAGGCCCATCACACCTGGTGGTCTCAAATTTGTAATAATGTGTCATTCGATACAGTTACCTGTGGTGCACTGAATACCATTTAAACAGTAACATTGACAAATGACTAATAAGTAAATAAAGTAAATAAGTAAATAAAAGAGTTTTTACATTAGTACAGGCACCTCACTTTTAATCTTTAATTTTTAATTCTTTAATGTAGTTTGTCCTAATGCAAAAAGTCAACAATATTTTCTGATGAATCAGAATTTTTACTTAAAAAATTTATTTTTGATGATATCAATTGTTAGAGAAAATCTGCGGATTTTAAGTGATATATGTTATTGTTATTTGTGAAATAGGAATCAATTACTGTGTACAGAAAACCTCGGTATTTAAACCTTTGCTTTATTTAGCCTACAGAATTAATATATACATTCAATATAAAAAAAATACAAATTCCGATATTTATGTATAATACAGTAGCTCTCAGTTACAATAATTACATCTCTGTTTGATTTATTAGTGGTAATAAGATGTAATTGCAATTTATTTGAAGTCTACACATATTTCATGTGAAATGAAAGGAGAAATCATCAATCTCCCTAAAAAAATATGTGTGCATGTAAAAAAAAAATAGGAACAAATAATTAGTAAGTGTTGTTTTAATAATCTTTTTACATTTACATTATTGTAGCTGAGTTTTTTTTTTTTTGGAATAAAAATTGTAAACAACAAAAAAAATCTTTCTCGGTTCCCAGGCCTTGCAATAATGGTCTTAATTATAATCTCATTATAGCAAATGGTTCTCTGTATGCTGAGAGATTTCTCCACTAAAGTGTGACACTGATACCATAACCACTAGAAAAAGGCCCACCTCGGTGTGGCACTGTTTAAAGGAGAAAGCTTTGGGGCTGCTTAGTCCTAAGAGATGGGGAGAGCTTAAATTAGTGAGATTTAAGAATCAAACCAGGATTGGAAGAACAAAGGCTATGTCTTAAACAGTGTCCAGTGACACTACAATAGCATTCTGTCCTGTTTGTGAGGGCTTACTACAAGAAGCTGTGTCAAACACCCACTAATTCTGCTCTGTAGTTGCAGATTTTAAAACCATACAAAAGCACACAAGAATAACACTGAATAAAGGGCTAACAAGGAGGGGAATGGATTTGCATGTTCATATTATTTTTAAAGGTGTCACGTTTTATACAGTGGATGTTATACATTGTTTACATTTTATACAGGAATTTTATACAGCATCACTATCCATTTTCAATCTCTTGCGAAGTATATATAATCAAAACAATTAAATTACATGGTAATTTTGTTGATTTTAGCTCAATTGTGTTTTTGTTTCATTATCCTGCTATCTTTTTTTATTATTATTATTCGATTAATGGATAATCCAAAATGATTTGGTCTATATCTGCTTTTATTGTTAAAAGAAAATAGCTAAGCAGTCAACCGCTGTTTTTAGCCAGCTATCATTACCACGATCATAACTTGAGCAAGACCCTTAACACTGGTTCGCTAACAATTATACTTGGATTGGGTTTTCTGTTTTGCCTAACTAATAAAGTTCTATTCATTTTAATAAATGCCTGGAAATAGTTTTGATATTGCATTCATCTTTTAGTGTTATAAATCCTTTAAACAGCTTATGGCACATCAACAGCCACACGTGAAATCCTTATATGCAGTCGCAACCTAGAGGACTATGTTGAACTGCCTATAAAAGATTTGTCCAAATTGTTCTTTTGTATGCAAAGCAGGTTATTTTATCTTGTCAAACTGTAGGAGGGCACAGAAGATCAGCTAGAAGAGTGGATACCCTGCTGGGCTGAATGTCCTGCTTTTGTGTGCCCATTGTTAAAGTCCAAATCACAGCATGCTTGCAAAAAAAAAAAAAAAAAAAAAAAATCACAATTCCTAATTTGGATATAACCATGCCAGCTCTGAGGTGAATGAAATGGTGTCGGGTCAGGAACAGCTTTACCATTTGGCAGTGCATCAATAGCATCATTTTCTATTGAGAACTCTTGTTTGGTCATTTGTCCTTATTGAGCACGACATCTTGGTCCCCTGTTGTGTTAGGAGGAGCAGTAATAGAAGAATATCAAAAGAATTGTAAAACTTCACCAGAATATGGTCCCTTGCTATTTTCATTGAGTTTCACAATGCCGCTTTTGAATTTCAGAACTCCGGATTACTCAGCTAGGTCTTATTTGTACCAGTATTGTTACTCTCATAAGCTTAGCATTCATTCAATTTCCAATCATCTTAATCTTGTCTACAGAGATTAAAAGTGAAATTATTTATAAGTATGCGGTGACGTGATGGTTCAACATTGTAGCCAGATTTACAGGGCGGTTTGAAATGATCTGATCCCCTTCTTCACAGCAAGACGTATCAGAAACATAAAAGGCAACCAGCTTGTAGTTGTTAATCTTATTATAAATAGAATTCAGTTTCTATTTCAGTCAATCATAGTTCAGTCATCTGTTTATGTAATTGCATTTCAATTTTGTTTCTGTTATATTAAAACAGAAAATCTGTACCTGGTCTGCACAGAAAGACATGTCAAACAGATTGTGTATATATATATTCAATTGTCATTTTATTTTGAAACTAATTTAAGTATTTGTTATTTTTGTATTCGTTATTTGGCTTTTGTCCTTGCTTTATAGTAGTTCTTTTTCTGCATGACTTGTGAAAAACGAAGGGAACAAGGACTTCTCTCTTTGCGACATTGCCTCTACAATCAATAATACAAAATATTCTAAAACATAAATGTATTTTATATAAGAAGCAATGTTTAAACTTGGATGTTTTTTTAATAAAGCTAAAAATATATTTAAGAAATGCACACACACACATACACTGAGGCACACACTAGCCTTAATCGCAGCTTTTAGACCTCTCGTCTGCAGATTTGTGTCAGATCAATATTTTGTCCAAGCCTCATCGCTTCTCTGTTTACTTTGGCTAGTGCTGCCTAGCATGCCAAGTCCCCACTTTCTGTTTGGACATGTGACTGTGTAATAATGACAGGTAGACGAACTAATAGGCAGTGCAATATCTGAGGCTTGACCCCATGTGCCTTTCCTTAATTGATCCATTGATTAGCAAGAGGCTCATCAGATGGAGGGTGGCCAGACTTTCTCAGTTGCCATTTTTGTCAGTTTGAGAACAAAAGAAAGAACACAATTTATTTAGATTATGTATTTATTGTGGTGGTAAGTGGAGTATGCAGGCCAAAAAAAGAAGCATGTAAATAGTCTATTTTGTTCATTGGCCTTTCAAGTGTCATTTCATTTTGTTTTTTTAAGTTCCTTCAAAAGTGTCACCTTGTTCACTGTCGAATCTGCTTCCCTAGTATCCAAACCCAAACTTACTCTGGCCCTGCTGAAGTCGTGTGCTGCACGGCCTGTAACACTTGGCCATGCTATGCAAACTTCCACACGCGGATGTCAATCTTTTCCATATTTGACATGAGCTTTATCAGGCCTTGATTAGTTTCCAGAGCAAATTTGGACTGTAAGAAAACATCTGCAGCGTGCAAAGTGTAAGTCAGCAGTCTGGGCCACAGCATGTCGTGGAATATTTACATGGCTCTGTTTGGTTAAATTATAGCCTTTGGGTAAAGCAAGTAGTGCACCTGCAAGATGTTTTAAGCTTACTTGATCCTTTTGTGGCTTTTTTGTGTCTGTGTTTGCGGTGGATGGTAATAGGGACATCTATACAATACAATCAGTGAAAGCTTTCATGTTATTCAACTTGATTTTACTGGTATGCTTTGTGTTCACTTCAAATGAACACTTAAGAAAAGTTTTCTTTTTTCCCTCATTGTATTTAGTCAGATTGGCGCAAAGACAGAGACAGTATGTCTAGTGAAGACATCCACGTTCCAGCTTTAACAAAATATTATATTAAACAAAAAAGTGGTAGACTGACCTGGTTTGAAAATGGCTCGCAGTGATATTTTCATCTTCTTTTGATGTCAGATAAATTCAGGTGTAATGTGGCGTACCATCACAATGGTATATTCGCATGCCAACTCTAGTATTATAAGGATCTAATTGTAGTTGCTGATAAATAGTAGGTGCCCATTGATCTTTCCCTGTACTTGATTCTCCGCTTTCCTCTTTTTCTTCTCCAGCCTGCGCTCTGGGTTGATGCCATGGCAACAGTGGTAGCGCTGCAGCTCAGTGCAATAACGCTGCTCTGATCAACCAGAGATTCCTGTATTGACCACACTGGAAAAGATTAAATGCTGGTGACATTTCTGAGGCGAAATTTGCAATTTCCACAAATATGACTTGGCTGGGACGCAGCATGACAGCACATAAAATCAATACAAATAACCTGAATCCCTAATACCATGATCCCTGTTAGTAGAAGGATGCATTACAACTAAGACACTGAGAGTGGGAGCAACAGCTCAGGAGCTGATCCCTGATTCCTATCGACTGGCTCCAGGCCAAACACTGCCGCAATAACAATTAGGTGCACAAGTTTGCCAATTCTCTCCTCCAACAGCTCCACGTGCCATAGTGCCGGCCAAGCAAGAGAGAGCAAAACTCTTTGACAAGAGTTGAATTCACCTATCTAGCATCGTGCCTGTATAGAGCGCATCGCTTTCTTTTTTAAAGTGAGTCTGAGGCAGCCAGTTCCTTTCATCCAGTATGACAGAATTCTGTAAGTTTGATAGTAATCGCAAATGTGATGCATGTCGTGATTGACTGATGTGTTTTCTTGAAGAAAAAAAAGGAGAGAATAAGTCTTGTTGCCTGAGCGTTTCTGTCAGTAGGCATTAAAGTGTTACATGGAGATGGCGGACAGTTGGAATGCGAAGAATATCTTAATCTGTGTCTTTCAGGGACAATCCTATCCCATGTGGTCAGGAAATCCGAGGAACAGGTGACCCATGACGTTGCAAGTGTGAGTGTGTCTCACTATGTCTGGAAAACTGTGTGTGTGTGTGTGTGTTTGTGTGTGTGTGTGTGTGTGTGTGTGTGTGTGTGTGTGTGTGTGTGTGTGTAGCAGGTACATAGAAAGGGACAGGTTTAGACTTCTCCCCCTCCTGCGGCTCTATTTGCAGTGTGTGTGTGTGTTGGTTTTAAAAGGCAAGCAAGAGTAAAAGAAGAGCCATCATCATTACGCTGAGAGGTTGAGCCGCACTGGCGTAATGTGTGTGCTGAGTTGCTCTGTCTGTTTGTAAGGCCCTCAGCAGAAGTGTGGCGCTTGTTGACATTCTCCATATAATATTGTTTGAATTTTTCATCAAGATCCCCGCCTCTGTTACAAGAGCCCTTTTGTTTCCAGCTTGTTTGTACATTCTTCCTGTGTGTGTGTGTGTGTGTATGTGTGTGTGCCTACTTCTCCTTGTATATGTTTGTCCGTATGTTCACTTTAACTGAAACTCCTAAAAGTCAGGTCTTTTTAGCCAAAGGGAGGGGGGGGCGGGGGTTCGGGGGTTGGAGGATCGTGAACAGTCTAGTTGCAAAAACCACACACACTCACACACACACACACACAAACACACACACCCTTTGTGCAGGGGACCCTGACGTGGCCTTGAATGCAGGTCACCACAGGTTACCCATGAATAGCTGGGTGTCTGTGCACGAATGAATAGGGGTGTTGCACACTGTTAAAAATGACCTGCCTCCTATCAGTGTTGGCGACATTAAAAACAGCTGGCCCAGACGTTCGCCCCCTTTTCAGAGACGTGAAAGTTGGTTTTCTCTTTGTGCTGGCCATTGTGCCGGCTCACTCTTGCCCTTTGTCGCACCATCGGCGTCAGAATCGTAAAATGAGTTCATCTTCGATTCAGAGTCTGTCCTGTTGTACCTCCTGCAACATAAATCAAGAAACTGACTTCATTCCAGATTGTGTCTGCATTCAGGAACTGCTTCGGTTTAAGCTTCACGGTGATGAGCCTAAAAGAAAACGAAGAATTTCGGCCAATCGTATTCTTTACTGTAAAAAAAAAAACGAATGTGCACTAGGAGAGAATGATAATATCGTTGTATCTGATTTTTACTACTTAATATATTGTGATTGCTGGTACCAAATTATTCTCTTAGGTTTTATTCTCTTAGGGATTTTTTTTAAATATGAGTGCCTGTGTTATATTCACAAAGGCACTGTGGGATGGCACCTTGTCTCTGTGTGTTAATGAATTTGTAGTGTGTGTGCTCTTATTTGGGTTAATGGAAGGGGATCATCCCAATGGCACAGCCCACTCTTTCAAGCCCGCTCTCCGTGGATGTTTTCCGGAAGCAATCCTTTAGTCTTATCGTTGTCTCTCCGCCTCCATCAATTGTTCACGGCTCTCCAGGGGCCCCTCTTACTTTATCTCGTTCCAATTCTCTGTGCCACTCATCCCGCCCCCTATCTAAATGTCTGCTATATAGTTGGGTTATCTTATCAGCCGTGTCATCTCTTTATCAGCTTTATCCCGAACCCCTGGCACCCGGCTGATTGCTCAGCCTGCCTGCCTCAGTGCCTCTGTGTTCTACACACACACACACACACACACACACACACACACACACACACACACACACACACACACACACATACAAAGGCATACTGAATGTCACTCTTTCACTGTTATACTCCTAGATGCTAGCTATGAAATTAGACAAGGCACGTTTTCTTTTGTCTTAAAAAGCTAAGCTAATACTCGTCAATTTAAACGTTCTACCCTATAGAAATGCCTCTGATCACTGTGGCGTGTCTTTGCAAATAGAAAGTAGTTTGTAGCGTAAGATAAAAGTTTATATGTCACTCGGTAATACAGCTCGCCAACTTTTGTTTCTATTCTTTGCCCTTTCTCTGTCTGTCGCTCTGAAAGAGCTCAAAGCCTCTGCTGCTCATTGGCTGCTGACGGACGGGATTGGTCATGTTCGCTGTCGTGAAAGGTGAAACCTGCTCAGCTGCCCGGCTCACTGTACCAGTCTCTGTCAGACAGCAGCTGTTTGTCTCTTTCTCTTTATCTCGCCCACTGCATCAAGCGACTGATCACACGCACAGGGAGCAGTCCCACCGTCACCAGCGTCATTCAGATGTCCAGTTATAGCAGTGTCATGTGCTCTGAATTGTGAAGTTCTCCCTATACCAATTACATCCATCTGACGTAACATGGAAAAGCCACATCAGTGGCAAGCATGGTGTTATTGTAAGCCATGAGAAACCAACAATATTTCTCAACGGTATTAGATAGATATATAGATGTTAGCTGTATCATAATAACAATCAATGTTAAATATATGATAGTTATATATCTAACATTTATTATTATACAACTGACATTAATAAAATAAAATAAATGTTAATTGTATAATAATTATTGAAAGAAGGACAAGCATTTTTTTAATAAAGTGGTTTATTTGAAATAAAATTATATGTTACACTGTCAAATTCTATAGATAATTTATTCAACATCAATTAAATGAGACTAATTTCCATTTGTTGGTTTGCCATTTCGCCATATTGCAATCTTAATATTTTGCAAAAAGCTATTTACGGGGCCTTTGATTGCCCTCACCTTGCATCCTGTGTGACCCTGCCTTCTCTCATTCACACACGCAGACTTTCTTTGTCTGGTTTCAAACTGAATGGCATCTATCTCTCCCAGGCATGTACTTTACAGCTGGCACAGAGAGAGAGCAAGGGAAGCAGAGAGCGAGGAAAGAGTTGAAAGAAGGAGCTTCTGCCTTTCTACACCACTCAGGTACACCTGTCACCAACCAACCCCCGCCTTCCTCCCCCTCACTGCTCCCTTTGCTGCAAGTGAATAAAATGAGATCAAACAGTTTGCGTGAGTCGATGCCTGGGAGGGCAAGGCCAGGCTATCACCTGCTCCCACAAGCCTCGTTTAGCTCTTTTACACGCCGCTTTATATACATGTGCAGTGACAAGCATGACTCAGAACTATTTGTCTTCTGTGTTTTTGCTTTTTTTATTATTAGTTACTTTCTTGCTTTTAATCACCTGTATTAATGTACACATGATATTATTAATATTTATCATAATGCATTAAAAAATAAAGGTTGACAGTGCATATATTATTGTTGTATGTTTTATTCACAGTATAAAGCAGGTGTATACATAAAAGGCTAAAATGATTTTAAACATATGCCTTTGCTTGAGTTATAGAACAACACATTTTTTAACAGACTGCACAGGATTGTTTACGGATATATTTTAAGTCTAAAATATGGTAAAGCGGTGTGATATAGCCCACATTAAGTCATTAGTGATCACTCTTCCCACATTACATGTTCTCAGAGTAGAGAAGTATAGTTGGCAGGTGAATTTCCTTAAAATAATGGAAATCATAAGTCATCATTATTGAGGTGGCTATATCTAATATAATTTTCCTTAATATGTAATTATGTAGTATTTCTTTATTGGTTACTTGAATTAAATGGATTTAACCCATTTGGATAAACACTGGTCTACCTGCCCTTACTAATGATGCATGACTAAATGACCCATGAAGGAAAGAATTAATGGTCTTTGTATATCAGAAGAGATATGTTCCCTTTTTTTTAAAAAAAATAGTTTTATTATTAAACTGTTTGTTGATCAGTTTATACATGTGATTTATTTATGTATAATATGCACATTACATATTATAGAGCCATGATAAATCCCTATAATATGCATATATTATTATCTACAGTGAACAGTTTTATTATTCCCTCCAGCATAATCCCATTATAGGTGTAGAGATAGACAAAGGAACTGAAGGTTCATGCATAGTCTGCTTTCTTAGGAAACACTTGTGCTTTTTGCATAACATTTTTTGTCTACCACATCAAAAGAGCTATAGAAGACAGAGCAGTTTTTTCTGTCTTTTCATAGCCTAGCTTATCATTGCTAACTCACTTTGATTAGCTCCGTTTCAGCTCACAATGGCTAGACTTCTGGAGCAGCACAATACTCTAGCAACAAAGCTAATGCCTTGAGTCTTTTTGGAACAGCTTGCTGTGAAGGTTTTACTACACGGTTTACCCTGCAGCATCAATCTCTTGACGAATACATATAGCTTTTCTTTTTGTCTGTGTGCCGTGGCATTTGTCAATGGATCACTTATAACTATAATGCATTTAAATTATGGTTTACGCTTTGCACATTACAATGAAGATGAAAGGTGTGAAGATGAACTAAGGACAAAAGGGTCAAGGACGCATGTTTCCTAGACTGTTTTTTTTTTGTAGACGACTACACCTTCAGGCATTTAATTATACCTTTTGAAGGATATTGTGTTTTCAATTAAATTATTTCTTGAATCTAGTCAAAATCATGTCGAATTAAAAATATTATGTTTACTAGGTGTATTAGCCTGCGCAAAACTGTTAATTGCAGAGAGTGTGCACTTTCCGTTTTAGTTGTAAAGCAGTGTGTCATCAAAGTTTGCATTCAGGTTTTACACCTAACCTGCAGCGCAGCACGCCTTCATTGGCTTCTAGAGTAAAGCTAACAAAGGTGTGTGTTGACAAGTATTGACAGCAATGTGTGTACACACACACACAAATATATGTGTGTGTGTGTGTATATATATATATATATATATATATATATATATATATATATATATATACATATATTTTATTTTCCTCGGCTTGGCTCTCCATACAACTGGATTTCCTTCAACAATTTAATATTCCTTTCCGAATAAAGTGTTTGCCATCCAAAGGTTTTACCATTGTTACGAGTGTAATCAAACCTTGACTCCTCAAGTGCTAGCAATTAACTGTAAAGCAGCCGGAATACAAACATTTATATCAGAACAATCAAAGGACCATCTGTCTGTCTGATCTGCAGCACACTGCACAGAAAATCAGACACTGATTGAGGTGTTTCCATAATGTGATCTTTCCATTTCCTTGTTTTTTTGCAATAGGGGATGCGTGTATTGCAGCCTTTTGTTCTTGTTATCACTTCCGTCATTTCTGTGTCAGACTGGGAAGGTTTCAGTGATAGGGCTTTTATATCAACTGATTACATTATCAAAAAAAAAAAACCTCCAGTTCCCATTAGCTCATGATTGACATTGAAAACGCTGAGGTTAAATGGTTCTTAACACCTTTCCCTTGGGACTTGTTAACATTGTGCTTAACATCATTGAGTATGATCGAGAGCATCTCATTAATTACAGTCACGCAGCCTCAGCAGAATTGATTAGGAGTTGCATTGGACATGAAAATGTCATCATTCAGCAAAGTGGAATATACGGGTTAAAATGAAAGCATATATTATTAGGTTTTATTGTACAAGTAAAAGGCAGTTGTGTTTTAATTGAAACACTTCTTTTAATTTTAAAACCTTCTTAAGGATGCCCCAGCTACTATGCGCTAATCATGATAGATACTTTTTCCAATGTGGAACATACAGGAAGATTGGAGGAGCACATTGGACTTGATCTGTTGGCGTAGGCGGTTGTTTGTGGAGCTTGGCATGGCTGTGTGTGTTTGTGGTTGTCCCTGACAGCGCAGGCGACTCCAACCCAAACAGAGCACCTGTGTTTGCTCTACTGCTCACCCCCAATCTCCTCCGTGCAGGTCACATGGCCACCAGATAGCCTCGGTACCATGGGAATACAAAAGCAGGGGCTTTTAGCACCGTTAATCATTAACGTCAAACTTCCTTTTGTTCCCCCTCTCAGCTCTGCAGATTCAAATGTTATCTCTCATATGCGGCCAGGTCAGACGTGACTGCAGAGTCGCAGGTGAAGGTGCCCTGATGATTATTGGCAAGGTAGAACTTCCATCATGGCTTTGCGTTAAGGCGGTAACTGATCCATACCTGAAAAGTGATCCATATCTGAAAGGAAAAGTACGCACTTTAAATTCATCAAATTCCTCTGTCTTATTTTTATTGACTAGGAATTATGTTACAAGTAAAATTGATATCTTTTCTTTTGTCCTTCTTAATTTCCAGGTTGTTTTTGTATGTCAAATATTGTAATATGGACATTTTCCATAACAGATAAATACAAAATTTGGCTATATCTATATCTATATCTATATCTATCTATCTATCTATCTATATAGATATATAGATAGATAGATCACACCACACACACACACACACACACACAACACACACCACACACACACACACATATATATAGATATATTATATATATATATATATATATATATATATATATATATATATATATATATATATATATATATATATATATCTATATCTATATATATATAAACATAATTTCCAGGCTGTTTTCAGGTGTAAACATCAAATATTTTTTATGTATTAAGTCATTAGAGCCACTCAGAATCTGTACCTTAAAGACTCTCCATGCTCCATTCCTTTTTCACAATAAGGAATTTCCATTCACGGATACATTTAATTTATTCATTTCAAAATATCATCAGCCTTAAAATGAGAAATGTTACAGTGAGAAAGGGTTAATAAGCATTGTTTTGTTTAAGAAAAAGCAGAAGATGAAATAAAAGCAAATATTGGTACAGGGCATGGTGTCCCAGGTGGATATTGCCTCTCGGTTTTTAACAAAAGTGTTAAATGTAAACACAAATCTAGTATATAGTTTGTTCTTTTTCACCACCAGATTTGAAAAAGAACTGCTCTACTCCAGTATAATTCATAGAACTACATCGAGCTTGTTTGTAGATTAACCATGGAGTCTGCTGATAACCACCTGGAATTTGTCTCCAGTCACCAAGTGAACCTGGCAATTGACAGAGTCTCCACCGAACCACCCATACTCACAGACGCATTAACACACTGAATGTTCCTGTCAGAGAAATAAAAAGCGGATTAAAGGAAATGCATAGATTCTGAGCCACAGCCAATGGGGAAATAAACTGAGTTGATCCATTGAGTAAGAGCAGGCCCTAACAACAGTAAGGCTTAGACAAAGGTGCCTGTTTGCCAGCAGCAGGTAGAAGATGGATGACTGGTTAAACATTGCAGTCATACCTGGAAGGTGCCATGGGCCGGTCAATGAGGCCAACCGAGGGGACATTGTGTGGCCGTCACATACTCCCATTGTTCTTATCTTTGGCCATGAAAAAAACTCTGGCCAAGTGGATCAACTGGTAAAACAAAAGCGTTTTTCAAGGAGTCCATGTAGAATATTGAGATGATCTTTATTCGCTCTATATAAATCCTTCTGAGACTTATTCGCAAAATTTGCTTTCATTTAATAATGTAATTGGTTTAAATGGTACGAGTGACAATCTATGATTTCTGAGGCCTCTAAATACATTTTTGAGTTGTTTAAAATCTCATTTCACTTATTGAGTATGCTCATCGATTGGAATTTTGATGCGCTAAGATTTTATAACTGTCATTCTGTTCATTCATGTTATTCAAAGGCTTGCTCCAGCTCCCTTGTGAGGATTTGCATGAGGAAACCACTTTTCCTATTAAACCTGGCTCAGTTAGTTACCATTCACACATACGCTTGTATTTGCATACATGAGCTTAAGCTCATGCATTGCATATAAGACTTTGTGTTAGTAAGCAATTATTTAATATTTACACCACTTTTAAAATGTGTTCCAAAATCAAGGCTGTTTTTTTTTCAGTTTTGAAACGTATTCACCGTGTTCACCGTGATTTGATCTGCACAAGCTTATCCTTCTAATAGCCGGTTTGTTTGTGGTGTATTACTCAACATGAGCTGATGCAACATGTCTGTTTTAAATGTGAGAAAAAGTGTATGTTTTCAAAATGAAACCCGAGACAATGCTCATTTGTTCTGCAAGGTAATAAATATTAAAATATGAACATATAGCACGCACATAACTTGTGATTTATGTAATCACATTTTTATTATTTTTGTAACTTATTGTAACTATATAGAATATATATATATATATATATATATATATATATTATATATTTATTTATATGTATATTCACTTACAGTATGATTTGATAATGGTTTTAAATCTCTTCTTCAATTCCATTTCCATTTCACCTCTCATGACTTGAAAAAATATAGAGTGCAAGAGATGATGATGAAAACAATGATGATGATGATGATGATGATGATGATGATGATGATGATGATGATGATGTTTTTACCCATTGCTTTGTCATCACTGACAATATTAGTTCATGGGCTGCAGTAGTGAAATGTCTCTCATTCATATCCCAAGGTTGAAATTCATAATTAAGTCGAACAAAATGAAAGAGACCTGCAGGCTCATTCCTCCCCACCCATCCACTGTATAGCTTTGTAATTGCACCCTTGAATAAGACACTAATCCCAGAGAATGAAAGGAAGATACGACATGAAAGTTAGAAAAGTCTTTAGTGCCAAGGAGAATCATTCCCTCATCATTCTTTGCAAAACCTTCATGAAAGGATTCTCGTCTGACACTAGAAAGTTTTCCACTACCGAAGCAATACCACCAAATTGTTCGACCTGGAGCTTGTCTTAAAGGGAAATGGACTGATGTTTATGAAACAGATCTTACCTGTGTAGAAAACGTCTCATTTAAATGAACAAATAATTGAATACACAGCACATGGGTTATTTAGAACATACATTAATCCACATGTTAACCTAATAGTGTTTAAATAAATTCTGTGCTTATTTCATCTCTGTAGCAGTTTGTTTTGATTGCTTGAGCAGTGTGTGAAAGTGCTGTACAGTAGAGGGTGTGTTTATTCGTGTGTGTTCTCAAAGCAATATCAACATTGTTCCGGTACTTGCTAATCACCCATCTTTTGTGTGTTTCATCTTATATGACTCGGTTATTCCCTTTCATTTCTGAGCACTAGAGCTTTGTGAAATGTCTCAGCACTCATCAATTATACAGAGGTGGCAACTTAAAGGAGTGCTGAAAAGTCATGAACAGTGCTTTACTTTAGCGTCAGTGAAGCGTTGTGCTAAATTATCCCACATACTTGTTCATGAACACACTCTCACCTACAAATGCACAAATAGACTTGCGCTTACAAGTACAATGAGCATATAGAACACCACACTATACACAGAACTGATATGCTCTTTGTTTTGACATGTTTGTTTTTCCTTCTGTAACATTTCCCTTTTCTGCTTCTTTTTTTTACATAGATTTTTTTATATTTCCTTTTAACAAGTATGATAAGAATTTAATGTACTATGAAAATCAGTTCTCCCACTGGAATGTAAATCCCTAACATTAATCCATCACTGCCGCTACATTAATGTTCAATGATTTATACTCTTTATGTTTTCTTACATTTATATCTTATTAACCTGGCAACACAGAGGCATTGAGACTGCAACATGTAGAAAAGTACATAGGTTAGGTTTAGGTACATAGGTTTCTTCACTGCAGTACAAAAAAAAAACATATTTTTTAAAACCATATATTTTTTGCTATATTAAAAAAATACTAAATACTACTATTAATAATAATAATAATAATAATAATAATAATAATAATAATAATAATAATAATAATAATAATAATATTCTTACATTTTTTATTGAATATACAATGGCACAATGTGTTAGAGATCAAAAACTTTAGGTCAATAATATTTTTTTGTTTTTGTGACTCTGTCTAAACTTGCAGTTTTATCCTTTTACCCAGTGCCCTTTTGTGATCAGGAAATTCTAGCTGCTGGTTTATACCAATTGATGTTGTAATTTTTTTTGTGGGTGGTGATTTTTGTTTCAAGCCCCTACATTATAATAATAATAAAAGCTTATTCCTGTTTATGATTTATGACTATGATTAACAAAATAGGTGGCATTATAAGAGCTCGAAGCCCTACACCCACACACACACACACACACACACACACACATATATGTGCTAGTGAAAGAAGAAGACGTAAGGTATTATCCATCGGTAATCTTGACCTTGCTTGTTTTCTTGGTCGATCCTCCCTAAACGCCTGCACATGCAAAGGTGAAGCCAGAGCATGGAGATACATGAGCGATATGATGCACACTTATGGAATAACAAAATGATGAAAAGCCTCCTAAAAGCAGATAAATGGCTATACAGTATGGTGTACAATGGGAATTAAACGCATAGGGCAGCTGGGCTCTTATCTGAACGAAACCCAGCAACAAAGGAGTGCTAAGACTAAGAAGCTTGATGCATGGGAAAGCCATGGGCCAGCCATTGTGACTGCCCTTCTGCTGAGCAAATAGTCCAAACTGTTCATTCCCCGTCTTCCATTCTCTCGCCGCCACATTGTTTGTGTCCTTGCATTTCATTCAGCAAGGAAGATTGCTCTCAGGCCCAGTGAGCAAACAGTCCAGAAAAGAGCCGGCTATCTTCTCCTGTTCCCAGGAGAACTAGCATTTTGATTTGGGCTCCAAGCTGTCAGAGGATTGGAGAGTTGATGTCAGGGTGCCTGAATTAATTGCTTTACGCCAAGGAGGGGCTAACTGCATTTATCAGCAACTGCTCAGTGAAATGTGTTGTAGCAGTTAAACTGCACCTCTAGATACTTGATTTCTGCATGTCTGACATCTTGTACTCGATACACAGCTTTTTTTTTTACTTTAAGTAAAGCTCACTTTAGTCTATTTATAGGGGATGGAACACAGCCCATGCATATGTTCACTGCTTGTTTGCTTCATTGATCCGGCTTATACATATAAATAACAGACATAGTGCATACCAACTCTGTGTACAAGATATTTCACGGTAATTTCAGGAAACCTGAAATCTAACTCCGTCTATCATATTAGCCGTTTATAATTCTGCATATGTAAAATGTATACGATGTAGATTTTTTCAATGAATATAAATGAATATAATATTTATTACTTGTATTTTTAGAATTGCTTGTACAGATTCCAATGTATATGATTTTGTTTCGGATCAGATATAAATGTAAATTAAAGCAGCAAGGTATTCCATATCATAGTGCAAAATAATAACTTTCAATTGTTTAGGGAGCAAATAATTTTTTGCCTGTAATTATACATTTTTGCATTTTCAAATGAGGTACAGCCGTGAGAGCTGTCATACTTATGTTGGTGAATGATTTTGTAATGCTTCCTGCTGTGCCTTGATATCTGAATCTCAAAAAAATATCGAGTGTCTATGGCACATTTGCATTGGGGATTTGGATCACACCAGCTCTGAAGCCAGGTATTTAAAACGCCTGCTTTTTGTCAATATTCTTCTCATAAGAAAGCTGTATGTTGTAATTAATCTTTCCCCTGGTCAAAATCATATGCACTGCTTAAAAGGATCCATCATGTTGGACTAGTCTCTAATAATGCACAGCTTTGCATGTGCAGATGACTTATTTGCATTGGTATAGTAACAGAACAGTCATTGGGATAAGTCACCTTAATAGTGGGTTGGTCCGCTTAAGCCCCAGATACACAGTTATGGTAATGGTTGGTAAACTGCACACTACCTCAAATTGTAAGCCATGATTTGCCTTTTTGATTTCTAACCACAAAGTGTGCCTGTTTATCTAATGTTCTATCTTATATTTCACTTGTTGATGCTCTGAATAATAGCAACTTAAACATGTCAAACACAAATAGGTCATTTTACACAGGACAGACCATGACAGGTTCCGTTGTATGTCTGTGCTGGGGGGGTCTTTCTTTTGTAAATCACTGACGATAAATCTACTTCCCCAACAATACTACCTACACTTAATCTGACAGGAAATTGAATTAGTCTGCACACTATGTCACTGTCAGTGGTAGGCAGACATGGGTTAAATTCTGTGTGTCTGGGGAGCAATATCGTGAGAGTAAGTAAGTAATCGCATCTCTGGTCTTTTAACAGTGCTTTATTCACACATTTATTTATGTGTGATGAATGATCTCTTCTGCAGTTGGTATGTGTTGTGGGAGTGAAATGAATATAGAATAAGCAGTTTTATTACAGCACTTCATGGGCTCTTTAAATTGAGCAAGTGGATGCATTTTTTTGGAATTCTGATTCTGAGAGCAACTTGTGCTGATGTCATTTCATTTTGATCATAATGAATTACAGAATATATATCTGACAATAGACAGAATAGATTATCAGTAAAGCGAAAAAAAAGATCTAGAAATAGAATTATCTAGATTGTTTTTTAAATGTACGGTATGTGGCTCCTGCAGTTCTTGTTAATCACTCTGACTCTATGAAAGGGGTGTAGGCTTGATTTTTATCATCATGCATGTCTGTCCGTTTCTATTTTGAAGAAATAGGTTCTCATGAATATTGCATAGATATTTCTGCCATCTTCTCTCAACTACAAGCTCTTTGCTGTCCTAGAAAATGCTGGAATCACCTCTGTGACACACCCGTCTCACGTACAATAAATTGGACAAGCTCTGTCTTGGCATAACCTATTGCCTCTACATTTCTGCATTGGGAACACATGCAGGACAAAAATTTGATTTGCTTTTGTTATTCAGAGAATCACTCTGGGGCATCTGGGCTTGTTTGCCTTTAGCGGGAAATGGAGATTGGTTTGGGTGTCTGAATGAATTGCTGGCACCTGTGTTTATTGCTTTCATTAAGATTTAATGAGTCGAGTGTCCTTCCCAGTGACTTAATCTTGAACTGTAGACTTTGAGGAAATGTTGGATGATGGTGAAAACTACAGGAATGCATACCATACATGCATGTATATGTATGTCTGCGCAAGGACAAATATGACCCAGCTACGATACTTAATATGAATGAAATTTAAATGTATACCTGTATGTAAATGTATTGCTAATAAATTGTACATTTATAGTACATAGGGAAAACTAAAGACATTTTGGAAAAGGGATATAAAGATATAGTTTTCTGTGTACTTATAAACACAGATGAAGTTGTGACAGTGTTTAGGATCTGACCTGTGGTTTGGCACGTCGTGTCTGTGAGAGAAAGTACTGACCAGGAATTTCACACTATACTGTCAGAGCATTGTGAACACACTATTGACCTCTGATTCATCCTATTTCCGCTACCTTCAATTTGTCACTCTACAACCTATTCTCAGAAAAGAAACAAAAATTTGCTTGCATTTGAATAAAAAAACATGTAATGCAAATTTTAAAGCACAAAAAAGGAATGTATATAGATATGAAGCATCCATTACCCATTCCTGAACTGTTGCTGTTGATATCTAGATCTAGATACCTGATTCCAGGACACATGCATATACCTAACTCGTTCATACCATGTTCATGTGTCCAGTTGTTTGTTATGAATTTGTGGTGCTGCTGGATTGCTTCATATGAAAAATGCATTTTTAATCCATAAAAGCCAGAATATGTTTTTCTTACCTGATAAATATTTAGAGGCACTCTATTGTACTTTTAATGTATTTGTGCTGTTTTTCTTATAGCACATTAATTTCATGTTTTATCTGATAGATTTTTCACAATTATTTATAACCACTGTATTATTATAATTATGCCCATTATTATGATCAGTGTCGCTATATTATTATTATTATTATTATTATTATTGTTTATTATTATTATTAATTATTATTGTTATTATTGTTGTTGTTGTTATTATTATTACCTGTAGTAGTAGTAGTTGTTGTGGTGGTAGAGGGCTCTTTCAGCTATAATAAACATAAATAGATGGTTAAATTACAATGCAAAATTAATTCTAAAAGAAAAATTGATATGGGATTTTTATAGATGTATAGTGTAGATGTGAATGTATTAAACCCATGGCATGTTTTATTGTGCATTTATTTAACACAGACACAGCGGGGGTATATATATATATATATATATATATATATATATATATATATATATATATATATATATATATATATATATATATATATATATATATGAATGTTGTAATCGCAATGTATTACTGTGTGTTTCGTCCTCGAACGTGTGGGAATCGCCGCTGTCGGAGAAACTGCCTTTTCGATCTAGTGATGACTTTGTGTTGTTTTAATATACTGCGGGTCGGCAGCTTTACTCCGCCGTGCTTTGGGGATTAAGAGCATTTGGTGTGAGGGAGAAGTTAAGTCGGGCTTCTGTGTCTCTCCTGTCGCAGCCGCGGCCTGAAAGCCGCTTTAACGCCGGTAAAAAAAATGGCCGCGCGCTGTTTCCCTGGATACGATCTACTTGGGTGTTCCGAACTTCAGGATCGCACTGCCCGCGCCAGATTGGCTCTGTGAGTTACGTAATACACCGAACACGGCGAAGTTGTTATTGGCCGTGTCTAGTTCACTCCTCACCGACTATATATCGGATATAATGATGGCAATTCTATGGTTCAGCGTGCTTACAACAGTGGATTATTTACTAAACTAGCATAGAACATATGCACAGGCGACTAGTTACTTATGCACTGTCAGATAAAAACAGATACCGCGGGGGTACAATTTTGGTCCTTGGGGAGCAAAAAATATAATGGTACCTTTAAATGTACACAGTAGGTCATTGGGGTACAATAGTAGTTCCAAAACAAGTTAGCGGTACTGAATAATTGTACATAATTGCCCTTTGTTGCCGTTGTACATAATTGTGCCCTTCAGGTTAAACAAAAGGGGTGTGCCACCCCAGCGACGGCCACTTGTACCTTAAATACAAGTGTTGTACCTTGCTTTTTAATAGTGTGACGACACCAACTTCTCTATCATCGTTTCTTTGAGGGATGTGGGAAATGTAGTTCTAATGTTTATTACGCGCAGACTTGCATATTGTACATAGAATCGACGTAATTTTAACAATAAGGAAATGTACTTTATTTTAAATAAAAGTATATTATTTGCAGTGGTTGCAGTGTTTATTGCTCTATATATATATATATATATATATATATATATATATATATATATATATATATATATTGTTATGGTGAGATTTTGTTTTGACACCTCCGATCTTATATACCGACGCCTATTCTACATGTATGTATTATATTCAATTTCCATTAAGGACACTACATTTTGCTGGAGCTGCAGGCACAGCTGCAAATAATTGATTATTTGAATTCATTATTCTTATTATTATTATTATTATTATTATTATTATTATTATTATTATTATTATTATTATTATTATTATTATTTATTATATTTTGCCGTTCTGGTATAGTAGTGCTAAAATACTGCTAATAGTAGTAGCAAATTTTATAATGCTCACAGTATTATTATTAATTATTATTATTATTATTATTATTATTATTATTATATTATTATTATTATTATTATTATTATTATTATTGGTGGTGTTGTTATCCAAAACCTTTTTAATTTACATAGCAAAACAATAAAAACAATAAAAAAAAATGTCATATGAATCACGTAAATTGGTTTCAGAGTATGGCAAAAAATGTCATCGCTGTCCGACCTGACGTGTAATACAGTCCAGTCCTAAGGTTTCATCATGCAAATAATTAGCTATTACTATTATTGTAATTTATTATTATTATTATTATTATTATATTATTATTATTATTATTATTATTATACTGTTTTCTAGCATTTCCTAATTTTAAAAGACCGATGGCCAGTTCCCTCAACCAAGTTATAGAGTTGTTAGAAATCTGTAAAGCCTTTGTTTTTGTTTTTCTGACGATAATCTGTAGGTCATTCTATTTTCCGCCTTAAGTATAGCTGAAGAAAATCAAGTGTGTAGTCGGACTGCTAAGCCTGATTGTAAAACACATTATAACTGCCGCGTGTCTTCACCACGTTCTAGTTATTTAATGCCGCAATAAACTTCATGCATGCGTCATTAATAATGTGTTAGCGCGAGGTCATTATTTTAAGAAACCGTCTTGTTTGTTAGGATTCGTTAACGTTGCTTATCGTTCTAATCACCTAACAATGGAAAATATCCGTCACTCAATCACCCTGCACAGGAGAGCTCTAGGGGGTCGTGGTTGATAGTGTTGCCTCTTGATTGCACGCTGGTGAGCGCAACCTTTTCCCCCGCTATATGAATAAAGAACGTCGTCTATCAGCTGAAGTCGCAGTCTGTCAGTAGCAAGTCGCGCGAGAGAAAAGTCTCCAGCAAGCCTTGTTACAACCTGCGAACCGTATCTTTCAAAGTCGAGAGTGAAAAACCTCCCACGTCTTCGAGTTGAGCGTACCCATTCGAGCATAAACCCCAATAAGCCCCAAGTGTGTGGAAATGGGCTGTGAGGACATGCGCTGCTCCTACCTGTAAGCTGCTGAGAGTCCGCTGCTCGCCCGCTGCCTTCTGCAAAGCGCTCCAGGCACAGCGGCATTTATTTGAGCTCAGACTCTGCCACTGTTGACTTTAGCACAAAGCAAAGATTTCGCTTCCCCGCTAGTTAAAAAAATGATTATTTTTACAGCGATATCGATCAGCGAGCTATAAAAATTCAGCCTCACATTAGGCCTAAGTATAAAATGAGGGGGCCGAAATTTAATATCCGTGCAAATTTACCAAGTGACGTGTCTTCATGCAAAGTGTACATTCTTGCAATTTGTCCCTCCGAGTACACATATCCTATCTATCTATCTATCTATCTATCTATCTATCTATCTATCTATCTATCTATCTATATCTATATATATTATATATATATATATATATATATATATATATATATATATATATATATATGCATATATGCATACATTCGTACATGTACAAACATACACGTACGTATACATACATATGTGTATGTATGTGTGGGTAGGTATTAACACCATATTTACATTGTTTACAAGCAACTGTTTATTTGCAGATGAGCAGAATTCGAGGCTTGTAATGAGCGGATGGACTACTCTAAAAACTGGTTAACTTTATTTTCCAGTAAAGAATGAAAACCATTGCAGGGAATTATGAAATATGTTTTGTTAACTTTAAAAAGTTATACGTACAACATATAATTGTGCTTCATGGCCTGTAGCAAGGGGAAAGCGCATTATTCGCGTATATGCCTTATGTCCTGTCGCTTAATGGCCCGAAAAATAAAGTCAAATAAATAAATACATTAATTACTTAATTATTTAAACAAATAAGGTCAAATAAGTAATAAGCTCTTCTTCGTATGCCATATTTAAAAGCCAGTGTGCAGGGATTTTAAATTCAAATTTGACTTTAATGTGTCGAAATAGTATAAAAACAAAAATACACCTGTCTGCTTTTTCTATACAGATTTCCTCACCCACCTCAGTCAGTATATGACTCTCGTTTTTCTATTATTATTATTATTATTATTATTATTATTATTATTATTATTATTATTATCATGATTACCGTTGTTGTCATGTATCAGACCGCCTATGCATTTCGAGTATCTGTGTATATTTATTTTTATTTATGACTGTGAACTAGTATGTAATACTTATTTTAAACTGAATAAAATAATGTGCAATGCTGTAATGTTTGGTTTTTATGCAAAATCAGGGATTTCCTTTTAAATGCCATTTCTCTACTGAAACACCTCTTTAATTCTTTCTCGCATAGCTCCTCTGAAATCGTTTCCGTTGACCCAAGTTTATTTATCGGATATTGGACTAATTGGCTGTGGAAAAAGAATACCCAGGAGACCTTACTGACTCGAGCCTATATGACCGACTAACTATTAGCAAAATATATTTAATATTATAAACGTTGGTTAGCGGATTATTATAATTCATCTGTTTCATTTAAAGTCTTTATTTGTTTTGTTTTAATAAAATAAATGAACTTTAGACACTAGTTCCGAATTATGCGTTTAATTGTTTAAGTGACATGTCCTTGCGGAATGGAAAGTACAATGGATAAATGGATTGTTTTGTAGGTGGTGCGTAAAGACATGATTATATAGACAGTGGAGAATGTTTTTGGTGGACAAGAACCACATTTACAGGACTTGTTGAAAATTCAAATAACACTTTAATATAGATTCTGTTCTCATCGTTGTCTACAAGAATACACATTTACAAGCCATAAATAATGTTTTCACAAATGAACGAAGAACAGTTCCTCCTTTTCATTTGGCTGAGATTCTCAGATTCAGATCCGCTGTGTTTTTGGTCCATTTTCAAAGCCACTAAGAGTTCGTCACATTCGTTTCTTCACATTTTTTTTTTTTTTTTTTTTTCGTTTCTTCACATTTTTTTTACAAAATAATTACTAATAAACGTGACAACTAAATTAACGCGAAACGTCAAAAAACAAATAAAAAATGTCCAGAATACGTATGCACAAAAAGAGTTTTTTTGTTGTTTTGTTTTTTTTACAAATTTACAAACATGTGAAAAGTTCGTTCAGACTAGGATGAGTTCATGATGGGTCTTGAATACACGCCTTGGTAATAGGACGTGTCCGCTCCTAACGGCGACGAGTCGAAGCCCGCTTTCCCCGCCATGGAGCCCATGGAGAGAGCGCCGGCCATCGGCGAGCTGTAGCCGTAATGCATCACCTGCTCGTACGTTTTCAGGTCCATTTTGTGGTGATGCTGTTGCTCGGACGACATAAGGTTGTTGATGGAGAACGGGTGGTTGAAAGCATAGTGATGGTCCGGCTTCAAGTGCGCATCGTGTGCGAGAACCGCGTGATGCTGCGCCATGAGATGCTGCTGCTGCTGCTGCTGTTGGTGGTGCTGAGAAACGGGCGAGGCGGCGTTGTGTTCCTGGACTCATTCCCGGGTTGGACTTCAGGTCTGACAGTGATCTTTTGTGCTCGCTGACGGAGGAGTTCGAGTGCGGGGAGTCGTTGCCGTTGCAGCTTTCGGAGCTGCTGTGTGACCCAGGTTCAGATGACTTGCGGCCAGATTCCTTGCCTGAAGATTTCTCGCACTTGAAGCGCTTCTGGCGCCGCAGATAGCAGCCGTTCTCAAACATGTTACCCGAGTCGGGATGCAGGGTCCAGAACGAGCCCTTGCCGGGTTTGTCGGGTGAACGAGGCACTTTGACGAAGCAGTCGTTGAAGGATAGCGAGTGGCGGATGGAGTTCTGCCAGCGCTGCTGATTTTGTCGGTAAAAGGGGAACAGGTCCATGATCCACTGGTAGATCTCGCTTAGGGTTAACATCTTGCTCGGAGACTGCTGGATGGCCATGGTAATCAGGGAGATGTAGGAATACGGTGGTTTGGCGTGCGTGTAGCTCCTGCGGTACGTTTTGGGGTCGCGAGATCGGTTGATGTTAGACTGGCTATACATGGGGCTCATGGCGTTCATGTTCGTGTATGAGGTCAGTGCGTTCATGGACGGCGCTTGAGCCGTCATCGGGCTCATGTTCGGGCTCAGAGCTGCGCTCATACCCGTCATGCCCGGGCCCATGCCGGCCATAGCACCTGCGCCCGGAGACATGCCAGTCATGGACGGGCTCATACCCGTGTTCACGTACGACATGTTCATGGTGTTGGCCGTAATGTTCGCGGCTGTGCTCATTCCAGACATGCTCATGTAAGTGTTCATAGAGTTCATTCCCAGTCCGGTGTTCATGTTGCTGACCGAGGTGTAACACTGAAAGAAAGGAAAAAGAAGTTGATTGTATTAAAGTCGATCACTACAAAGAGCAGTAAGTTATTACAAGTATTAGTTATGAAAGCATGCACTATAAAAATGTATATGTAAATATTTTAATTTCAATCTTTAATATATTTTCTTTTAGGTTTTAATTTATTTAACCGAAAGCCTTTTCTTTAGTCTCGGATTAAAGTAAAATAGAAGTTAGGCGGAGGGTATTTGAAATAATTATTGGGGGGAAAAAAACACGTTTCTGAATTTTTGCTGAAAAATAACATCCATGTGTACAGATATAAATGTTACATGGCCCATGGTTGGAAGGAATTTTGTATTTCGTGTCAAGTTTTGTTAGGATAGTGAAGGGCGTCGAGATGGGGTAGGATTTGGAGGCGCCTCAAGTCAATATTTGATCTCAAAGTTAATATTATCTCAGGACTAATATTGAGTTGTATAAAATGAAATCGGCTTCCACGACGAAAAAAAAAAACATATATACATATATTTAGGGTAGACTACCTACCTCAGGCTCTCCGTAGTAGGTGCTCCAGTCCGCGTGTTCGTGTCCTTCCATTTTGACAGCCCCGAGCATCCTGAAGTTTCCGTTCAGTTTTTAGAGGGCTTCCACAGACAAGAACGTCCTCGCCGGTGGCTGTTTTGGAACCACAAGTATCCTCGTGTTCTAGTTGCGCTCTCCTGTCAAGGGCTGGCGCATGTGTGCGCACTTGTGCGTGCGAGCGCGTGCGTATGAATGTGTTTGTGTGTGTGTGTGTGTGCGTGTGCGTGTGCGTGTGTGTGTGTGTGAGTCAGCTGCGGGCGCGCTGACGGGACACTGAGAGGCGACTGCTGAAGACTGGATTTCAAATGACGCCTGCTGCTGCTGCTGTGATATAGCCGTGTGCGCCGGGCGAGCCTCCAATCCCTTCTTCACTCGGCCCTATTTGAATAATCTGCTCACACCTAGGCGCGAGACTTCGCCGCGTTGCCCCCCTATTGTACACCTGCGCCACTCCAAAAGAGCAAGCGTCCAGATGAAAAGATTCATTATAAGCTAATCTTATTGTATTCCAACAGAAGAAAAAAAGGGAGAGAGAGGGGGGGGGGGGTACACGAAGGGGGTGGTTAGAGTCACTTTATCACACGCAGATAAAAAACTGACGTTACACCTAACCTTTAATCAACCTTTATTCATGTTTGACCCATTGTGTAAATCACAATCCGAACTCATAAACTGTTCCAGATCCGGTGTGAATAGAACATCTTTAATAGGTGTTTATTATAGTTAGTCTTTCCGCTTAGGTGTTCCTAATTTGTTAGATTCTATTTCTTGAGTAATTTTACTACATTATTTTGCAATTCGGTTCAAATGAAACACGTCTATTGCTGGTTGTGTATTTATATGCATTTTACGTTTGATTTGTTTTGTTTTGTTGTGCCCCCCCCCCCCCGCCCCCCCCCCACCCCCCCCCCCCCCCCCCCCCCCCCCCCCCCCCCCCCCCCCGATATAATGGTTGTCACCAGAAGCTAAGTGGATGATATGTAGCAGGATGAATGAAACTGTTCAAAATTTGCTCTTAGTTGTTGGATTGTAGGTTTGTTTACGCCCGCGCTAATGTATGGTAGTCTAACTAATCAGAGGACGAGGTTTGCTAATGTAAGAGCTCACTCTTAGCACACAGGTCATCCGTGTTGATTCTGCACCGCGCACTGGCGCGATTTGATTGCCTTCACTAAACAAAGTAGCCTAACATTTATCCAAAGTGTTTGACTATCCACGAAATCGGCGAATCGCACAGGCGAATGCTGATGCTCTTGTTGGTAGGGCAAATTGTGAAGACCCTCGAGTTTGACTAATACACATCAATATTAGTAAGAATAACAAAAGTCGTTTTTTTTAAACAGAGATCTTTTGCGGATCACATCTTGTGGACGCCGTTTGAGAATAAAATGGAAAACTTGGAATAATCATTTTGAAATGCTTAAAACCGGTAGCAGGACAGATCTTGCCCGACGATGTATAAATGCTTACAAGGGATACCACAGAGCTTGATGGCGCCCCCTTTTGGCATCAAAATATACTTACCTGAGCAATCAAATCAAGTCACCAGAAAAGGTGCCCAAATGCTTGCTACATATAAGCAGCGTAAAGGCATAGATGCTTCTACCCAATTCTTTGCTCTGACGCCATTGTGTAGGCTCGTTTATATTTAAATAAAATAACGAATCCATTAGTGCATGAACATTAATGCCAAGGTGTTTTGGCACGTGCCTGTGAGGAGTGTTATCGTTCCGTATCTGTTTGATTGCGTGTTTGCGTAGCGCAGGCGCACAAATGTCAATATAATCTCAGAGTTTATTTGGACCCGTGTGTAATGTGTAAACGGCGCAGAGGGTGACGGACACTCAGACACCACACACACACACACACACACACACATACACACAAACCTAAACCCGTATAGTCTTATGGACATCCAGGGTTTCCTGTTAACAAGTGAAGCATATTCACCAGCGTTTCAGAAAAAAAATGACTGCGACCTAAAATTCTATTTAGGATACACGTGTGAGAGCTTTCCGTGTAATGCGACTAGAAAAGTGCAAAAGAATCCAATGGCAAATGAACCGTCAAAAAATCGGACGTGTTATTGTGTTATTGTGATTGTGTTATTGTGAACGAGCACCTTTTTTCTGATTGATTAATTTACTACCTCATGTTTATGTTTTAATATGTCCATAGGGAATATGTCCCAAACTATATACACTGTGGTGTTAGACCTACGTTGAATATAATCGGTTTACCGATTATAGCCTTTTACGGTGGATAACTATTTTTTTCCAAACCGATGTATTCACATCAACATGAAATTTTATTTTATTAAATATTTGAAATGGTACATTATATTCAACCTAATTAATGATCATGTGTACAGTTAGTAATCTTTAACTTTGAAATAATACAGTTTGTCTACTTTTGTTCTGTATTTAAATATTAATACACATAATACACATCTTATAAGTTAATGCAATGTAAATAATAGATTATTGTCATACGAGCGTGACTACAGTATTCAGTTATAGCTGAAGAATTAACATTTAAAACCTTTACATAAATATGGTGACATGGTCGGTGAGCAGGTGCATAGCAGAGAATACTTTTGGAATATTCTGCTTAAAGTTAATCATTCATGAACTGGTAAAGATTGCGAGCAAACTCGGTAGTGAAGGTCACTTTTTTTTGTATTTGATGAAAACAAAAAAAGGACCCTATCTTTGAACAAACAGAACACGTTGGAGTACTGGCCTATACTTTGTGCTTAATTTGCTCTGAACCAGAATAAGTACATGGCAGGTGATTCTAACCTGAGACTGCATGTAGAATAGAATTAAAAAATAGACAAAACAATGGGAATCTCACCAAAGTAGGCAATGGAGTTTGTTTTTTTTACCCACCACGTTTATGCTTATATCAGCGTGGTTCATCCATCACTTATTTGAATGTTTCTATGTGTTGCAATGCAGCATCACAGTGGGTGGCACTTAGGTGATCCTACTCAAACTCATACATTAGGGTCTGTATTCTGAGTAAATATTGCCTTAGGATCTCTAAACACTGACCTGCATTCTCCCTATTGTAGACTTAAAATCGTGTAACAGAATGCATAGAGGTCAGGCAGGCCTCGAAAAATGTTCACGCGCAACCTTTTCTACAACTCAGGATAGATTTTTCAACATAGGTATAAAAGTCAGCACAGGGTTGAGAGACAGGTCCAAACTTAGTGTTGGAGTCCCTCCAACAGTGTCTAAATCAATCCAATTTTTTAGAGAAAAATAGAATTACCTTTATGTTGTTTATGTAGACATTTTATAACACCATTATATATGAAATGTATCGGCGAGGAATGGGCCATTATTATTGTCACTGTGATATGTTATACCGCAGATTGTAGGATTCCGAAATACCTCAATCAGACATGAAAACATGAGAAAGTGTTTATTATATCGTTCAATTGGTAGTAGTTTTTATTCAGCTTCTGTGATGTTAAGGATGATTTGTAGCATTTTAATGTATTTTACATTGGCTTCTAACTGTCCTGGGAATCTTGCATAATTTTTTAGGGATGCATATCAGAGTCTCTGTACAAGCTGAGTCGGGAGGTGCAATTCAAATTCCCTGCCGTTATTTGCAGGAATGTGTTACTTAGAGTCTTCACTTTGAAAGAAGCGCTTTCTGTTCTTTAAAACTTAAACAAACCCCAAACCAAGTCCCCGCTGAAAGGTTGCTTTGCTCAGTAGCGGTGCTTTTACTCCTCTGTTTCTGCACCACAATAACAAAGGGCCAATGGGTTAAGCTTGTGATTCGTCAAAATAAAATTAATAACTGCACCCGCTTTCTTCCGGAAGGTAATGGAGAAGTGTTTGCTGTGCAGGCCCTGTGGTGACAGTAAACATTCCGGAGCGGTGCAGGAGTTCGGCCTGGCTATTATCCAGCACAGCTGTGACAACGGCTGTTGGCTGCAGGTTTGTGGCCGGCCAAAGTGTGTTTACCTGGAAATGAATCTCAAAAGTAGTGACGGGGAATGCACACAACTCTGACTGGATGGAGGGAGGAAAAAAAGATCAGGGCAGCCATTGAGGTGTCATTCACAGCCAGAGGGGTGGTACAGAAGTTATTGCACAGAGGCCCATTGGGTCTGGGCGCAAACACTGGCGTAAATGGGCTAAGGATTTCCTCAAATACGCACCTTTTTTATATTGAGAAGTATTCGCTGGGGAATGCCCTGCATTAGAGACCTATGTGGTCTGTATCCAGGGGCGGCCGCAATACGCTCCCCTTGTCATGCTAAAAAGACCACGGCGTAGTCATGCATACCACAAACAAGGTGCCAATCCACATCCATTTCACAAAGCATGCAGAGCAACAACTTACAGAATGAGAAGCAACAACTTAAATTGAGCTACTCTGCATTTCAGCTTGACTGAAGCGGCTTTTATGGAAGTTCAAAACATTGTTATAAGGGGCATAGGAGCGAGAATCCTTGCTATGCATTTAATATTACACAGTTAAAGCCTCTGCCATGCTTGACAAAAACGATTAGCACTCAGGCACAAAATGGTTTGGATTATATCCGTTATTTTAATCCATGCATTTTAATGTACACCACAGCAAAAGTGCAATATCATATAACCCCTTCATTGTTATGCATCAGCGAGGGAAACGCAAAGTCAACACGCGTTTTAATTACAAACGAAAAGCAATTAAATGTGATGGCAAGCATCGGTATGCTAATTAAGCCGTGTGCTCCCGTGGGAAGAAGAGTTCTTAAATATTACCACCATCAATCCCAATTCAGAAGCAGGAGCTGCCATCGTTCACACTCAGCTGACACATTTTCACTTCTCAGCTGTCACCTCTAAAGAAAACACAGGTCTGAGTGAAATTAATTCATTAGGGAAAGTCATTTAACTGTGGTGACAGGAGTTAAGCTTGGTGTTCACAGAAGGTTAAAGTTATTTCTCTCTCTTTCTTGTTTTATTAGGAGAAGGATGAAATCGCTGCAACAGCATTTGGAATAAGACGCTAAGGAATTAAATTACAGATAGAGTTAATCACGTATTAGCAGATGGTTCAAGATGGTTCACATGATCATTATCTGTTTATACATATTTATACACATATATATATATATATATATATATATATAGAGGAGAGAGAGAGAGAGAGAGAGAGGAGAGAGAGAGAGAGAGAGAGAGAGAGAGAGAGAGAGATAGATAGAGAGATAGATAGATAGATAGATAGATAGATAGATAGATAGATAGATAGATAGATATGCATACATACATACATACACGTATATATTTATGGAATTAAAGTAAAATTTTCAACACATTCATTTTTGCTAATGGAATTTTTCATTTTACTTCAACGGGAATTTACAGTTACCAATTAAAAAAATTTAATTGAAATGAATTGAGATAATATTTTTCATTAATTTTTATGATAAAAAAACAAATCAGACTACTTATTTGAACTATCGGAGATATTTTATGTGATAATGTTAAATAATCTGATAAATCCTACAATGTCCTACTAATTTATATCATGTTAAATATGTTATAGATACTATACCAATAGAAATAGTTTTGTATTTCTTCATGTAGTTATTTATGTATTTATGCAGATTATGCAGAAATCTAATAATTGTAGTTTTTAACTACAAAAAATATATATAAGACAAATATTTAAATCTCAATCCTTGTTCATATTGTTCAAATATCTTCCAATATTCTTATCTCTGATACCTAGGTTCTCTCAAGAATCTGCTCACGTCTCGGTTCTACATCAGTCAAAAGACATTTCACTGTTCCCCATTTTCCATTGTTCCGTATATTTGTTCTTCAGCTGGCTTATCTGTAGCCTGATGGAGTGATGGCAAGTTTAGGATTACCGCAGTCGCCATGACTGCTGACCTGTGTCTGCATCGCTCATGCTGCCAAGACCATCCATCAAGCAGCTCAGAAAGCATAGCATTTTTAAAAATCAGTATGTCTACTATATATATGTGTGTGTGTGTGTGTGTGTGTGTGTGTGTGTGTGTGTGTGTGTGTGTGTGTGTTTCTGTTCAGCATGTTTTGGAAGTGCAGTTTTATCTGAGGATTTTTTTCTATTGCTAAAAAAAACACATCTTGTCCACTGACTGGAATTCCAGAGATCACTGCTTGGAATCTTATTGCCTCTCCTGAGCACCCATCCATATGTAGATGTCCGAGTTGGTTAAGTGTACTGAAAAGCAGCAGGGAAGCACAAGACATCCTTATTCTTCTTGTCATCCTGGCCTGTAATTCCCAAAGGCCTCTAAGCCAGTCAGCACATCCCATCAGTGACCAATCTGTGTTTACTTACCCGTGAAAAACCTTGGCAGGGGAGCCCATGAATTCAGGCTCAGTTTTACAAGTTCTGACAGCTAACAAGCTAGCCTGCTAACAAGCAGGCTTCAGTGACGCTGACCACTCAACAGATTAGCACCTCATCAGCCTCCTGTGGCTAAGGACAAATATGGCCTTCCCACCCATAAAATACAATAGGACAGTCAGCGATAAACAGCGCCTCAGTAGGGGTCCAGCACCCCCTTACTAAACTTCCTGGCCCTTCCCCTTCTCTTAGGCTCACAGCTGCTAAAGGCTCCCGACCCTGCTTCAGTCTCAGGCCTCAATTGCCAAGTCATGTGTATTTCAGGTGAGCAAATATTGCCACTTGTTTGAGAGTTTCAGTGACTGCCCCTTTCAGAGGTTGCGTATTGCAGTCACTCAAAGGAAGTAGGTGTGAGGACATGGGAGCTCCTCTCAACACAGCTGGAGCTGTTCGATTCGTCCAGCCATACACCACGTCCTAAACAGCAGCCTCTTTGTCCCGCAGCCAGTGATTTCCCTTCCTCCCTACACAGACTCTGTGTGTGTGTATGGGTCTTTTCTCTTACAACATGCTAAATTCCTTCGGCTACAATATTGCTGATTGTGTTTTTATTTCTGTCACTTGTGACAACCAGTAAAGGACAAGTGATCTTGCCAGGCACTTGCCATTCCTGGAGCACTTTATTGTCTGCAATACACATCTAGAGGAGGTGTCAACAGCCCATCATTACGTTAAACTTTCACCTGAGCCTTAATGTGAAGAAAAACCGACCGTGTGTTTTAGATGATTTCACATTAGATAAATGGTGGATCCTAACGGCATCCCTGTGTTTACTTTCATCAACGGAGATGTATACCAAAAGCAGTCAAATTAAAAACGAGCGTCATTGTAACGTTGTTTTCATCATCACGTTTTAAAGAGTATTTATGCATTTCTATTTCTGTATCTTTGCAATGAAATCACTGAGGATTCTATTTTATGATAATAAATGTTATAAATAATTCAGAGACTAAATAATGAGATGAAAATAAATCAAAATTATAAAAGAAGTGAGTGAGGGGGGGGGGGGGGTACATCTAATCAAAATATAAAAGGGGGGGGGGGGGGGGGTTGATGCACAAGAGGGTTGTTTCTGAGTTTCGAAGTATAGCCGTTCCCCTTAGATGAAGTGTCAAAGGTGCCCAGCTGGAGAGGAACTGCCTCAAGAGTCAATCAAAAGAAGGCAGTAGGCAGCTCTAGTGGGGGTTCTCCATGAAATAGATCTTGCTCCACTGCAAATAGCTCTCACCCATCCCAAATCAATCTGCTGCCTGAGCTCGTTTGCTTTTTGTGTGTTTGCTTGTTTGTTGGCTTGTTTGTTTGCCGTAATTCCTGTCGGTAGAGACCGACTCGAGGAGGATACATCACACAGACCACCCCAGAGCTGACAAGGGATTGCAACCTGATCTGCTGTTCAAGGCCAGACTCAAAGCAGACAGCACCTGACTGTGCACATTTACAGGTTCTTACAAAGCTGAAAGAAAAAAAATAGATTGAGGGGATGAAAACAACAAAATCTACATTATGTCAATATAATATTGTACCAAACACGTACCTAAGTTTCCAACGGTGAACGAATTAAGATGCTATGTGTTTTTAATGGCATGTTATGACGCTGGAATGTAGAAGGTTATATCAGGCCCAGAATGCCACCTAGTGGCGAATAATAGAACTGCAGAGTGGTTCAAATCATGCACACGATCAATGTACTTGTAAACCTTTTTTTCTTTCTTTTTTCTTTCTTTCTTTCTTTCTTTCTTTCTTTCTTTCTTTCTTTCTTCCGTAATAACTACAACAAATACAATGACAACAACAACAACAACAATAATAACAATAATTATAATAATAACAACAACTGTATTAGTGGTAATTATGTTTAATGTCTTTTTTTGCCTTGATAAATGTACTTAATTTTTTTCTTAGACTATACTCCCATAGTCTCACCAGAGTTGGAAAACACCACAACATTAAGTCATAAAGAAACAGGCCTGAAGCCTATACTATGCCAACATCTGGACTTCATTAGCCATATTTACACAATATGTGCATTCTAAACCAATTTGATCTCAGCATCTCCCTATAATCTCTCCAAAATTTAACTGGCAAGTTTTATATCACACATGAGGCACGGTGCACAGCAGTAAAGCTTGGCGCAAGATCACATGCCTGAGCTTATAGCCTTTATATATATATATATATATATATATATATATATATATATATATATATATATATATATATATATATATATATATATATATGTGTGTGATCTTGGTTAGTCATTCCTGTAGTATTTGCAAAGTTCACTTTCACTGCAAGAAAATGGCAACGAAAAAAACATTTTTCTTTTAGCTTAATTGTGTGTGTGTGTGTGTGTGTGTGTGTGTGTGTTTTTTGCATCTGTATGTGTGCTCCTACAAATAATTTCATTCACCTTTAGGAAGATTCCATGGTCTTCATTTATGGATGTTTAAAAGATTTTTTTTTCTGATTTGATTTGTGGCTGATCAATCATACCAACCTGTTTACACAGAACCCCTGTCTCTAATCCTATCTAATAAAGTTTTTGTTCATATGAGATTGCTCCCTCCTCCTGATACGGGACCAGTCGTGTCCGTCTCCTTATCGAAATGGTCTATGATAAAACTCAGTCTTCTCCTCACTTCACAAGCTCTGGTAATGGAATGGGCCAAGAGCCAATTTGTCTGGCAGGTTTTCCTCCCTCCTGAAGATGAGCACTTATCAGCAGACTGCGTGGCACGGTCCACATCTTTAAGCCATTTGAAGAGAGAACAGATAAAGCAGCTCATTCTGAGTTCAGGCTCCAGGGGGATCTTCTGAAACCCTTCACAAGTGCTTCTCAATCCAAAAGCACCTTTAAATTTAATCTCGCAGATTTGCGGGTCCGCAACCTTTGAGCTTTTCTGGCGGCCGATCGCTTTAAATACCGAACAAATCACACACACACTCTTATCTTAATTATAATAAGAGCCTGTCTGTCATTCAGAACAATCTTAGCAATCAGGTAATTGATAATAGATAGGAAATGTGGACTAATCATTTTGCTCACTCATACATTGTGAAAAGCTTTTTTTTAATAAATTTGTTACAAACGTCAAATGAGCTTTCTCTAATTACTCTTCTGTGTTTGGGTTGGGCCAAGATGCCTGATGGCCAGTGGTTACACAATTGCATCCAGCTGCTGCTAACTGCATGTGACGTGTGCTGCTGCTGCTGTTAGAAAGAAATGAACCTAACCTAGCACGCATGCTGACATGCACACAGCACATTCTAGCATCATATACCATACCTCGGAAACCAAAGAAACGGTCTTAAAAGTGCGGTCTGGTCACAAATACCAAGAATATATCACCACCTTGCATGTAAATTCTAAATTACACAGTCCAACCAACAAGCCAGCCACATGACTACAGGAACAAAATGCGAAAACGGAAACATCTAGGATTCAGTATACACAGTCCTTCGGAAACATACTACCCAAGGTCAAAATGAGACTTTTGAACTTCAGCTCCGGGATAACTGATCATTCCTCAAGAAGAAAATTACTCCACTTCCTGAGGAATGAAGGAGGTGCTTAGAAAACCCTTCACCCCCTACCCTCTATTCTCCAGGGTTTTTTCCCCGAGAGATTCACTGATGTTTGCATTTAGTAATTGGGGACATGACAGAAGGCTTTTGACCGATGCAAAAAAAAAAGAAAAAAATCTAGTTCATGCTTTTGTTTTTTGTTATCTTTTTGTTATCTGTTTTTGTTATCCACAAAATTAATTATATCTATCATTATATCTTATTCAATCTATATTGGTTAACTATTAAACCTTGCATTGATTATAAAATGCACTAGTATATATTTATCATATTCAAACCATCTTCCCTTCAAATGTGTTATTCTGCATCTTATATAAAGCAATTATAAAAATAATCTCTTCTTATTAGTCTACACTCAGTACCCCATAATGACAAAGTGGAAATCAAAGTGGATCAATTCTACATAAGCATCCAGACCCTGTACACTGTACTTAATTGGCACCAGTTACAGCCTTCGAGTCTTTTTTAGGTATGACATAACAAGTTTCAGACTCTGCTATACATCTTGGCAAATCCTCTCAAGCTCTGTCAGGTTGGATTGGACTGTGGGCGGACAGCCATTTCCAAATAGAACTGACTTTAAAATATTCACGAAAATAATGGTTTGCTTGATATTCTATGTTGCTGAAAAATGTATAAATATTGGAAATAATTTCCGTTTTCAATCTATCCATTTTCCAAAATATAACAGTTTGCAATCCAATTTATAGTTTTCAGACAGTTTTCAGTCACTCAAGACCTTCCGCTGTCATTATCTTTATTCAGATTGTATTAGAGCACAGGGACATTAAACTGGTTTAAACTGGAACAGGTTTAGATCTCCTAGTTATAATGTACTGAACTAGGAAAATGTACTGATTGCTACTCTATCCGAAAGAATCCTAGACTTTATTCACACAAACGACAACTTAAATATAAGAACACTCAATAAAATTTCTTAGTCATGCATAATCATTATTAAACTATTATTAGCAGTAGTAATAGTATTATATCTAAAGACTATAGATATGGATCAAGCTTTTGGTGCTAAAAAAGGAAAACATTTATTATCTTTGTCTTATTATCAATTCTCTGATTAATTTAGGATTTGCTAATTATTTCCGAGAGGCACGAGAGGCTTAGTGGTTAGCATGTTCGCCTCACACCGCCAGGGTCCGGGTTCGATTCCTGTCTCGGCCATGTGTGTGTGGAGTTTGCATGTTCTCCCTGTGCCTCAGGGGGTTTTTCTCCGGGTTCTCCAGTTTCCACCCGGTCAAAAAGATGCACGGTAGGTTGATTGGCACCTTGGAAAATTGTCCCTAGTGTATGAATGTGTGTGTGATTGTGAGTGTGTGCCCTGCCTGAGATAGGCACAGACTCCCCGTGACCAGAGGGAAGATCGGATGGATAAAGCGGATAGATAGAAGGGTGGTGGGATAGAATTGGTTTGGGTAGAAGTAGAAGGGATAGAATGAATGAATGAATGAATGAATGAATAATTATTTCCTCACTACTTTGCAATCCAGTTTTTTCAAAGTGTTTCACAATCTGACTGCTGAAGGTTTACAAACAGGTGATGTTTCAACAAACAGTACGAGTTCGTATTCCAAGACCCACTGTCATATTAAAAATAGTCCCTTCGCTCCTGCCACTTCTGTACTATGTCATTGACATCTCCATTTCGAAGCATGTCAAGCACGTTCTGTATTTCAAGCCAGATCTCCACTTCATATCTTTATGTCAAAACAGCAACATTTAAGCTGGATCTTCATCTACCGAAAGAGGTCTGGCGAGCAATGATGGCAATTTTGTCGAATGTTTTCCTACAATGATCATGCACAAGTTGCCAAAGGTTGTGCAAAAGTTGTGGGGTTCCTCTGATGTGCCACCTCAAACAACTCAATGCGGCATCACCGTAAACTTGCAGAATCGTGTCATATGTCTCCAGTATCCCCCAGAATTTCATATTTGAACTGATGTAACTTGGTGTCCGGGTGAACAACTCCTGATTGTACACAGGACAATGTCTTGTGAAGGTACGTATTGCCAGTTCCTTTGCGTGCTGCCTTGTGCTGCCATGTGTTGCCTTGCTACCATTGTTGGGGAGTAACTATTTACATGTAACGGCGTTACTTAATTTAATTGCAAAATAAATGTAACAGTAATTCATTACCGTTATGACCCCATATTCGTTACCGATATGACCCCGGGGGGGTGACCCCAGGGAATATGTCTTTTTGTCGTACTAGAATAAAGTATATTGCACGTCCTCTACAGTTGGTGGCAGTGGCGCTCTCAGCTTCGGAGTATACACAGTGCACAAGCACGGCTGGAAAAACCAACCCCCTCTCCCCTAAGTGAACACCTAGTGGACAAATGAAAGTCATCAAAAAGTAATCAAATGTAATCAGTTACGTTACTTTTATAAAGTCATTGGAAAGTTACACTACTTATTATATTTTGAATAGGGTCATTTATAATCTGTAATCTATTACATTTCCAACGTAACGTTATCAACACAGCTTGTTACAAGACTAGTCCCAAAACGTTTGTGTAAGAGTCACTGAATCTATTCGTTCAATTATATTGAAGTGTAATGTAATTGTGCTTTAGTGGTTTCAAATGTCTGTTCCAAATGTTGAGAAGGATGTTGTTGTCATTTCCGGTGAGAGGCAGTAGAACATGTTTCGTGCGAAATGGTAGCGACATAGTTTTTTTGACCATTCAACAGTTAATTTCATTATTAAACTTGCTGAATAAAATTTGCTGGGCTTTGTAATGTTTTTAATGTAGCTTCTGTCATATGGGTGTGCTAATCCACATGCCTTGTAGTATAGAATATATAGTATATTCTACATAGTATTCATATAGTAAATTCTACAAGAATTTTCTATATAGTATATGTATTGTCTACATCATGAAACAATGACCCCCACACATGAAATAGTGCATTTAATTCTTTATGTACTAAAATATACAAAACACTCACACCTGCCAATCCAGTGGCAACATGAATTAATGATTATATGGATCCAGAGGAGCAAACATCCCCTCCTCTTCTCCCAGACAAAGTGATGGAAAGTGTTCCAACTCATGCGAACTTTAATAACAGTCAAACCGATCTGCTCTGAATGGCTCCTTATTTCTGTGCTATGGCAAACCTTGAGAACAGAATGTGAACTCTACACCCAATTGTAATCAATAAATAACTGAATTTGAACATCAATAGTCAAATCTTAGCTGCACTGCATATGTTCCATCCCATATAGTGCATAAAAAAGTGAGTTTGTACAAAATGTTTGTACTATAATATCGTACTTATCTGAGTGGAAAAACAGCTTGGTACTGAAGGCAATTCAGTATTTATAACTGAAATGGTTGCAATCACTATACCGCCATTCTGTAGGCCATATGACAAATAAATACAATGCTGCTCTTACAACACAATCTCTAGCGTTAATAGTGAGATTTATTTTAACCGATGTGTAGTTGCGCTTTGTAGTGCTATTTCAAGTCAGCTTGACTACCTGAATAAGACATGCTCGACAGAAGAAAGAAAAAAAAAACAGGACAGAAAAAGTGGGAAAAAAAATCATACAAGATTGGTGCTTTTGGATTATGAAGAATATTCGAATATTTCAGATTAGTTCAAATACCTGATAAAAAAAAATCGTTTTAAAGGCCGTTGTCTAGCTTCTAAATATTTTCTATTGTCAAAAAAAAATCCTCCTGGTATATCCTTCTCCAACATTTCTTTTATCTTCCTACAAATGTTGTGAGATCTATGGCTCTTTTTAATAATGTATGGCTTTTTCATAACACATCCTAACATGTTCCAGTTATAGAATACAAGTCAATTTTGTGTTAAAAGGCTTTCTGAACTTAGCTGTCAAAAAGTCACATTTCTTTATAGCACCATTCTTCACTCACCTTTATATGTAACCTCATCTAAGCCCTATTAAATATCTTCAAATTAGGAATGATCTTGTAAAATTGTTAACACTAAAATAGTAAATAAGATAAATAGATCTGCACCTTCAGACTGAGCGTGGGTAGAGCTAGAGGAAGAATGCAGAACCACAAAACACTGATATTTTGGGCTTCCACAAGGATTAGAAGAAGAAAAAAAAATCCTCATAACAAACAGGTCTTGATGGTAAAACCTTGAAAAGGAAGGCCTCACAACGCTGTGTGCTTTTGTATCACTTGGCCCCTTCATTCATCCCAGAATATCTTGCTTCTGTCTCAGCAGAGTGCTGTATTCACTTTGGCTACAGGTCCTTAAGGAGCTAGCGCCTTCTAGTGAGAGTCTAACAGTGTCCTCTTTCACAGATTCAGCTGAAAATGTATCTAGGGGTCTTCATCCATGTCGTCTAGGTTTGGAGCCATGATGAAGTGTTTAGGGTAGATCAGACTGTGCCCATCAGCAAACTCCTCCCAGCGTGCATCATCGCTCTCGTGGGTAATGTAGCGCTCGCCTCGCCGGGTCTCAAACTCCCGCAGGTCTAGCCACGTCTGGTAGTCCTAAGAAAGCAGGGATATGCTTATATAAATAAATAAGGCTTCACTGGTACTGTGGAAGTGGCAATATAACGTGCAGTGCTGTCGAACCTGGAACCAGGGATGACTGAGAGACTTGTCCACGCTGTACCGCTTCCTCATCTTCACTTGAAGAAGGTTGTTGATTAGATCTGTGGCTGTGGGTTAAACATAAAAGAAGTTTAATATACATACATATATATATATATATATATATATATATATATATATATATATATATATGCGCATATATATATATATATATGGTGTGTGTGTGTGTGTGTGTGTATGTATATATATATATATATATATATATATATATATATAGATATATATATATATATATATATATATATATATATATATATATATATATATATATATATATATATACCACACACACACACACACACAAAATGTACTGCATAATAGTGTGCAGTACATTCCAATCTTTTAAGTTAAATTGTTCAGTGGTTAATTCAGGTTCAAACAACCCTAAAGATTGTAGAGTTTGACATTTCTTCTGCCGGTAATTACTGCGACACACCGCACCATAAAAACTCCACTATCAATTACAACTGTACATTTCTATATAATCATATCCTTTAGGCTACATGCACAAGCTTCATAACAATCTCAAATGAACATAAATGTTATCCCCAATAGAGGTGTAATCAAGATCCTATTTTAAAATAAACACATTACATATATAAAAAAATACCTTTATTTTTAATTGCATCCTTTTCAACACGAGTCACATAGGCACATGTGCCCTTTATGACCTGAAATTCATATCTCTGACTACATGTATTAAATGTCAAGATGATATCAAAATGTCAAATGAGTAATGCCCTGAATTTCATTATGAAGAGTTTAAGGGGAGAAATAAAAGATCATGAACATAGAGTTATGATGAATGAGATTTCCTGGTGCATTATTGTTTTTATATTTCAAATAAATGCTGATCAGCTCAAAATGTAAAGAGGCACAAAAAAAAATGCAGAAAGAGATGCTGTTGAAGGGAAATTGTAGGGTGGGTTGTGGGGTGACTCATTTGAGCTGACATGCCTGAGATTGTGGTAACACGGACAGACACGGGGGTGAGGCGCCTAACCGTGTCTGATTAACACTTTGGATCTACTGTATGTTTTGGGGTTTTAAATACAGCCCACTAACCTGAATATGTAATGTAATAGAGAGTCAGACATTTACACATAATACATGTTCTGTATTGATACTAATTTTGGGGAAAATCCCCTTCAATCCAACTTATTCAGCAACTATATTAAATAGCACACCACTATTCGAAAGAAAAATAAAGAAAAAAATGTGTTACTGTGTAATATGTTTAAGCAAAATATTGGTGGTCGTGTAGCTGAAACAATGACTAACTTCTAAAGGGATTCTTGATCCCTGCGGTATTAAATGAGAGTAATTAGAATAGTAACCCATCTACCTTAGCATTCATTTTGAATCAATTTTAGTGAGTTTGTAACACTGTTCACTTACCTTCTGAGGAGATCTCCTTCCAAGGCATAGGTGGATACATAAAGGCTGCATTCTGGATCTGGTCATTAATATCTTCATCCTCATTAAATGGGAAGGTACCGCTCAGGCTGACATAAATGATGACCCCCACTGACCACATGTCTAGTGAGCGGTTATATCCTTTACTTCGGAGAACTTCAGGGGCCAGGTACGCCGGCGTTCCCACCACCGAACGACGGAATGACTTTTCCCCAATTATACGAGCGAATCCAAAGTCGCACAGTTTCACCTACAGTAAGAAAGATACACTCTCGATTCTGAACGCATGTCAGGGGATAAGCTAAAGATAAACATGTGGCAAGTGTCTTACCTGAGGAAAAGGCTCTGCTGAGGCCAAGAGCACATTCTCTGGCTTCAGATCACAATGAACAATGTTTTTAAAATGGAGGTGTCGCAAAGCCACCAGAATCTGTAATAAATAAATAAATAAATAAAACAAAACATCAGCAATGACATTAGCTAATATTTTAAGTTTACATTAAACTCTAGTCACATTTCCAAGCTGAACATCTAATATTACGAGACGCATGCTGAGAACATGTGCTACTAAAATCGAGATTAATCAAATTCGGTATTTATTTTCCTGTGAAATATACACCATCATGCACTGTCAGGGGCCTCTGGCCACATCAGAGCCGTGTGTGGCTGCTAATTTGGAGGCTGCAGATCCATAGCTGATAGATGAGCCCCTATTTATCCAGCCCCGAAGGGGGACCTCTGTTCTAATCACCCCACAGAATCGAACAGTAGAGCACATCAGCATTCTGATGAGATCCAGACTTCTCTAAATACACAGCCCCAATTCAAAACACCATATTCATCAGAATAAGCACAGTCGAGACAAAAGGAATGTAGAGTCCTGAAAAAGAGTTAACCTGTGTGACAAGAAACTTGGTGATGCGCTCAGGCAGTCTGCTCTTTTCGCTAGACAGAATCATCTCCAACATGTCCCCGTGCAGCTTCTCCATGACAACAAACACTCGTTCAGGGGTCTCAAACATGCACTCCAAGTTGACAATACCAGGATGCTGCAGGTTCTAAATGGTAAAAAATAAATAAATAGAAAGGCAGTTATTATCAGTTAGCAAAAAAGGTATGCTTCTCCACAGTCTCATCAGTCTGCAATGGACCTACCTGTAAAATAGCTACTTCATTCCTCAGCTGGCTTTCTTGTTTGGTAGGGAACCTCATTTTGTCGATCACCTTTATAGCGACATCTCTGCCAGTCTTTCTGTGCTTGCCTTTTAGCAGAAAGACTTTTATTTAATTATTTATTAGTTACGCAGAATGTTATCTTGGGGAAATGTTGAAATAATTCACAATGGTACCTCCATATACAATGCCAAACTGTCCCGATCCCAAAACCTCATCGGCAAAGATCTGGTAAACAGAGCTAATATCCTAAAAACAAGTGGAAACATTTTTTTAACCTGGTGTTGGTTGTATGCAATGTGCTTGTTTTACAGAAATTGTAAAAGAATTTTAGTGATAACAGTGAGTGATAGTGTAAATATCAACACACTCACCACATTCTCTTGGATTTGACTGTTGGATACAGAAATGCTCATAGACAGTTCCTCTGTAGAGACAGAACAGAAAGATAATTTATTATTAAATATAATTCGCTTTTCTAGATTATCCTGATATGATGTGAAAACCCCAAAAGTAATCATTAGAGTGGATTACAAAGTACATGTATGTGAAGTGACATAATCAGTGAAGGGGTAATATAGGTTGTGGACAATCTGAAGAAATCATTAAAATGATCATAAGAAAGCAAGTCGTGTAGCAGTTCAGAAGCTGCACTGTGGATTTATAAAAGGAATAAGGTGCAACTAAATGGTATTTTTGTCTCAAATTAGTGCAGCCAGAAGCTGTTTAGGTGCTGAGCAAATGGTGGAACATTGCCATGATAAAGTTCTAAGAAGAAAATGCTGGCTGCAGTCCAGTCAGGAATTCCAGTCAAATATATAATAAAATGTTGTATTAGAGATTGTACAAGTTATGCGAGTTCTTCCTGTACAAAGGTAGTGGACAGATCTAATATTTACAAGTAAGCAATTAATTGCAATTAATTTTGATCATTAGCGTAATTAAGATCTCAGCTGTGTTCTCAATTATTTGTAACCTAAACAAATGACTGGATGATTACAGTATTTTAATCATTTGTCATAGGTTTAGGATAAGGTAAATGTAAATATTACTTTCGGGCATGATTATTCTAATTGACAAGATTTCTATTTTTCACTCCATTTTTCATCCCTTCACATGAACAATTACTGAGTCACAACGATTACCATTAATTCTATGTAATTTAGGGCCGATCTTTGAATAGGTTGGCCAAACACTCCGCCCTAAATCATGGGTTCATATTCAATTAAATAGTGACTCTACTGTGTCAAATGCAATATAAATAAATCCAATAACAGCAGCAAAGTAAAAAGTAGTGATGAATAGAGTGATAATTTTTATTAATTATTATTATAATACACTGATACAATCATGCCATAAGTATTTAAATGAATGTACTCACTGTGGTCCTTGCCCTGACCAGCAGCAGCTCCCACGCTTGGCTGAGGTGTAACTGGGACAGGCATGAGGGCTTGACGGATGGCCATCTCCCAGCCCTGCGCCACCTCCAACCCCACACCAGAGGCCACCAGCATGGGGTTGTGCAAATGAAGATGGGGTCCACCAGTGTTTTCCCCAACATAATAGACCATAGTAGCAGTGATAATCTCAAAGCAGTGTGGATTGCCACCCATGGCAAGACTACTGAAATCCCGAGCTGCCTCCACCTGTAGGATCTCGGACAGAGGAATCTCCTGTAGAAAATAAAAAAAAAAAAGATGGATATTTAAAATCAGGAATTTACTGGATAATAAATGTATGGCTGTCATATGTTACACATGAGGGAAGTAAAGCTAGATGTCCTCATTGATTGATTTATTTTGAATTAATCAAAACACCACAAATCAAATGAATATCCACTACCAATTTCTACAAGGATACAAACAGAATGTCTTCAGTAGCACAAAGCTAAAATCGATACCATACCTTAAGCATTTTATCTGAGAATGTGTTATCAGAACAAGCTCATGCTCCTCATGTTCTTTCTGAGATGTTTAAGTGAGTCAAAGCTGCCTTTGGTTGGCGTTTGCTTCTGTCCTCCCACTTTTGTCAAACGAAAGAGTGAAACAGTAGCTGTGACCAATAGCAGCTTCCCCTGAGCTTCACATCAACTGTTTGTGGTTAGAGGGTGGACCACATGACCCAGCCCACTGCAGAGCTCCATGATTACAAGGCAGCAAACCGAAAGTCTTCATGACTTCATGCTTGAGTGTGTATGTGTCCGTGGCGCACACGTGTGTGTGTGTGTGTGTGTGTGTGTGTGTGAGAGACCATGCTACCACTGTGCTGCGGATGGCCACTACATGGTAAAAGAGGGTGGTCTGGTTGAAGAACAGTTATGTGGAGACTGTATTGAAGTCCCCATAGCCCATAAAAGAGGTGGGGAAACCAAAAGTACAGGGCTTAGGCCTTCAAAAGACTATGGTATAATTTCCAAATATATAAAACAGACACAGTCTTTCAGCTCTTGACACATGGCCACCGGAGCATGTGGGGTAAACATAAGTAAAAAACAGTGGTTACTAAATGAAAAAAATGAACCAGCTCTTGGCTCAATCAATTGAACAGAGGCAGCCTGTTTCATTAAAAGGGAGCACTATGTGGAAAAAGTTCCTTGTAGGAAATACCTAAAGTACAAAGGTCTTTGGCTCAAACAAACAAGTATTAGGAGACACTGTATACAAAGCATTTGCTCTTTAAAGATTTTATAAAACAACTTTTCTAAAAAAAAAAAAAAAAAAAAAAAAAAAAATTAATGTTTTAAACAAATTTACTAAAATAAAGTTATTCCTATGTATAAAAGTTTACTTTTGATAGAGCATTCAGAAGAAGAAAATGTATTACTCCCTCTAATAAGTAGGTATAAAACACAGCCACATTTTGCAAAGTATATTATGCTTTTTTGTAAATCCCTTTTCACTCAGCTTCAGCTAATATGCATTTCCTGCCATGTCTCATGAAACTAAATAGCAAAAAAGAAAAAAAAAGCACATTACTGAGGAGTTACATAACAGTATGTTATTTTGCTTGTTGTTGAACGCCAAAGCATGGCTGCTATTCAACTCTTTCTTTGTAACTGCAACAATTAAATATGAGAAAAAGGTAGATGCATTTATATAAACGTGTTTTGTAGTTTTCAAAGTTTTCACTATATTCTTCAGTATATATAAAACATAAATGTACCTATAAACTACTTAGCATGTAACACTCCCAGAATTAGTCAATGAGTAATATATGTATATAATACACACTATTTCTATGATTAGCTACATAATCTGTAATGTAGCAAAAGTACATTATAGGGTACATGCGTGACTCATATAAAGGTCTTAAAGCTCTGACAATGTTGCAAAGTCAAATCAGACCCAGAGACCAAGATAACACTTCATGAGAAAGACATTAAGTCTAATACCGTAGTATTAATTATATTTATTTGCTACCTGAAGTGTGAAGGGCACAACTGATAAGATAATAGAGCACTGAGCTAAAGTGTGGGTATTTTACTGGTTTGGATTTTACTTGCAAGAATGCACATGCTGTATCAGAAAGAGACTCACTGGAGTCCCCTTACTGCAAAAAGACTGGGGGGGCTTCCCACAAAACTAAAGACTGAAAGGAGACAAAGTATTTGTAGCGCCTACTCTATTCTGCTGCTCCCATGGTATTAGATGTCTTTATGTGGGTACATTTAGAGTTTCAGGGGTTCAGGGGTTTCAGGGTACAGTTAACTGTCATTATGGTTTTACAATTATTTGTACAGATGCTTCAATATGCAGCACTTCAGCAAAAAAAACAAACAAAAAAATGTCTGATATGTCAGCAGTACAATAAACTACTGGAATGACTGTTAGAAGGAGATGTGAACATACATATGTGCATGTCATTTACTTTTAACAAGGTTTCACAAGTACATGCAAGATTTTTGTTCAACTAGAAGAGAACAGACTAGCCTTTGTCCCATATACATTGCTGCTCCAGGAGCACAGAGGGTTAAGGGCCTTTCTCAAGGAACCAAGAGTGACAGCTTACTGTAAATATTAAATGTCTTAAAGGAAGAAAGGAAGAAAGTGAAAATTTACAAATTTATTGAAATATAAATTTCACATATGTTTAAATAGATTTTTTTTATATGATTCAAAATTATGGCTTGAGATTTGAGATGAAAATTTACCTTCTGTCCAAATAACATTTTAAGATTAAAATGTATTAGGATTTCATTTTTTAAATAAAACCTTATCCTAAAAATGTACAACTTTTGATTTAATGGATTAAAAGACAAATAATACCCTACAGATTTGATTATTTACATTTAATTCAGTTCTAATCAAAATGCTCAGTTTCTGTCATCATTTTTTAACCTCCCTTTAATTATTATTATTTTTAATTTTAAATAAACACAAGAATTTCACGGCACATTTAAACTATTTAAAGTATGTTTTATAGGTTCTTAATGAACAATTTACATTCACCAATGATTTTTTATTTTGATCATAGTTTTTACTTTATTCAACTTTTTTTTTTTTTTTATAAGACACACTGGAGGTGTTTGATTGACCTCAGATGGTATATGACTAGCGCTGAGGTGTTTATTTGACAGCTCTTCCACTTTGACCACAGAGAACTTTTGCATCTCGTAAAGTGAAACCAGACCAGCGGGGGAGGGGACATTTGAAGGCCCACTGACCTTATTTCTATTCAAAAAAGCAAAGGGTAAATATTATACTGATCATAGCAGAATTTAAGCATTTATGTAGAACTGTGGCTTCATGTAATGACTATAGTAATCAACTAATACTGATTCCCTCAAATGAGTTGCTTACCTTGTAGAATTTGGCTCCTGTGTCATTCTGAAACAAAGTCAGGCTTTTGCTGTCCAGCCTCCAATAGTGTCTCTTTCTCTGAGGAGAATTTATAACCATGGACAACATATAATGAGACATTTACAAGATTTCTAAATACACAAATAATACATAAATACATAAATAAGGCTGTGGGTAGTGAATGTGTATGATTGCTTGAAAGAGCTTAGAAAGATTCTAATGTACTTAGAATGGGTTAGAATAGAAAACAATATTAATATACGTATACAATATTAATATACGTATAAAACAGATTCTCTCTATAGCATACAGTGTATATACAGTGCATTGAAAACGTATTCAGACTTGGATTTTTCACATTATAACATAAAGTATCATATAATTGTGGCATGGAAGAAAAATTCTATATGATGTTAAAGATTTTTTTATCAATAAACAGTGTGGTGTGCATATGTATTCACCCCACACTCAATACTTTGTCAAACCCCCTTACACTGCAATTACAGCTGCAAGTCTTTTTGGGTATGTCTCTACCAGCTTTGCACATTTAGAGACTGTAGTTTTTTGCCCATTCATCTTTGCAAAACAGCTCCCGTTCAATCTGATTGAATGGAGAAAGTTTGTGAACAACAATTTTCAAGTCTTGACAAAGATTCTCAGTAGAATTTAGACTGGACCATTATAACACATGAATATGCTTTGATCGCAACCATTCCATTGTAGCCCTGGCTGTAAGTTTAGGGTCATGTCCTGCTGGAAGGTCAACCTCCGCCCCAGTCTCAAGTCTAATAGGTCTACTTCCAGCATTGCTCTGTATTCAGCTCCATCCATCTAACCCATTAACTCTGACCAGCTTCCTGGTAGCTGCTGAAGAAAAGCATCCCCACAGCATGATGCTGCCACCACAAGGTTTCACGGTTTCACGGGTGTTGAATCTAGGCTGATGTAAAGTATAAGGTTTCCGTCATAAATTGAGCTGTGGTCAGAATTTAATCGGTACCTTCTTCCACGTTTTTCTGGCCATCTACATGACTTGGCAAAATGCAAATGGGACATTTTATTCTTTTTTTTTGTCAAAAATGGCTTTCTTCTTGCCACTCTTCCATAATAGCAAGATTGGTGAAGTGCATGACTAACTTTATTCCGGACCTGTCTGGTGTGTTCTTTAGTCTTCATCAAGCAGTGTGCTCACTAATGTACCTATGAACCTTCAGCCTTCAGAGCTGTAATAATACTGGGATTTAAGTACACACAGGGACACTCTAATTACTAATTAGAAGGCAGTTGATTGCACTGGATTTTATTTAGGGGGCTGAATACATATGCATGCCATACCTTTCAAATGTATAATCTTTAACACCATGTATCATTTTGCTTCCACTCCACAATTATGTGATACTCCAAGAAAGTCTATCAAATAAAATCCCAATAAAATACATTTTAGTTTTCCAAAATATGGAAATATTTAAGGGTCATAATGCACTGTATATAAATCATGATTTGTTCAACTATAATCAGAGTGATCAACTTAATATATGATATTAATTAAAGAAATTTTTTTAAATGTTAAATTTGCATTTCCCTAGTAGAATATATACTTAAACGCTGTAGTCAGCTTTTGTGGGATAGTGTGAATTGTAAATTAACTACATATTATTTGATATATAAAAATATATATCCTGCAGTGGTGTTTAAAATGATTAGTAAATTGTCTCATACTTATTAAGCTATAAATAAAAGCAGCAGTTGATGAAGAAACTTACAAGGTTGTCTCTACTGGTGTAGTGCACCATCCACCCCTCCCTGACCACAGTGGAGCTTCGTCTCTTGGTGTGTTTTATTGACTGCACTACACGCATCAACGGTATATTAGTGCTAGTGGATGGGCTAAAAGATAAAAGAAAAATTAAAATGACAAGAAGAAGAAACAAGAAACAATACACATGCTGAAGCCCAGCAAAGATTACTGTGACTCCTTGAGGGGCATAAAAAGCCAGAAGTAGTATCAGAAATACTTTAGTTAGGAAGTTTAGTTACTTTAGCAGGAACCTTTACCATATTTAACTGAAGCAGATACTACATAACTAAATCGTTAACAAACACAATGGTTCCACATAAAGATGACGAGTCAGTCATCGGGCAATATCTACATACCTGATCTGAGGTGCTTTAACAGGCTCCTCATCTTTCTCCTGATCAGAGAATGGATAGTCCCGAAAGACCTTGTCTTCTGGCGTAGAGGGTTCTTCAGAGTCATCATGGCCTCTGCTGCTGCTGTCACTGTTTACGTCACTGATATCCACCTCCATTGTGGTGTCTGAATCCGGAGCTGGACTGGCTGGCTCTAAAAGACGCACAGAAAGTGATGTCATAGAAATACCTGCTAGGCATAAAGAACAGAATGGATACTATAGTAAAAACAATTACATTATACCTCCATTGAAGACAACTTCCCCAAGACAGTCTTTCGGTACCTTGGACGCACATCGCTTGTGGCAGTTAAATTTGCAGTCTAACAGGATAACAATGATAGTGTGTTATTTTCACAGTTTTCTACAATTACATACATACTTCCATAGAAGAGCAAGGAGAGGCTCACCCTTGCACTGCATGCCCTGGCGGAACAGGCCCTTGAGGAGGCGTTTGCAGTACTGGCAGATGGTGGGGCGAGTATATGTGTGGATAACAAAAGTGTGTGGCACTTTCACCCTCCCCAGCACCATTTTCTCCATCCAGATGGGCCGACCACTCCAGGATGGGATGCGCTTCCCGGCTTCCTGATGGGGGCGCTGTTGCTGAAATTCCCATGGGGGAAAAGAGAGAATTAGACACATTTTTGTTGCAAACTAAAACATGGACTTTTACTGCTACAGGGCACTCCCTCGACAGATGTTTTAAATGACACGGCTAAACTTTGTCACATTCGCAGTAAATGATGAAAGACTCTAAAGACAAAGGCTTTGAACGTGGTATTCATTTTCTAACATTTTCAGCTTGAAAACAGACCACACAGCTTTAATAAAACCTGACTCAACCTAGTGTTCTTCACATACAACATGTCTGGCCACAACAACACAGAAAACAATCCACGAAGGCTTGATTTGATTTACTTAATTCCATTTTCAGTTAACTTTCTGGTGGCTGAATGCAAAGGGATATCTTCGGCACTGGATAAATGACAGATAAATCAATGAACGAGACCTGTGTAATTACCAGTTGCAAGACATGTGCTCTTTTTTTTTTTGTTTTTTATGAATTAATTAACCCACCCTGACTTTTCTGAACACTCCAAACTCTGAGCCATTTCAAATAACATGCTGATTAAACAAATCACACACATTCATCTCTTACGATCTTAAAGGAACACTGGAGAGCATGTTATTTTAGTTGTCCTTATGCATGACACACAAAACTCAACTTCGAATCTGGTTCACCATGAATACATTCACTTTTGTAATCAATGCACACAGATGGAATGCTACAGTACATTCTCCAGGTACCTTAAAATGCCCAATTAAGAAAAAAAACCTTACAGTCATCTTCTGATAAGTATTTCTACTTAAAAGACTCATAAGAGGAGCTTACTGCAGTGTGTGACCTAGTAATAGTGTAACAACTTTTTCTTAGAAACGGGAATGTAATTCCGAGGGAGGTTCCCCTACAAACAGTCAGCATGATTTGCAGTACTCAGTGGACTGTGGATGGAGTTCCTCCGTCCCTCCTCCTCCTCCTCCTCTTCAGTCTCAAACATGATCAACTTTGACTCAAACTATCCTCTAAAATGCACAGGATAAAAACTTCTATATTTATTGCTGTATACACAAACCATACAAGTCGAGAAACTAATAATTGTAATACAAGCCTCTAAGGAAAAGGATGCCGAGCCCCACTTTACCTCCTCCATGGTCACCACGGCACTTTCTGTTGGTTGAGGCCGAGGGACGGACAGTGATGGACCTGGCAGAGACACATTGGACAGGCGCCTCTTCCTGACACCGCTACAGTTGTTTGGGATCTTAAAGGCGCATCGCTTGTGATAATTCAGACCACAACCTGATACACAAACAGAACGTGCACATGCATGTCAGAATACACTCATACCAACTAAGATTAGGTGACGGGACATTATTCTAGTCTTTGTCCTGTTTGTGTCAGTACTTGCAAATGTCCACTAGAGAGCACCATAAACACTTTTACGTGAAGAAGAGAAACTCTCATATCACATTCAAAACCATTTAGATAAGGCTTAAGTGAAATTTAGGCCTCTATATTAAATTTATAGACAATAAGCAGCTCTTGGCATGGTTGAAATAACAGCCTGTATCCATCAACAAACCATATTACAGCAGAAAACTTTAAAGGCCAATTCCAACACTTGGCAAAGGTACACTGTACTCCAATCAAAAAGCCCATCTATACGGCTTCAAAGGCTGGCTGGATGAAGTAGAGGGAAAGCCAACACAGCATTGAGACATCTCAGTGCACGGAATAGTAAACCTGAGCCAGAGGCACTGATTCAGCGTGTTCGGTGCTGTGTCTGGAAAACACTTGATGCTCTGCGGCTCATATGGCGCACATGTGTATCGTTCTTACGTACTGCATGAGCACTTTGTGTATTTCTGTGTAATCAGCAGTTATAAAGGAAAGTTTCTGTATAGCCAATAGTACACGTACACTTCGCATTGACACAAATTTCTCGTGTAAAGTAATTCTTGCGTTGTCACTGAAGCGTTCATTACCTTCACATTTGAGGCCCTGCCGGACGAGACCCCACAGCATCTCTCCACAGTAGTCACAGAAGGTTGGGGCTTTGTATGAGTGCACATAGAGGGCATGAGGCCGGATCTGAAAGTCTTCCACTGTAGCCTGAGCTGCAATTAAAACGCAACTTAAAACTGAACTCAACCAAAAAAAAAAAAAAAAAGCCTCTAATGAGATTAAACTTCAAATAAAATGAACAAAAACAAAACAAACACAAGCATTATTATTATTATTACTATTATTATTATTATTACAAGAACACTCTGATTATTAATTACATTATTTCCAACAATTCATTTTCTGAAATCAACCTGATTAAGACAAATAAGTTTAAACCATTACAAACTGAACCAAACTAATTATTTAAATAACACATAATGTTTTTATATTTAGCTCAAAATCTTTACAAAAACAGTTTGTAGTATAGTATAGAAGTGCATCTCACTGAGTATATGATAAATATAGACCTTTATAAGATAGATAGATAGATAGATAGATAGACAGACAGGCAGACACATACATACATACATACATACATACACAGACAGACAGATAGCTAGATAAATATCTTTCCTAAATAGGTAATTATTATTGCTTTTTTTATGTAACAAATATTGTGAAAATTGCTGTTTTTTCTTAGAAGCATTACATGTGCAAATGTGTTAAAGGCTAAACCACAAACAGTACAGTAATACATTACTCTATAGTCTGAGTCAGGAAGAGTGATTCACCTGTGAGTCAGAGCACAATGTTGATGCATTTTACAGCACTAAAAAGACACCCAAGAGATTCCTTTAGACAATCGTGATCTCATCTGGTTCATTCATCCATCATAACATAGCATAACATAGCCTTTATCTATCATAGCTTTATTTGTTACAGCGCAGTGAAATTGTTTTTTTCGCGTTTCCCAGCTTGTTTGGAAGCCGGAGTTTGCCAGGGCTAAGGGCCTTGCACAAGGACCATCACCAGTTTGGTGATGCCGGAGATAGAACTCCTGACCTTCCGATCAGTTGCCCAGCGCCTTAACCACTGAGCTACCAGCTCCTGTATGGTAGTAGGTAGCCAGGTGTAAATCAAAATCTGTTTACTGATTCCAGATTTCAAACTGACTTGTTGACTGCTGACAAGACCTGACAATCAACTAAACTGCTTTTAAGATACATTTTATGAAATGCTTTAAAATCAAATTTCAGCCACTGTCCTACTAATGCACTAATTTCTGGGGGATGGGTGGTTATTGAACTCCAGCAATGAGGAACATGTAGAGTAGATGAAGGTGAAGTATATGTACAATATATGCTTTATATTGCACTCCAACTAGAGCTGGGCGATTAATTATGGATTAATTTGAGTTTATAGTTTAGCGAGCTCCCACAGTTCTCCGCCTCCTGTCCTGCATTACACTTGCGAATTGCGAAATACAACATGTCGCAGCGTTGTAATGAATCTAAAGAGCTTGGTCCAAGAGGGGCGTGGTTTCATCAGTTGTATATAAAATGCTTCGAGTTTGCAAGCTCAGACACTGAACAAGCCAAAGGCCGCTGTAAAATGTGTCTAAAGATTGTGGCAACTAAAGGTAGTAGCATGCCTAATTTAATCCAGCAACTCAAACAGAATCACGTTATTGAATGGGGAGGCGTGCGTAGTGCTTCAGAATAAACAGTGGCAGCCCCAAAACACCGGCTAAAAACAGGGACAAATAGCGGACATATTTTCCCACTGTATCCAAAACCGAAAATCGAATTTTGTATTTAAAAAAATCTGATTCAATTTTTAGGACATATTGTCAGCTCCAATTCCAATTGAAATCTACTGAACAGAGGAACACATGAGGTAAAGATATCTTGTTTTCAGGAACCTTTGTTTAACAATAGACAAGCAATGTTAGGGGACAGAGTACATCCGATTAGTATTCTAATTCCATCTTAGCTATAATAAAATGTGAAGTTTAAAAAATGAAGTTCAAACAATGGGGCATAGAGAAGTGAACACTGATGATGTACACCTGCATCTTCCTTATATTCAGAATGAGCCTATGTATAAAATTACAGTGTTGGTGAAAAGTGACATTGGATGCCAGTTCTTGAGATAAAAGTCTTCTCATCTGGATCAGTCACCAGTGATAATTCAGTGGCTGATTGGAAAAAATGTAAAAACCTGATAGCAGTTTTGGGAGCGGTTTCCTGGCAGATAGGACGCCTGAAACACTCTTATGCTGTGCACCCTTTTCCAGACTAATACCTCTAAATCCAATAAAATTAAAACACTGCATATTTTCCCACAGAGAAGCCCTAGACAGACCTTTTGTTGTTTTTTTTTCCTTTACCTTTTTTTCTCCATTCTATACTGTAACTTTCCCATAAAGATTTATACTTGGATGGATTAAAGAAACCACAGAATGAGTTAGGTTTTTTTTTCAGCTGCCACACATTTGGGAAGAGGATCAATTCGAGACAATGATTCTTTAGCTTGAGAATATGATCCGTGAATGAGTGAACTCCTCTTTACAGATCAAAAGCATAAAGCTGAACACTGGAGCTGGCAGTAAGTCACATGCCAGGCAGCAGTACAGAGCTTTGGCACAAACTGATAATGAGGCATTCATGAAAACACCACATAGCCTACGTTATGCAAAGTCGTGATCCAAGAAAGAATCAAATGCTTAAGAAATCAAATTAAAACAATGTCAAATAATGTGCAAAATAAAGCAGGCAAGCCAGGAATGTCTGGTAATAGAGCAATATATTGGTCTAATATGAACTCCCGTTAAACTATCATTATTAGTAAGTTTCAGGTATTTCCATTCCATTTCTTTTTAGCCTGCTCAATCCTGACCTCAGGTTAATGTAAAACAAGTTTCTCTTTCGTGCACACTCTCTATGCACTGTTTCTACACTAGTTCAACCAGTTGGGAGAATTTCAGTTACTTAAAGTGAGAGAGTGATGGCTGTTTGCAGTATTTGCCTACATGATAAAAAAAAGCTATCAAATCTAGATGCCCATAAATTCTACACCCTCCAAAAAAACACTTATCCCTGTATAATTTTCTTTTCTTCAAAAGACATGTTAGAAAAGCTGAAATATTAGACGTCCCAAAACATTGTGCTTGATTGTTAAAAGGACAGGATCAAGACAAACTCAGCTGTGGTGAACACTGCGGTTGTGCTATCTCCAATGAAATCAAGCAATGATGGACCTCCTGCAAAGCCGGGAACGCTCAAGTCCTCCAGCTCGCTTGTATCCCTGCGGCACTTCACAGCAGAACCACTACTGTCTTTTACTGTAATAAAAACAAGCCCCTGTCTTTGAGCTGAATGCCAAGTCAAAGCTGCCCTCTTGTCTCTCTCCACACTGTGTGGCCTATTTTCCTTCAGAGATGTTTGATAACCATGAGCATTGTAAGGCAGGAGGTGTGGACAGGAATAATGAGGGATTATGAGTCGAATTTCTTGTTTGCCAATAGACGTGGACTTAGCATGTGGAGAGATCCATGAGTTTACTTTTTTCTAAAAAGGAAGCTGCCAATTAGAGTTCTGGTGCTATTGCAGGACAATACTAGACAGGCATAAGTGTGTGTGTGTGTGTGTGTGCGCGTGTGTGTATATGAAGTCCAATGTGTGAGGAGGATGTGTGTGGCAGGTGTGCTCTATTACTCCCCTGTGGAGATAGCTTAAACGACAGGAAAATCAGAGCTCACACAGCAGCACTCACAGTGCAGGATGCAAAAGCCATTCAGGACAGGAACAGACCATAAACCTTCCAAAACCACAAGCGTACTGCACATTCAAATGCTGTGGGGTTTTTTTTTCAACTAATTTATTTTGACAGTGTTACAGTAGACTAGATTGTTTAAACAATATGGGCCTCTATGCCACCCTCCCTTTTCCTTGAAAGAAGAGAAACCCTTGAGTCTGTGTGTCTGAATTTTCTCAAGGTTTCGCAATAAAGTGAGGTTCGGCTGAGACTGATGTGAATGAGAAAGGTGGCCTTAAGGGATCTGTCTTGTCCGTAGTTATTTAAAGATAACTACCCTTTCACTGATCTCCTATTCACAAAACAATGCTGTTATGTGCACAGTCAAGCAGTGTCAGAATTGTATTCCAGTCTCATCCAGTTAGCGCTAGCCTGTTCCATCTTAACCTCACAAGAATTGGCCATCTGTTTCAAAACATGGAACAGGATTTCAGCAGTTTCCCCAAAAATGCACTTGGCAAAGCTTTTAAAGAACTCATATCCTGTAGGCCAGTGTAAAATACCCAGATCTTACCTGAGAGGACCACCTCAATCAGGTCTCCCTCATGGATATCCTCTGCCGAAGTGAGCCTCTGCAGAATGTTATCAGTGTTCAGGTCATGGCGGAAGAGCAGGATCTTGTCATACATACCAAAGAATCCGCATTCTGGGAACTGAAAGCAAACAAAGGCCATTCATTAATAATATTATAAAATATTCATAATCACACCTAGTGCATTCTAAAAGATCTTACCTACTGTTCCATGTGAAGAAGAAAACATTGTTTAGCTGTAAGTATTATGAGCCTGTGCTGTTTTGTACGTTTTCGGTATATAATAGAAAAAAAATCCAATTTAGAACCTAAATCTTAATCCAATATGAAACGTTATGAAATTGCATGAATTAATTCATTGATGTGGGGAAAAAACATCCCAGAGGTATTAAGTATTGAGGGATATTGAGGAGATTTTTTTTTTCAACAGTTATGGGAAATGTTTAGTTACAAGAGGCCCACACCTCTTGTACTTTTCATTTTCAAGTATGCAAAATATGTTAGGACTTGTGTTAGGAATAAAACTGTAACAACGGGTTTGGTCATAATTATGACGAAATACAAAACCTTTGAGACAAGCATGAGACAATCAGGCAGAAAGAATTTCATTCTGAGGTTGCGAATTAAAAAGCAGGCTCCCTGTGAGTAACTTTGTCCACCTACTCGAAAATGTATGATTCTGTTGTGGTTCAGTCAAAGTACAGGCCAGTGCAATTCTGAAAGCTAACTGACAGATCCCTGGAACCATTCATTGATGATATATGCTTTGGAACATGATGCATGCATGCTGAAATTGTCCTTCCAAATGAGGATAAACTGTAACCATGAAGGGATTAGCAACATTGTTCAGATGCACTATGCCCATCCAGACATCCTTCAGAGGATATCAGGGGCTCTATCACGTGCCAGGAAAATATTCTCTTACACAAAATGCACTGCTACAACCAGGTTAAACTGTCGAAACCAAATGGAATTTAATCACAATTATGCAATAGCCACCAAAAAATCTCCTCAGACAAATGGATAACCAGGCAATACCTCAAAAACATTTGAATTCCCAATTCCCAGTAAAGATGGGCTTTCTTGGGAGCAGTTTTCTGCTCAATAGAGAGCCTGGAACATTATGGTCCAATGTTATTTATTCTCTGTGCCGTTTCCACAGGTAAGATTTACACATCATTTTGAGTGTTCATGATTTAATGTCCAACTTTACAGACAAAAATGCAATCTCTTATAATATTATTTTTCTTTTTTCAGCTTTTACAATTATACACTGCAACACTGGGGAGGTGGACCGAAAGGTCACGGTTTCAAATCCGACCAATCTGTCACTAGTGGGTCCTTGGGCAAGGCCCTAAACGCCCAATTACTCAATTGTAAATCCCTAGCCATTATGACTGCACAAACCAGTGAATTCCTAGTGCCTGTCCCAAACCTGGATAAATGGGAATAAATTCTACCTGAATATTCGGGAGAGCATTTTGCGTATAACATGTGCCAAACCAAATATGCGGATCACCCCTCGGCAACCCCCAACGGAAGCAGCCGCGAGTATGGGGACACTTTAACATATCAAAGAAATATCTACAATAATCCAAGAACTGGCTTTAAAAACTTAACATCTAAAACAATTCTACACCAATTATCCTCTCTATTTACTTTTTTTTTTTATAGAGAACATATAATTAATCACCCACTGATTTACACATAAATCACAAGACACGTGGTTTACTAGAATGTACCTATGTGGATGTGCTAATAAACTGTCATCTTACTGGGTTTCTGGCATATAATTTTCAGACACATAAACTTTAATTTCCCAATATGATGTCAGGATATAAAATGCAGATATAATGCAATCCATTAAAAGTCAGACAGAGAAAAAAATGACAGAGCTGAGTATGAGGATGATGAGGGCAATAAACACAGTGAGCCACTCTGTTTTGAGGAATGGCTCTCCTCACAAGCAGATTACACAAACTGAGAGACATGCGGCGCAGAGGGCCTTGTGAAAATGCCCAGAATATTAGCCTAGCAAAAAGACATGCTTAAAAACATCTGTTGGAACAAATCCTACAGCTATGAGTCACCCCCATTTCCTCAGGCTACACACTTCTCCCTCTCGCTATGTCTCCTCATTACAGAGTGAGTAGAACTGCTATGCAACACCTTTATAGCAAGAAGCAAGGGTTCAATTGTGCATGTCATAAAATCAATAATAATGGATTCAACTCCATTTCAAATGACTAGCACACGCTTAGCGCAAGTTTTTGTTACAGAGACAATTTTGTAATCACACATTAACAAAACATTAATCAAGGGCATTCTTAATAAACAACGAGATGGCTCCATGAATGTCATCATTTTCAAATCAGGGAAAATACCAGTGCATTAAACTGTCATTTACTTTTTGCTGCTTGTACATTTTGTAGAATGCCTCGGTTTTCTGGGTTTAGTAGTAATGTTAATGTGATTATGCTGAATTTGAGGTATATACTGTCATATACTTCATATACTGTCATCAGTGTAGTGGAAGAATAACTATTTTTTATGGTCCCTGCCAGGATATGACTGCAACCAACGATACTGAGTCACTTCCTCTTCCCAAAAGTCACTAGAGAGCCCACCTGTCAGAGGCAGCACAGACATTTACAAAGCACAAACCTAAACTGAAATAACCTTTACTTCATATCTATAGAACATATTGCCATACACTTTTTTCAAATGACACAGTATTAATGTCCTCCTGTTTCTGAGCTCTTGTGAAAAACTGAACACTGTGTAGTGAAAAACCATTAAAAACGTTTAAAGCCACGGTGTGAAAATGTTTTGTTAAAATAAGACACGCACAGACATAACATTCTTATCACTATATAAGGTTCCTGAGCTACTGTGAGTTACAATGACTGTCCTGTAATAGTATTTCACTGTGTCATGGGTGTCAGGTTAACACCGGTATGAAATTTCTAACCAGTTTGTATTACGTCACGCATACGTCAAACATCATCACATCACAAATTCCTACACAAAAGAAGTCTGATTACAGAATGATTGGCAAAGAGAACACAGTAAATGTGAGTTAAAGAGTGAATGCTACTCATTTAGAATTTGGCTGTTTGTACTGTAAACATGACGCAGAGTAACAAGAGGTGCTGGTGAGTTTCTCTAAATTTCATTTTTTTCAAACTTCAAATTGAACAAGAGTATATGATACATGACCTGTACCCTTTTTCATCTTCTGCCTGTTTCAGCTAACACTACCTGGTGTACAAGCATATGCTTCTAATAATAATAATAATAATAATAACAATAACAATAATAATCATCTATTTGACACATTTAGAAGAAAATGCACATATTACACACTGTAATTATCTAGTTCATGATCTCACGATGAGGAAAAATGTTTTTTCAGGTCATGAATATTCCAAAGAAGCTATCGTTTAGTGACTACTTTTATTCTGATCAAACAGTCACAGTAATACCTTAAACAACAGAGTCTTTGTTTATTCATGTGTGCTGGTCCGTCATTATGACAGTCACAATGTTTAAAATTGTATAATGATGTAATACGCCTGTAATATTGAGCGATTTCTGAGTTGCAGGTGGCATCTAAAATAGCATGTTACCCTACATTGTGGGTAAAAGTACTTGTTGTATATGTTTTATATATCTCACCACCTGATATCAATCATATCTTTGAAATAAACAGAACAATCGTATACCATTGCAGAAACGTATTTTCTTCCTTGACTGACAGCTACATTTCACAAGATATCAGGAAGAAAAGATCTAAAGGGAGGAAAAGATTTAGAAAGAGGAATGTAAGGGTCACTGTATGATGAAAATTGGCCCATGATGAAGGCTAAGGACGGAACATGTCATGCTGCCAACTTCAGGTCTGGAAAGTCCATCAGCTACAGCTGTTTCCCTGCTGGGACCTCACACACAATGCATGGCAAACAATGCTAGACATAATGCCAGGGCCAGTGAGTAGTGTTGGCACTTCGTAGATATTACCCCATCTCAACTGACCACGGCCCAACAGGGGGGTAATTCAAAGGCAGAACATACCATGTAGCATATTCACTAAAAAGATCAACAAAACAGCTAAGGGTTGGGTGTTTTGAGAGGAAAAAAAAAACAACCCACTGTACCAACCTCATGATATTAACTGCACAGCCAAAGGCATGCAAGGATGTCTGGAAGGTCTTGAATTATCTTGAAAAGATACACATGTTTTCAACAGATTTTGGAGGTTTGGAGGCGTCTTTACTTTTTCATGGCAAAAGTCAACTCAAATTATGAATGTTATTTAAGCCTATCTACGTATTGCACAAAACCATGATTAATGTCATTAAAAAAATGTTAAATAGCTTCAATAATTCCTCTTTTTTTTTACCTATTTAAAGTTCCCTATTTTTTTTTTTACAACGCCAAAGTAAAACATACCAGGTCTAAAGCATCCAAAGTGGTCCTTCTTCATAACCGTGTCATCAAAGGTTTGTTAAACAGAATACCGTAAATTCCGGACTATAAAGCGCACCTGGATATAAGCCGCATCTGCTCTATTTAAAAAAAAAAACAAAAAAATTCATAAATAAGCCGCACCTGCATACAAGCCGCATCCGCATCCGCTTTTGAATTGCCGCTTTAGAACCTTTCCTAACCTGTATTTTAACACGGTGTAACGGTGGACGCTGCACAGAGACGCGGAGATCCGGAATTCATACAAAACAGTATTTATTCGAATAAAGAACTCAGGAGACGCCGCTCATACGGAGCGGCCAGACAGGCTAGGGAGCCTTGCGCTCTGCGCGCCGTGGTACCGAGAGTACCGGAGACAAAGGTTAGGCATAAACATATATCGAGCGTCCGTGTCCGCGACACTAGGACACTAGGCGCGCGCGCGTGTGTGTGTGTGTGTGTGTGTGTGTGTGTGTGTGTGTGTGTGTGTGTGTGTGTGCGTGCGTGCGCGTGTGTGTGTCTGTGTGCGTGCGAGTGTGCGCGCGCGTGTGTGTGTGTGTGTCTGTGTGGGGAAAAGAGCAGGGAAGGAGAGAAAGCACTGAGCAGAGACTTTACTGATTAAAACGGGACAGAACCAAGAGAAAATAAGCGCTATTTACCTTCATTTCTCCTGTGTGTGAAATGACGTCACCTTAACCTTGTAAAGATAGAGTTTGTCCTCCTTCTATCCGCTTCTACCGACTTATATCTGCTAAAGAGGAACTAGCGCATTCTTCTTCTTTGCATTTATTTTGTGTTAGTTTTGATTCTAATTCCGGTTAGAGCCCCTAGCGGTCTGGAAAAAAATCTGCAGACTAGCCGCACCGTATTATTAGCCGCATGGTTCAAAACCTAGGAAAAAAGTAGCGGCTTATAGTCCGAAATTTACGGTAATTACAAAAACTACTTTCAAACTTATACAAATAGTCAATTCATCTAAAAGCTAAAACACTACAGTGTGCATTCATCCACTCTGCTTGCTTAGTTAGGTCTATATGAAATAGAATGTAGGACCAATCAGCATGGCTTGAACCCTGTCATCTACTGCAGATGAATGCTAATCCTGTACTATAACCCTGGTGGCTGGGGCCTGTAGCAATGCTGGAGACCATGAAGGAGCGAGCATGCACCAACAATGGCTCCACTGTTCGCACCCTCTTCCTGGCTTTCATGTGCACATGTAGTTTAGGAGAACAAAGAGATTGAATTCCAGACAAGAAGTGCCCAAGGCTGTTCCCTGTGATGCTTCTGAAGAGAAGACTCCCTTCACCGCAGAAGTGCTTCAGCAATAAGTGTTCCTGAGTCAAGATTTAAAGGCGTATCTCGATGAACTTGTGTAACACTAGCATCAGTGGAAAAACATGGGAGCCACCAACTCCAGAACTCTTGACAATCAACTCTTTGTCAGAGGTTAGCAGATGTGTGAGTAAATCAGTAGGAAGCTGATTCTGCAGCATTATATTGACTGATGAAGGTTTTGCAGAGGAAGCGGCTCAATACCAGAACCAACTCCCCGAACGGCGGCATACTGCCGGTTTGAAAAGGATAGTACAGCTCCTTTGCATGCTAACCCCTGACACGCGGCCGCAGAGATTTACAACTGGTACTAACAGGCAGACATTTGAATGCATCCTTCCTGAGTGAGTACAAGTCTTTCCTCTGGCTGTGCCTGACCACGAACCTTGCACCTCCCCAGTGGCAGAGGGTACCTCCTGTTGGCACATACTCTCTCTCTCTCACTCCACATGTTTCCCATGCCAGTGCAGCAGTGGCAGCTGGTGCCCTACACACTGCAATGCCAGTTCCAGGAAGCAACAGGAAAGCTGTGAGATTTGTCTGCACTGACTTAACCAGGTTTACAGAGACACACGAGAGAGGATATGGACAAGCAGAGGGCATTTGCATAGACAAGGGTCATTCAGGTTGGAGAAAATCTGATAGTATATACAGATTGTCAATAAATGCAGTATACAGTCAGGGCTAACAGCATAGGATGCAACGCAGATGCTACAGGAAATATTGCCTATGCATGACATATTAATGATGATATACGTACAAGTGACTAATAAATAACATTTTTATGATAACAAATGACAATATGATACATACCAGACTCTTAAAAGGTGACACATAAAGAATGTACATTCATTAAAGTGATTTAACACTGATCAAATACAGCAAAACCAGACAGTAAGCCAAAAAATATGCCATTTGAATCTGTGGGCGAACCATGAAAGACAAATTAATACTACCTCGGAATACCTACTAACTAAGCTTAGCATCAGAGAAAGTAAAGTAAGCAAGTATTATTGTCTGATTAGTTATGTATTGGTCGAAGTGTTCTAGCTGAATTCATGCTGTACGTTAGTAAATTATTACTTTAGCATTGGCAAGAAACACTATCAGAACCTCAGTGGAAGGATCTGTTCCACAGATGGTCCTTGCAGAGCCAAAAATCCTTTCAACCACGAAAAAAAAGCCAGTTGAAGCAATCACACACATTTCTCTTATGAGACAACAGCTCTGAAGGGAACGAAAGACACATGACAAATGTGTCTGTTAGAACCACTCATCAAATAAGAAGATTAGTAAAAAGAACACAAAAAAAAGTCATTTGCTGTAATCATCTGAATCCTGCCAAAGCAAGCCATACAAAACTGAAAAGAAGGAAAACGCTCATTTACAGGTGAAATGTTCATACTTCTAACTGTGAAAACATCAATAATGGAACTTCTGAAATATAAGTAAACTGTTTGTATTAAAATAATGCAACAGTACATCTATCCAGCTTCTCCGTGCTCTACTTACACACATACATACATATATGTATATATATATATATATATATATATATATATATATATATATATATATATATATATATATATAGAGAGAGAGAGAGAGAGAGAGAGAGAGAGAGAATTAAACCACACTACAACGGCACAAATGGACAGTAAAGGAGCCTTAAATCTGGCTCTTAGAATCCGAGCGATGAGCAGACAAGAAGTCCGTGGCCTGTGCATTAAATAAAACTAACTGCTCACCACTGGTTGGACCGTGCCAAAAAAAACACAGCACTGTTCGAGCAGAGGGACCACAAGCAGCCGACTTTGCAACCCATCTGCACCATCATTAGCCTTTGTATAGTTCACATTTCAGTCAAGTTTTAACCCCCACTATATACACACTCCCTTCTCAGTTCCCACTTCAGTCCTCAGCCACTATGATAATCTCCACTTGTGGAAAAACCATGCAGGGGAATCCATCAAACTAGAACTCCTGCTCAGGGCTCTCTTGATCTTAAAAACCCATTTGCTTAAAAACTTCCTGCACTTTACTTTATTTCACTGGGTAAAATCTGTTGCATCCTTTCTTGTTTATTTGCATGTAGTATTTTGAACCAAGCTATACATATAGTACAACACTATAATCCTGTACTCATACAACTTATTTTGATTTCATCTAAAAAAAAAAAAAATACACAATCACATTCAATTATACTCCACTGAACTATACAATCCACTGAATAACTAATCAAGCAAGATCAAGAAAACATTCACATATGAATTTTCAAATATATATATATATATATATATATACTATTTTATATATATATATATATATATATATATATATATATATATATATATATATATATAAAGAGAAAAAGAGTATAATATAGTAAACCTTTTTCCTGAAATTATGCAATTATTACACTAATGTTTTTCCTGTGCAATGGCAGATTAATGTAAAGTCCATATTCTCTAGATTGTGTATTACATATAATGTTTCCCTTAGAAAAAACGTTCGGTTTTATCTGATCTTACAAACTGCCAAAAAGTTATGTGGAAATTATCCAGGTGGATGTTTGTTTAGTCACATAATTCTCCAATAAATAAAGAAAATGTACATGGTTCTTTAACAATCCATCATCCTATCTAGAAAATTTTATTATCTTTATTTTTAATATATAAGTATTAAAGAAATAAAGCATATATTTCCATCTGATGAGATGGTTGAAAAAAATGTTATAGGCTTAAGGATTTTGATGGAAAATCATTTTCCAACATTAACCAAGTCTTAAGAAAATCGTTCTGTGTTCTTTCTTTCAAGACCCTTTAAAAACTTACTCTTTTAGGAGCTATCAGTTCAGCAGATCACTTTAGTCAATGGTCAGGCAGGGAAAGCAATGCTAACAAAAACACCTCCACAAACAGCTTTGTCAACCTGTCCAAACCTTGCCGATCGATAGGATTATCACCGCAAGCTCAGGAGGCTGAGAAAGGCCAGGCCTCCATGTGGATTTCATTGTAATAACCTGCCGCTATTAACATAATTGGAGGAAATCTCTCTATTTTTGAGTGCTAACAGTGGCTCCATTGTTGTGTCTCTGTGACATCTGGGCTTTTTTGTGTATTGGGAGAACTTGTGTCATACACATCTACACTGTAAAATGGACCTGACAAATGAACCGTGCGTGAACTCTCGGCTTCTGCTTGCTCATTTTAAACAGCAAGGGGTCCTGACATGGTGCCGAGCATCTGCGTGCACTTTCAACAACAAAAAAAACTTCCAGAGGGACTCCCTTTGGAAAGATTTACATACTTACATCTTGTTGCGGAGATACCAGAAGGGTCAACGTGGCTACTGCTGTGCTGTAAAGGTTACAAATTTGGCGTGTAACTAGGTCTTGCGCGCCTTCGAGGGAAATCGTGGTGAGCTCAATGTGCCACCGCAAAGACGTTTTGTTTTGTTTTTATACTAAACTCCAGGACGTCCTGGACTCTATTCTACAGCACGTCCTAACCCTGCTTTCTATCCTGGCAGCAAGGATTACTTATGATGCGACACAGTGGGTGATCATCTTCGTTTTAGCCCAGGAAAGCTTGTGCGGTTCAGCTCAGGCCTTGGACTAATGAACAATCTACACTTTCGTGCAATATTGGATGGTTACCAGAGCAGTGGAAGCCTTCGTAATAAACTATAAAACTCTAAAATGGAGCACGCTTAGGGTCTCAATCATCAACAGCTTTTATTCCTGTAAATTGTTCATTGGGTAACAATCTACTCAACAAATGGACAATGCCTTTTTTATAAATAGGTAGTTCAATATAAAAAGGGGGAAGTAGTTCACGGGTCAGCGACCATCATAGCAAAAACAATCTATATATGGGGGAAAAAACATGACCCATTCAGGCATTTAAAGCATAATTACTGTTGCCACGTAAACAATTACTGTTGCCACGTAAACATTTAATTTGCAAAGCATTTTTCACACACTATCAAAGTTTTGACTCTCTGGAATAATGTCTGCACACAGAAATCATTTCACATCAAGTTCAAACCAGATACCATCTCAGAGCCCAAGGCCATTTTCACAATGATAACGTGAAGCGCCTCTGTGAATGAATACATGCACATCTGTGTCTTGTTTATATACAGGACAAAAAAATCTAATTGTTAAGCATTTAAATACAACATTTCAGTGATAAAAATATTTTCTGCGCAAGGAGTTTCATGCTTCTGGATTGCATACATTTTTTGTCAAATACCCCTGCAGTAGTGCACGGCCTGAGCCCGGCGATAACACTGTCAAAGCAAATCATGTTCTTTATTAATGATGGGAAGTCAGACATCAAATACTAGGTCACAACTATGAAATTTTATAGCCTCAAGTCAAACTGAAGAATACAACAACTGATATTTGTTGTCAACTTTCCAATTCGTCTCTTACAATGATGTATGAAGTAAGCATCAAAACAAGTCTTCCAGCTAAAATAAATAGCCTAAAATAATTTTTTTTAGCACAAAGCAGGATAAAATAGTGCCTGGCCCTAACAGGCAACAACAGGCTCCCAAACAGACAAACGTCAAGCTGTTGTTTAGTCTATCAAACACACAAACATGTCTGAACCACCTTCACATTCAATGCACAAAAACTGTATCAACATAACAGCTTTACTACCCAAACCAACTTAGTCTTTTGTTCAGGTGTAGACAAAAAAAATTCTGCACATCAATGACTGATTTTTTTTTAATCTCTCTTATCAGCTTGTGAGGGAAAAGTCTGGCCTGAGTGATGAATGAAACACTCCTCAGCCACTGGCTGTGCTTATGTGCGATGGAGCTTGGTGTGTTGTGTGTTGTTAACAAGAGTAACACGATTGGTTCACCCTTTTAAGGTGTCCTGTCCTGTTTCTGCTTTTAAAAAAAAGCAGGCATGGTAAACGCTGGTAAGTTCAGCAAAGGAGGAGAAAAGTCTTGTCATTGTATTAAAAAATGTTACGGGATCACTTTTGTATTGAGAGTGATAGATTTAGATTTGGGGTGGAAAAATGCACAAGTTAGGCAACCCCACATTCGAGGAAGATATGTGCTTGTTTTTGCTAGCTGCCTCAGTAGCTAATGCAGAAGGAGGCCACAGAACCTTGTTACAAATAGCTATGAATAGGAGTGAAAGCCTCAAGAAAGACAGCACATATGTGGTCTGCTAACAATAATCACTTTGGCCGCAAATATTTTCCACAGTTTACTGCCATTTATTATTCTTTTTTTTTATGGCCCTTACTTTGAAGGCAGAGTTTTAGAAATTTACATAGGGTGAGGAAAGTGGGTGCATTTGTCATACAGTGCCAATAAAAGTCAAATAAAATCCCAACCGTTTGACTGTTTATTTCCAGAATTTAAGTATTCTTTGTCAACAAGAAAAAGAGGATTTTTATTTGGGGGGGGGTGGGGGATCCCTTGTTTTAGTATCTACACATTTGACAAAACATGAACTGGTTATAGAACTAAGAATAGATCCAAAGTGAAATAATAAGATTTAATAAATAACAAAATTTTCTTTTAAAACTGCCTTTTTTTTATTATTTATGCAAGACAATATAGCAGCAGCCACACTATAGAAAAATCATTTTCCTTTTTTTTTGAAAACGTGCTAATTCCCTCCAATTATTTGCCCTCTTTATACAAGAACTGCCAAGGAAAAGACATCAATGTGGCAGTGGTGCAGGCTATGACTCTTAACACACACACACACACACACACAGGGCCTGACATCGAGGCTAATCACCAATCACCCACACACTTAGTCAATCATACACACCCTGCCTTTTGATGAGTCAGGCTGCTATGATCCATGATTTCTCACAAGTGGGAGTGCATTCTCTCCAACTGCTCCACAATTTACTTGAGCAAGAACAGCAAAAAGCAAAATTGCAGATGTTATAGATTAAGCCTGATAGTACGTCCCTTCACTGCTCTCTTACAACTATGTACTAATGTGCAAAACTAAGACAGGCCATGCTGCTCACTCGATTTTAAGACATTTTGCACTTTTTTCTGATATTGAATTACCAAGTAAACAAGTAGCATTATATAACTACGAACAAATAACTCTGCGCACACATCTGCTTTTGCCACTAAGCACAATTTGCATGCTTCAAAACCCGTAGACACGCTCTGTTATTCAGTAAAACATGTTTGAGTCCGAGCCCGAGCGTTTCTAGGAAATGTCAAGGTGAATGTTTTTGGTAGCAGTATATCACACTGGATGAACAAATGAAATACTGTTCCTTCCAAAGGAGCAGGCAGATGCTTACTACATAGGCCTTCGGGGTCAGACTTGGGGGAATTTATTTCCTGTTCATTTTACGGTTAGCGTTGGCCAGGACGATCATGGCACACTCCAGTTTCCATGTGCTCCCCCCACCCCTCCTTTTTGCTCGAGTCTCAAATCGTTTGCTGCTGACTATTCAGCTCCACGTTGCCCTAGTAACAATTTAATGTTGACAGCTATCCTCCCAATGAACCTGCAGGAGAGGAATGATAAAGTTTCTCTCACAAAAAAAAAAAAAAAACAAAGATTTTTTCTCTTTCCTTGTTTGATAGGATTTTCCATGGAAAATTACACAGCCAGCTGTTTTTAAAGCTAATAAATACTGACAAAACATCCCAAACTACAATGAGAAGTGCCTCAACCTTGAGCTTTTGAGAAAACAGTCTGTGTCTGTAATGATTTAATCTGCTTTGGTCACAATCCTCGAAAATAAAACGTACAAAGGTCTTAGCAATCGGTTTTGTTTTCTAATGTAGAATTGGGTGGACTTTCAGAATTATAGATGCACTCCCGAACATAAGAAAAACAGCCTCAGAGTTAAAGATAAACAGAATCTAATCTGTGCAAGAGGCAGCTTAATACCAATGAATTGAACAGTGTTAAAAATAATTAACTGCAGATCTGTGTGTACCCTGGCACATATTCCTTTTATTATTAATGCATTCAGTGTTCATAAAATGGAACAACTACAGCTGGGAGCGCAGACCTTGCCCATAGAATGAAAGTTACAAACCTATCACACAGTGGGAAGGTTTTCTTACTTGCCTGTATGCAACACATTAACATCCGACCGCACAGTGTTTCCAGCTGCTTGAGTGATTCAAGGTCGGGCACAAGGTTTAGTCTTCATAAAAGTGCCTTCGGAGAGATTTCTAGAAGTTTATGCCTTTTTCCAAAGTATTTGCCAAAATAGCTACAAACTTTTGTCCGTCGAGCTAGCTTTGTCATCCCTTTCTGACAGAGGGGGGAGAGGATCAGAGCCAAAGTAAATTCCCCCACCTCAAGAATTCACAATGAATTTTCAGCAGCGTATATACAGTGATTCCCTCACATTATATAGGATCTGATGAGAAAATTCCCAGATTCCAAAAGTTGACTGATGAAACCTGTGAAATCTTCCAGGCAGCCACATGATTCGTTACAACTTTCCAAAAATGTGTAGCATGTCAAAATATGACACACGATACTTCTTAAAAACTTAACAAACACTTATTGTCAGTGTGGTGAACGTCTGTCCAGTAATAGCACTCTTGGTGACAGCAGAGTAAGAGCCTGCGCAACACCAAAACAGGAAGTGCTTCATTATCAGATGTTTATTTCCTTCACTACACTACATTGTCCGAAATACACCGATCACAAAATCGGGTATTATTCATCAATAAAGTCAATACAATCCAAATTTCATCGCTCATTATACAAGCTCTGTATACAGTTTAAGCAAGGGACAGTGATGAATGGCCCAGTAGTGTGGCTTTGCATATAGCAGGAAGTCTAAACAGCTCTGTGTGGTTTGCATAAGTGTGTTTCCATTACAGTGACTGCAGTACACGTGAAACTCTAAACCAAACTCATAACCAAAAGTTAATTCAGAAGACGATCCAGAGACATCAAAGAAATAAAGCACAGCTGGATATGATGCCCTGTCATTCGGAATCCATCTAGAGGTTTTCATTTAGCACTATTAAAATGAATTTTTTTTTTTTTTACAGAACCTTTTATACGATTAGACCCATTAATTTAGGACTCATGATCAAAAACTACCCATCATGTTTTTCTTTACACAGCATAAATCTCACATGTAGCCAACCTGAGAACTACTGTCCAACAGAAAACTTTGTACTGTACTATCTTTTCACTTCTTGTATAATGCACTATTTCGTTCACTTGATGGTGATTGTGGGTGAAAAGCTATTTGTCCCCAAAGGAGTTCAAAGGACTATAGTGATGGTCAAAGACAAAAATCAAGTATCTGTTATTACACAACTAATATTGTTACAATAATATTCAAAATATGTGCAGGTCCAAGCAGTGCATCATCTTTAAACATAAAAACACATTGCACAAGTTGAGCAGTTAAAAAAGACTGTAAGCTACCTAATGTATTAACCATCCAGATTCCAATCATTCAAACAAATGATCAATCAATCAATCAATCCCTGAGCCTATTATTTGCAAAAACAGGAAATATCCATTCAAAAAAAAAGGCTTGTAATGTATACAGTCTAAATCATTGTTTGAAATATACATTTACTTTCATTGGCAATCCTCCAACTCTGTAACAATAATGCTTGAACAGAGCACATATTCTCACAGCCCTTTCTACTGACAAAAACACTGTTCAGTATCCTATACACATGTATTTGTGTCTGTAAGCCTGCGCTCTTCTATGAGTAAAGACGGTCAAGAGAATCTGAGATATCGGAGTCATTTTTTCCACTGATATCAAAGCTATATTGTCATGCTGGGATGGATGTCAGAACATGGGGATTTCAGTGCATCCCATGGGTTTTGGGTGATCCAGAGCAGCACACAATGTTTTGAGCCTGACACTGTTGGTTGGTTTTCCCATCAAATACAATGCTCTTGTGTATGTGTGTGTGTGTGTGTGTCTATTAAAACTGCATCTAGATGAACTGCAAAAGTACCCACCCTCTCCAATGTGCTGCAATTTTCAGATAAAGCTTCTAAAAATGCAATAAATGCAAAAACTATTTTATAAAATATGTTATATTTATGTATTGGATACACATCCATAAACACAAATCTCAGTGCCCATGGTGTCGTACTATGTTTTAACAGCAACCTTGTGTCAAATGGCATTTAAAACACCCCTAAAACACTCTTTTTAATCTGACATTCCCACCTTTGAGCCAGAAGAGCAACATCAAGAATATATCAATATTGGATTCTGCCCTGAAGTGAGGTTCCAGCTCTCAGGCTAGTGAGCATTCACCACTGCATTACACTTGCCTAAAGGAATGTGAACTTGACCTAAAATGCACTGGACAAGAAGTACACACGGCACTGCACGTTAGTAATGTTGTCTGCCTGCTTGTGTAGCATATCATGCAAGGTTGCAGCTTGTCTCTTACAGTAGCTTTGAGCAGGAGCTCATCGTACTCTGTTAAAGCCTTAAGTCAGCACATTACTCCCAGACTGTTCTTTGTGAAAACAACGGTACATTTTACATAGAGCTGTTCTGTGTGGCTGAGTTTAAAAGGGTGTAACTGGGTTAGTTTAATGTCCTGCAGAAGAAACACTTTTGTAAATAAGAACATGTCTCCCCAATATTGTTGGATTTACTTAGAATAATCATTTACACAACACTTGTGCAGTAAAATGCTGCACATGTAAAAACTCAATTAACAAAAAAGCACAATTTATCTGGTATATTCAACAGCGGCCTGTGACCATGAACTTCAGTACAAACAGGACGGCATTGATAATGGCATAGCCTGGAATAAAAGGAAACCAGCAGCAAGTAGCTGAATGTATGCTGAATGACGGAAAGCTGTTGGCTTAGTCTAGTAGTTCGTTACCTTTAGAGTTGGTACCTTTTTGGATGTCCCAGTACATTTCAAAACCTATGCAAAGACATGAATTCTATGCCTATTTTTTCACACTTTCTATGGAAATGAAGGTCATATTGGCTATATATCTATTTCATAATCCCCCTTTGCTGCTCCCAGGCTTTACTTTAAACAAAAAAGGTTATTACATCATAGACACATTGATTACAATTACAGTTTTCCTGTTTGAATCAGATGTGCTCCTGTTCAATTCAATTCTTCTTTAAACCAACACTAAAACAAGAACTTTATAGCTGTGGAGTATTTTAAACTTTACAATATGGCCTAAAAATGGCCATGGCAACTCTGTCATTAACTGTCCTGTTCCTCCCTGAGCATGGGACAGCACGACTCTTACAACAAAGATCCTCTATTACAACCTGTATTCAATTTTTCTAAACTGTGGGTACACTACTACTAATAATAATATAATAATAATAATAATAATAATAATAATAATAATAATAATAATAATAATAATACATGCAGTTATTATCCTGGCCTCACAAATTATATCAGTGGTCCTTTTTTGGTTTCTGAACAGAATTTTGTTTTTTAATCATAAAGTTGTAACATACTGAAGGTTATAATCTGTTAAATAGCTGGGTTATTCATACAGTATATTGGGGCTGCCCCAGCTTCCAAACATGGAGAAACATGGAGATTTGTCATTACACACATACACACTGCCTCCATTACATCTCATTACATCTCTCTGTGAACTAATTTAAAAACTGACGGTATGAAAATGTCTTTTAATCAGTGACTAATGCCCCTCGTTGCACATCCCCTAACGCAACATCCTGGTGATTATAGTACAGAGGAGGCAGGGTCTAGATTAGTCACAGCCTTTTACATAAATTAATCTGATAGAAAACTGCAGTTGATCAGTCGCATTAGCTTTGGTAGCTCTTCAACAAAAACAACATTGTGACAGATTTAGGTTATTTACTTTCCAGATTCCTTAATAAAGCCTCTAATACTCTGTTATGCTAGGAGTGAGAGAAGACCGGACGGTTTAGGGATTGCTACCAGACACGTCAGCTGCAAACTGCTTAAGAGTTGCCAGCTGACCAAAACACTGCCCCATAAATCTAGAACAGCATTCTCAGATTTACATTGTTCCAATTAATGCTGATTAATATGAGACCATTAGCTCTCAAAACATTTCTGGTGAGACGACAAATACTATCACATTTCTGGAGCAAATGGCAGCTATAATAATTCTTACTGAGGTCATCCGTTTCTTTTGCATCACATAGACAGGGATTAAAAATTTTGTGTGACAGCTCAATTAAGAGATCATGCAAAGATCTACTATGATGTATGTACCTAGGCTAGACTTACTTATTTATTTGATATTTTGGTCTCATTTCATGTTATGTAACTAATAATTCCTATTTTTGTGCAGTTACACGATATATATATATATCATATATATTATATATATATATATATATATATATATATATATATATATCTATATTATATATATATAGATATATATATATATATATATATATATATATATATATATATATATATATATATATATATATATATATATATGTATGTAACAAGATACAAATCTATAACTGCCGATGATGTAAAACAGAGGATAGTTCTTGGTGTGTTAAATATGTTGTAGTCACAAATAAACTTCCAGGTCGCTGTTACACCTGAGAGTGTCCTTTTGTATTTTGACCTTAACAGGACTAAATGGGGCGAAAATATTTAGTAGAAGCAACACACAGAAAAATATACAAACCAAACAGCTGAGGCTTAATGGCCTTCCTCAAAAGCCCTACCATGTTTTACTCACAATCTTCCCATCAGTAGTTCACCACTTCACCTTAATGTGGCTTAATTAATAAAGGGTATATAATAATTTTTAAAAATGTATATATATATATATATATATATATATATATATATATATATATATATATATATATGTTCTCCTAGAGCTTTTTTATATAGGTGCTCATTTCTACTTACTTTTACTTACTGACTGTAAAGTTAAGTGTCTCTGAACTGCACTAAACACACATGTGTATCACATGATAGTAAACAAGGTTTCCTGTATAAATTAATATTTACCTTTTGGTCGACAATTGAACAGACAAGGTCTTTCACAGCATTGAGTGACAGGTCATGTGGCTCCAGGCTGACTGTCTCCCTGGTGAGGCCAATCTGAAGGAGAAAGGAGAGTCCATGGAGAGAACCTCTGGAGAGCGTAGGGCTTGGAGCGCTGTGACTGCCGTTGGACAGGCGGCCAAACAGGGACACCGGGGGGCTCGGGGATGGGGTCGGGGGTGTAGGCTGGGAGTGGAGGTAGGTTTTGGACAAGGGTGGAGGAGGTGTGCTACTGCAGGCAGACATTGGCTTGCCTCCTACCACTGAGATGACTGCTGAGTAAACCCCAAAGGTGATGAGTGTGGAATCTCAACACCACCAATTTTTTAAAGAGAGTCTGATCTGGAAATCTGTCCTTTATATAGTACATCAACAGTGTCTTAACTGTCGGAATCTTGCCCAGTCCTTTGCATAGGACTGTGAAGTCTGTGTTTAGCTTGTGTGCAGGATTTACATACTAATAATGGAATCCTAATAGCATGTATACACAACAATGAGTATAATTTTGGTCTAGGTTAAACTGTACGCGTTGTGGTCTATGGGGTACACATGACATGGATGAATGTATTTAATGTCTCTATCAGGATTTCATCTTGAAGCTGGACATGAGCTGCTGTCATCTTAGAGTTTGCGTTCGTGGTCCATTACTGTTCTTCAGCTCTGTTGAAAACAAAGAGTTAAAAGTAAGAAGAAGAAAAAAACACCAGACAAATCTTACTTGTATGTGAAATGCACCGACAAAGAATAACCCCGCCAAAAGCAACATTTTAAAGATTAACAACCTAACAATCACAATTTCATACCACCCCCCACCATGACTTCAGTTGCTCCCTGTAACCAACATCTGGAAGCCTTGCCATTCCACACATCTGGAGAGGATCCTCCCTCTCTCGGTCGTGTAGCTGGCAGAGGACCACGACTGCCAGCAAAACAACTTTACAATTGTTTTGCTCGTGTTCACTGTAGGGTGCACGGTAACATATAGGTACAAGAAATCTAATATTACAGAAGCATTGCACACTGGAAAAACACGTCTTACCTGAATATGCTTTCAAAACAATGCGTTTTCTTCCTTGGCTGAGAAACAAACAAACAAACAAACAAAAAAAACCGAGGCTTCAGAATCCTGTGTTTACCGAAAGGCTTTAAATCCAAGAAAAGTCCAGATTCCTGCACTGATCTGGATTAGAGGCTGCTGAAAACTTTTTACTTCTCTCAGGACCAGAAGCGAAAGCCTCCTTCATGAGTGCGTCGTGTTTACAGCTGTGGCTGTAGCCTCCAACTCCAGCGCTAAAAGAGAAAGACAGAAAACACCATGCACACAGGTTGCGGTGAATCTGGTTGAAAGCAAAAGCCGTTTCACAGCCCAAAGTGACTTCACTACGGTCCCATAAACCCTCCGTGTTTTCTCGGGGGTTTTTTCCCCCTTGCTTTTGCATCACGCGCATGCCTGACTTGATAACCGTTTCCGTTATGTGGACGGAGGCTGAAGGGCGCTTTCGCGACCTCTAGCGGTAGAATGGAAATTGTATTCAGAGTACGATGTCACGGAGGTCAACCGGTGAAACCAGTGGAATCGATGAACAGAAAAATCGAAAAACAGTGGGCCCCACCTCTTTTTGCATCACGGACCAGTTTTTGACACAAGGCAGTATTTACCGGCTTTATTTGGCCCTAGTCCTTGAGCTGTCTGTCATGCACAATAACGTGGATATACTTATAGGTATTACATGATTTAATTGTTTTATTTATTCATTCATTCATTCATTCATCTTCTACCGCTATGGGCGTCTATGGGCATTAAGGCAAGATACACCCTGGATGGAATGCCAAGCCATCACAGGGCACACACACACACACTCACATTCACACACACATTCATAAACATTGGGACAATTTTTCCAAGGTGCCAATCAACCAGGTGCCTATCGTGCATGTTTTTGGACCGTGGAGGAAACCGGAGAACCCGGAGAAAAAACCCCCTGAGGCACGGGGAGAACATGCAAACTCCACACACACATGGCCGAGACGGGAATCGAACCCGGACCCTGGAGGTGTGGGGCGAACGTGCTAACCACTAAGACACAGTGCCCCTTGTTTTATTTATTAATTATTCTATTTATTAATGATTTAATTTAATGATTACATATATAATTTTAAAAAATATTCAGCGAAAAAGCCATGACTGAAACTATTATACATGCAAAGGGGGTAGTTTTGATTTGAATTTAATAAAAAATGCATAATGTTAAAATCAATAACAAATTGGAAATAATAATTTTCTTATTTTATAATAATAATACATATAATATATTTTCTTTAATCTTATATGAACAAAATGGCAGTATTAACACGGATTTCTGTAGTTAGGCTGAAAGTGTGTGAACCTAAACTGGTCATAATACAGATATTCTCTTTTATTTAATGCTTATTTACAGTTGCATTATTGTATAACCACTACAGCTTATTATTATATTACTCTTTGCTACCCCACCTTTAAATACCAAGAATATTGTTGTTGTTTTTTAAATATACTAAATGCTGTCATACACTGATATGGTTTTATTTAGCTTGATCATGAATCAATATTAATGTTACACTAATCATAGAGAATGGATTATAATAATAAAGCTATTTGTTCATTAGTTTACACAGATGTTCATGTTAATACAGCCTATAGCCAAGAAGACAATCATTTTAATATATGTGACTTAACAGGTGGGTGTAAAACTTAGACTAAAAGTTGTTGCAAATAACGGTCTTGTGTGAATTTAGAACAACATTAAAGGATGTTTTTGAATAATGTTTTTGGGATTGCTATACAACTTGAAAGAACATTGATTGACTGCTTTTGAAATTGTTATTTAGTGCTTAATTTAAGGTTTGATAATGTTAAAGATGCTCTGGGGTATGAAAGAGGCCGGAAGCAGTAATGAAAGTGGGTGTGCAACTTAACAAAAATTGTTTAGATTAGCCCACAATCAGAAAGGAAAAGGCAAATGACATTAGTAATCTAGTGATAATGATATAACCCAAACAGATTTACAAGAAAACCGGGCTATGTCTGCATATGTGTGTACACGGCTGCAATGTGCATGCACCTTGTCTGAAGTATTTAGTTTGTGAAATTGTTGTTGTTATTTTCTAAAACACACACACATTAAGCTAGTGTAATAGAAGGCACCATTTAAACTAAGACCTTGCATATAAATTTCAAAGGACGCAATAGACAATATGTAATGTATGAACAAAGGTTTGTGGGCACCATTTGCTGTTAAAATAATCTCAATTTCACTAAGAACGAGTCATTGGATGTTTCATTCCCAAATGTGCTCAGTGAAGGCAGAATTCTAAAGCAGACTGTTCAAGATCTTCCAATCCAACCTGTAAAATATCTTTATTTATGCAGTGGCATTAGCATAGTAGAACAGATTTGGGTCGTGTGTGTGTGTGTGCGTGCGTGTGTGTTCTGTAGACGGTGCTGTTATTAACTGTATTAACAATAATAACAGAACTACTCTTCTTCGATTTTGTTTATAAATTGTGCAACTGTAACATTAAAGCAAATACTGTTGTCGCCAATTTTGAAAGCAAGGATCAAGATGTGTTTATGCCATGGCTCCTATTATCCAAAATAATTTGTGTATGTATGTGTGTCTTTGCATATTTACTAAAGATGAATGAATGGATATATAAATTAATGAAATTTCAATATAATATATATATCATATATATATATATATATATATATATATATATATATATATATAAAACTTCCTCGAATTACGCCTACTAGCAGCGGATTTACAACAGGTTCATATATTATACTCATGTTTTTAATATTATAACTAATTGTGAGAAATATTATAAATATATAATATTCATTCAAACCTCTCCAAAATAAAATGATTATTTTTATTCTGGAAATTATTTCAATATTAATTTATTATACATTTCTATGTAATTTTGTAGTGGCTTGTTTAATATATATATATATATATATATATATATTATATATATAATATATATATATATATATATATATATATATATTATATATATATATATATATAGAGATCAGACAAAGAGTGAACCTAAAAACCCCCATGAGGGGAAGGGTACAAGAAGAACATGGATTAGGGTTACTGTGTCCTAACCAGTGCCATATCTGGGGATAGTGTCCTCAGGCAAGTGTCTGGTGTCCAGGTCACCCACTTAATTCTGTCAAACCAGTCCGCAACCAGCAATATAAAAATTTAGAGAGGGTGGGGGGGTGGAATAATGTCGTGGATTAGAATGGTGCAAAAACAAAAAACTAGTTTGTTGCTGAACTAGTGTGGAGATGTTGACTCCAATGTGGAATATTGCTGAGAAGACTAAGAGGCAACGTAACCAACTTTTAATTTTTGAGAATAGAAGCTTCAGTGGTAAACAGGGACTGTCAAAAATAGAGAGACGGATTGAATCTACTTTTCTCCACAAGGTGGCGATAATTTACAGCAATGGTGATTTTCAAGAAACCCATTTAGCTTCATGGCCGAAAACATGAAAGATGCTAGATCCAGCAAAGAAAAAAAAAGATAAATAAGCGTATGGTCCAGGAGGTACGGTGTGGATTTTGCTTAGCTTGAACTCTTGCACTTATGAGAATGTCAAGGAAGTCCATTTCAGTCTACATATTTACAATGTTGTATTTGGAGAACTTCCATGATTCGCATCTCAACGTTTTTAGTTGGAGCACCACAGTACAAGGGCTGATCCACGCTCTTTATAGTCTAGTAAGAGAAAAATGTTTTAACCAACAGCCATGATATGACAAAATTGTATATAAAAAATACACAAAAAAAGATTAACTTGTTTATTTCTGGATGAAACAGTAAGTCAATATTTTGGAAAAGAGTGGTCTATTTTATTAGCCCAGGCCATCAGGCCTCCAGTGATATCTTTCACAGTGATGTGCTCTAGTTCAATTCCAGACATCTTCTCCAGCAGCTGCACAGCCTTCTGAGAGTCATTCCCTAGTTTACAAACTACATACACTAGCAAAAACAAACAACAAAAATATGTGAGGGAGGAAGATAAAAATTACTGCATGTTCTCTACTAAATGGAAAAGATACACTTAAAATTTTACATTGGGAGTGAAATTTTTGTCAACTACCTGGGACTTCCATTTCAGAGCACATTTGCGATTTTATCTCACAGATCTTCTCCTTTAATAAATGAATGTGCTCTGTTTTTTGGTCCTCTAAATTGGCCAGTGGAATATCTATTAATAATTAAAAAAAAAAAAAAAAAACAGTTTATGACACATTACAGCACCTTCTATAACGTCCATTAAATGTGGCAGAATATGTGTTTCCAAAAAGATTTAAAAATTGTTACACATACTAATGGAAACTGGGAGATGGCAAATGTCCACCTCTACTTTGGGCCGAACATCAAGTAGGAGATGCGGTGTACTGCAGTCCACAATAGATTTATACTCCTGCAGTTAATAAGTGGCATGTAAGATTAATTCTTTCATTTTATTGGCTTTAGAGGAACACAAAATCATTCAACAAAAACAATATTCATGCTTTGATTTGATATACCTGTACAGACACGCGTTGTTCTGCAGACAGAAGGCACAATCTTCGGCACTGCAAAAGAAAGGAACATTTCTGCTAATTGTCTAGTTGGTGTATGATTCATTAATTAATGCTTAATTTTCTCACATTTTACAGCCATTAATACAATTAGCCACAAATATATCTTTCATATAGTTTTTGTGCCAACAATATACTGACAGACGTGTCAGTAGAGAATCAACAGTGAAGGTATTAACTGAAAAACAGCTATAGTGACCCCTTGTGTAGAGTTTCTTAATGGCACATATAGAAACCAGATCAGATACAGAATGAATACAGCAGCTCAAAACACTGAAATATTACATTTTTCCTGACCTTATCAGTTGCAGCAGAGCCGCAGAAGCTCTCATAGTCCTGAAGCTTTGTGACTGTGGGTGTCTCTCCACATACAACACAGCCTGCCTGCTTGGCTCGCAGCTTTATGCTGCGAAACCGCCCATCTTGGGCATCAAACATTAGCAGCTGCTGCCCAAAGGAAGCTACATTTACCAATTAAAGACAAATGGCATCAAATGCGTACTACAAAATTTAAAAAAAAAAACATTAGTGAAGTGAAATCTGGCTGTTTGAGTGTTGGTTTCAATGAAGGATACATTTTTGGCCAGAGGCAATCTTCAGAACCTCTAACGCTTGAAGACAACCCATGACACCGACCACTGCAATGAAAAGCAAATATGCTTTTTACACTGCAAGGGAATAGTTAGAAATCCATGAGCACTTGTGATTAGCAAATCATACATAGAAAAATAAACATTTGAGATGAGCACTATCTATTTACGCATGCACACACAAATACGGCATAGTTTTCTATACACGACACTTAGTGGTAGTATAAACGGGCTTTGTTTTGGTAGCCAGGGATCAGTATACATGCAACTGAGGAATGTATACAGCTAAATTTGCAGAATGAGCCACATTTATAAATCTTTGCACACCTTTGCTTTTCTCTGATGAACTGCCTAAACTTCCAATGAAAAATTCAGATATACTACACCATGCACACACACACACTGACTCTTACACACAGTTTCGATTCTAATTCTAGCATGTACAGACCGCGTGATTAACATTTATTTCTTGTTTAGACGATAAACCATTTCAATTGGAAATAAAATACTTGACAAATTAGGAAGCTACTATGCTTCCTCACAGCTCCAGGGTGCATGGTGTAACTACATGGGTTTCCCAGCTTTTCCCAACTCTAAAAACAGAGACCAGCTGATGGATTTGCTCCTACAAGTGTGAAAAAATGTTTAAAGGTATGTGTGAATCCTGTCCTGTGATCCATCGTCAGAATCTTACCAAACAAAAATATGACACAAATTTTAATATATACAAATTACAAACTACACTCTAATAACAATTTCAAGCCTCTTGCATGAAATGTTGTGCAAGAAGAGGTTTTCTATGTTGTGAGTGATTTTTTTTTTAAGTGTAGTTACTTTAGCTCGTGGAAAAGTTATTTACTGAATTACTGAATGTTTCACAACATATGGTGCTATCCTGTATATTATAGATCCTACTATGAGTGCATTTTTTTTCCAGTTCATTGCTCAGTTACTGATCTGCTTGATTTGGCATTTCTTCAGCGCTACAGGCATGCAGATTGTTTTTACCTTGTGAACGCGTTAAAAGATTTTGAATTAAGGCTGCAAAACCACATTGTGTACATCCAGCATAACAGTAAACTTGCATGCAGTAGCTGTAACGGTAACATGGACTCACCCACTCCTAAGACTCCTCCATCAGAGCAGTTTGTGACAGTTTCAGGTGGTGGGGGAACAGGATATAAACACCTGTAGCAGGGTCCTCCATTGTAATTATACACAGTCAGCTTATGAGACGAGACAGAAGTTAACAGCAGATTACTTTTATTAATTTTCCTTTTTTTCCTCAACACTTTCACAACTCACTCACTCCCTTCTAACATGTTCAGAAAGGAAGCATTACATGTGTGTCCTACCTGGCCTTCCATTCTCAAAGCACTTGCAGACACTAAAGTTTTTCCAGTGAGAACACAGGCATCGTTGACCAGGTACCGTGTTGGAACGTTATCTGAACAATCAGCCACAATATCATACATAAAAACACAAGCAGTTAAGAATGCAAACTCTGAATGAATCAAAACAGCAACCAAAACTTTCAGAAGATTCTTTTTCTAAAAAAACATATGTAAGGATACTGCTGGATGAGTTGTAAGGCATTCTCAGAGGAGAGCTGGAGGTGATATGGTACACACTGTACTGTGGAATTTAACCTGTCAAAATACTGATGTTAACAATTAGCTTGGGTTAAACCCTTGGTGACATGGCTTAGTCAGATCTATCATGCATAATTATCTTTGTGTAGAAAAGAGTCATACCTACCTATGTAGTGCCTGTGCTGCAGATTGGGCTTTGGGTAGATCCTGAGACTGCTCTGTGTGCAGGACCTGTCTGTGCAGATTACTTAACTCCACTTCATCATAATCCAACAGCCCCAAACGCCCTAATAATGTACATAATACACATCAAGCAAATAACTGATGGGACAGTAATTGCCAAATGATTTCACTTGCAAGATTACCTTAACACAACGCACGTGGAGCAAGCAAACCAAAAGCAACGTGTGTATAAAGGTTTTGGTACAAATCAGCACTCAGTAATATTTTTTCAAATATTATTTGTCCATTTTATTTGATCATATCCGTGTATGGTTATTCATAGTTTACTTTTACCACCTGTAATTGATTCGTGCAAAAAACATGAGGCATTTGCAATTTCATTTGAGCATTTATTCGATTGCAGAACCATGACGTATGAGAATGAGCAAGGCCCTTAACCCTCAGTTGTAAGTTGCTCTGGATAAGGGCGTCTGCCAAAAATGTAAATGTAAAAAAATCAATTTTAAATCTGTATTTCAAGGTAAATTCCTATCCACAAAGCAAAACTAAAAACAAAAAGTTGTCTTTAATGTCAATCTAAATGTGTAAACTGAGGATGAAGGAAGCCGTATTTGATATACAGTACTGTGCAAATTTTTTCGGCAAGTGTGAAAAAATACTGAAAACAAAGAATGCTTTCAGAAATAATGATTGCTCATTTTTTGTCAATTTACAAAACATGAAAAAAAAGAAAAAGAAAAATCAAATCAATATTTGGTGTTACTAACTTTTCAAGAACAAGAAGTAGTGGAAGTGATAGCACAACCCACACAGAGCCCTGATCTCAACATCAAGTGTGTGGGGGATTCCATGAAGAGACGGATGTGAGAACATCTACATCCATAGAAGATCTGTGCTTACCTCTCCAAGATGGAACAACCTACCAGCTGAGTTCCTTCATACACTGTGTCAAGTAAAGTAGGCTTTTATTGCCATTTCAACAATATACAGTGAATATGTTGAATATACATATTCAACATTTCCCCAGGACCAAAGTGCTATGACAGACAACATAAATTAATGAGTCACAGGACTGTACATAATTCTGAACACAAAGGAAAAGCAGAAGAATTCATTTGGATTAAAGTACAATTTGCACTGTTGTAGGTGTAAGTGTACCTAGAAGAATTGCTTCTGTTTTGAAGGAAAATATTGTTTTGATTTCGATTTCTCTTTTGTTCGTTCAATGATGAAATTAAACGATTAACACTTCCACTTTTTCCACACCTGCCTAAAACTTTTGCACAGCACTGTATTTAAAAAACAAATCGTGTTTTCTTGTGTGTGTATATACATAAATAAATAAATATATATATATATATATATATATATATATATATATATATATATATATATATATATATATATATATATATATAGATATAGATACACACACACACACCCTGACCACTTTTGCCTGTCCTGTAAATGACAGTAAAGCCTACCTATTCCTGCTGCAGCGAGGTAAAGGGCCAGAGGACATCCTAAACCTCCACATCCCACCACCAATACAGAGGTGTTTAAAAGACTCATCTGACCTGTAAAAACCACAGAAAAGATGATTGTGTCTGTTTTGTAAAAGGGAAAAAGAAAAGAAACTGTTTCAAAGTACTGTTTAATCAGACTTTCACCTTTGACTCCGAGCTCGGGCAAAAGTAGCTGTCTACTGTATCGCATAATGTCATCGTTGGTTAAAGAAGTATACTGCAGCCGAGCCAAATGGGATACCTGGTCTTGTAAGTCCATTCGTACAGAATTCTCCTGATACATTATAAGAAAACAATATAATAGTCTGTTATTATGGTTTATTACACTACAGCGAACTGAGAACACACGCGCACACACGCACACAAAAAAAAAACACACACACACACACACACACACACACACACACACACACACACACACACATACACGCAGACCTTCTGGATTTGCTCCAACTTGTTTTTCAAAGCAGCGATTTCCGCATCTTTTTCCAGAAGCTGTTTCTTCAGAGTTAAAACGTCATCCATATTATTCATTCAAGCGAACAGTATATTTATACTAAAAACGTAAACTAAAAAAGATCAGCATGCAAGAACAGTTCACATGGACACTATGCGTTTGCTTCCTGCATCTCTGCGTCACCGGTCACGTGTTTATTCATTCCCCAGTCAAGGAGCAAGTAACAAAGTGCGTCAAAACAGAAGTATGCAAGATCACCGAACGCAAGATCTTTTTTTGTTGCAATTTTATTTATTCCGCTTGCAAAATATATTCACAAATATCAGATCGTAAAAGCTACACACTGGCTTTATTTACCCTTTAAAAAAAAGTAACCAAAACTATGAATGTATAACTCACCTTTTTTGTGTAATTCATTGATTAACTTCATTATGTCTATATCTATGTGTATCTGCATGTACATACGCCTGCATATGTGAAATGATGAAAATGTGATTATTTCTATTTATTCATTTCGAATTTTATTTAATTTTATTTACTATTTTATTACTATAACTCATGTGATATTCCCTGCATCCCAGGCTTTGGTTGTAAAGAGAGTAGTTTTTAGTTTTTATGAATTATTTGACATAACTGAAAGGTGTTCCTAGGTGGAATTTGTAGTCCATTCATTGTGGTGCCAGTCCTGTTGGTAATTTCGGAATTTGAACAACAGACAAAACAAATGCCAAGCTGGACAAATTGGTAGAATATTGACTTATTTCCCACTAATTATTATTCCCTTTTGTTGTGACACTTTATTATTTAAAAAAATACCACTTGTGCATAAAGTTTCATTAAAGGTGATGATTAAAGGGATCATTTGGTACATTCTGTACATCATTTGGTACTGGGCCGCAAAGAAGGAATTTTAGAAGCTTTAAGAAGCTTTTTAATGTTTATTTAATTTCCAATTCATTCCATTCCTCCCACAGTCTGTAATCAGCTTTAATTATAAAATAAATAAATAAAAAAAAATGGTACATGGTGCAATAAATGTTATGGATCCTCTTATCTATTAGATGTACCAGCTGACTTCCAGGTTGCCCTGTCTGTTTTTCTAGGGTTTGCAAAGGGTCAGTCAGAGCTGTGGTTTTTCAGCAGGATTTGATTTCCCAACTTGTGTGTTCGTGTGTGCTTGCGTGTGTGAGAGAGAGGGAGAGAGAGGCGTACCCCCATGTGGCTAGGCTACAGGCATCAGGTCCTCCCTCTCTCCCTCTCTCTCACATGATCTCTCTCAAGCCGCTCAGTAATAACGGAGATAAGAGATCAGCTCTATGAGACCCGGTGCAGTCATGCGGTTCTCCGTTTTCATAGGCATCTTCGCCACATTTACGACCCACATCTGTGCCCAGACAGAGTGGACACAAAGAAAAGGTAAGATTTAGTCACCTTTATTACATATCGTAACGTGTGTTTTTTTTCCGACTCGCCTGTAGACTGAAATCAGCCACATGTTTACATACATATGAATGTTAATTGTCGGTCTCGATGATTCACGTAGACGGCTGCAACATGTGTTCTTATTTATTTATGTTTATTACAATAAATAAATAATTTGATTACAAAGATCCCAGGATTGCTCCACTGAAGCTCTGTTTATATTGGCCTATATGCTTTAAACTATAGTCCAATGATGTGGCATCGTTCATCACAGATGATATGATATGATATGATATCACATGATAACACGTGCTTAAAACTTGATGACCTGAGCATGCATCTTACTCTGGGATCTAGTGTGTTCTATGCATCCTGGATAATGAATAGGTTCCTGTGTGAATAGATGAGTATATTGTTTGTTTTTGTGCCTGTACTCGCTTCCTTATCCTTGTTGCTATGGTAGCAGGCTTCTCTTCATTGATCCAGCAGTTGACATAGTGATATTTATAGGTTTGACCCTTAAATCTTCCATTCCTAGTGAAGGTTCTCATTTTCAATGGACCCTTAATTCTGTAATGTTGTTGTGCTTTGAATGAGAATAAACCTTTCCTGAGGGTAATTTGAGGTTTTGTCTAAGAAACAGTAATGGGTGTTTAGTCTGCCTACAGGTTTCCATTTTAACCAACCAGTAGCTATATTATCAATCCTGTCTATGGTTGGACAACATGCCATAACAATAAAGCCCATACACCCAAACCGACATAACTTACAAGCATACAGTATTATATAATGCATCTACTGATCAGCATTTTATTTTTAATACTATTTTTCAAGACCGAGTATCATCCAGTGTCTTACAGTGTTCAGATTCTGACATGCTCTTGTTAACAAATTCTGACTTGTTATGCTCTTGTTAACAAGCTTTTTTTTTCCGGCGGGCGGTCTCCTTTGTGTTGGTTTTTTTTTTGGTGTTGTTGGTGGTTTTTTTTTTTTTTTTGTTTGTGTTTATTTTTTCTCTTTTGGCCTTAATGGCTTACCGTGTTTTTTTGTTTGTTTGTTTGTTTTTTTTGTACAGGCTTATATGTATGTTTAACTGCTGCTCACAGTATTGATGTATGGTATTGTAGGATGTAATTTGCTTCATGACAGTGTGTATTTCTGCTTCTGTGCAAGATATCTGTTATAGTCATTAACATAATAAACTTTCCTGGCACAAATTCTGTTCTTAATAGACACCAGATTTTATATAATGTTTGCTCCATTATTCAGGTATTACTAACTTAAAGATCTTTAAAACTGATACACATTATTATCAATATTATAATAATACTAATATTATGTAGGTTGGAGCACTGGCCTCCACTGAAATTGGGCGAATTGAGGGTTACATCAAGAATTTTTGTACACAAACATAACAGGAGACCGAATGGACTTTGAGAACAAACAAAAATAATGAGAGTGACGCTATTTTCAGTCAGCCCCACTCTCAGTCACTCCTGGCTGGTGAACAAGCACAATATAGTGTAGTGTAGAATTATGTACATGGCTACATTTCAAAAGAGGATTGTTTTGCAAGCAACGCAGTGATTCATAGCATGATACGCCCCTATAGCGTAAGTAACCTTCAAAAAACTGCTCCTTTTTCATGTTATTCTTCTTCTTAAAGGTCCTCTGTTGCCCTGCGTGGTTAGCGTGGTCTGCGTAAATGCTCATTTGGCGCTTACAGGGTATAATTTTCCATGCAAACAAGAATGAACAGCCTCTGTTATAAAGCTGCAGTTAAGTTTCAGCACCATATGCCATGTTTATAATTCCCTACTTCCAAACACAAGAAGGAACACAACTGTTGCTTGATATTAAACACTGTTTAGTAAACCGTGTTTCATTTTAACACTGTTATTAATCGCTCACTTCAGCATTTTAACTATATTTTTACTCCTCTATCATTTAAAATATATTTGTTCTAAATTATCTGCGTATGAATAAACTCTGTTATGAGTTACGGTGTAGCTAACACCGTTAACCATTAGGATAAAATGACAAGATAAACAAAGGTTTATTTATAATTCGATTCCAATAGAAATCAGAGCGCAGCATGTGCTCATTTTCGGGCAGCATCTGTTCATTTCATGACGCATTCTAGATGTCGAAGTGCCATTCTTCTGGTGAGTCACATATTGGTGGGATGTGTGATAAAACTCTACTCATTGCCGAGAGTCAAGCCTACGGTCTCTCATGCACCAGTCAGGATCGACTACACTCAATCCCAAATCAATTTTTGTTTGCTTTTTAGAAAACTAATAATGGCAGGAAGAAACCTTGGACTTTACGTATCGATCAAATAAACAATACAGCAGTCGAAGATTAGAAATGCTCATTGTTGTTAAATAGTGAAGAGTTCGGCTAAGTATAAAGGGAAGTCTTATTTGATCTTTCTATTGTTAGTTCCCCGTTATAAACTGACTTCTCATATTGCAAAAGAGTAAATTTGATGAATCATTGGCTTTAGGTTTACATAGAGTCATTGCAGATATTCATTCATCATTCATTCATCATCATTCCCTCTGGTCACGGGGATCCTGTGCCTATCTCAGGCGTCTTGGGCATTAAGGCAGGATACACCCTGGATGGAATGCCAACCCATCACAGGGCACACACACACACACTCACACACTAGGGACAATTTTCCAAGGTGCCAATTAACCTTCCATGCATGTTTTTGGACCGGGGAGGAAACCGGAGAACCCGGAGAAAAAAAACCCTGAGGCACGGGGAGAACATGCAAACTCCAATCATTGCAGATATACTTTGGAATATTTTGAATGTGGTTACTCGTGCAGGAATGTATATATATATATGTATCTTTTTTTTCAGGCCAGTATGGAGAAGTTATACTATATATACATATGCATATGTACACTTGACCACCTTTAAACACGTTATACATGTTTGTGTAGACATTTTTGTAATACTGCACCAGTTTGTTTTAGACCTAATAAACAATTAAATATGCAAATAGTTATCATACAAGTAACATACTGCTATTAAATATGTAATAGAAATGTGTTTTTAATACACTTTCTCCTGTTCCAGCAATATTTGCTAAAAGGGGGATACATATTTTTTGAGTATCAATGATTTGTTGTGTTAGAATTGTTCTTAATGTAGTCCAGTACTAAGTTCTTGTGACAGGCATATATGTATGTTTAACTGCTGCTCACAGTATTGATGTATGGTATTGTAGGAAACCTTGAAAATGAGATCATTATCATTATGTCATGCAGGATTATCTGATGATAAGATCATGGCTAAGATCTCTCTCTCTCTCTCTCTCTCTCTCTCTCTCTCTCTCTCTCTCTCCAGCTGTACCACAAAGCCAGCAGTCTGAGTTCTGATGATCTGATAAGTGTTCTGGCTCAAACAGACATTGACCGCATGTGGAAGAATGACCTGAAGCCCCTGCTTGTAGTGCGATATCCTGGCTCTCCTGGAAGCCAAGCAGTGCAGCAGGTCTGTGTGTGTTTTATCTGTCCATGTATTATTTCGCATTTTCGAAGATTGATCTTGATCTGTCTGATTTTTTTACACAGCATGTAAAATCTACCCTGAGCTCACTGAAGGCAGGCTGGGAGGTGACTGAAGATCACTTCCAAAATTGGACGCCTTATGGCCAGATGCCTTTCACTAACATAATCGCCACTCTCAACCCTGGCGCTAAGCGGCGCCTGGTGCTGTCTTGTCATTACGACTCCAAATATTTCCCTCCTCAGTGGCACGGGCAGGAATTTCTCGGTGCTACGGACTCAGCTGTGCCCTGCTCCATGCTGTTGGAGCTGGCCAGGGCACTTGATAAGGACCTAAAGACAATTAAGGTAACGAAACACACACTTACACACCCACACACACACACACACACACACACACGCACTGCACGCACACACACACACACACACAACACACACATGATATAGATATATATATATATATCATATATATATATATATATATATATATATATATATATATATATACAACATAATGGGAATCGCTTAAATCCTTTTGATTTATAATGTGCACTTACACGCTATTCACCACTTGATGGCAGTGTGTGTATATTGGTTCCTCTTTGTCACTTTTTAACAGGATGCAGGATCTGACCTGACTCTACAATTGATCTTTTTTGATGGAGAGGAGGCTCTGTATCAGTGGACCTCTACTGATTCTCTGTACGGTTCCCGACATCTAGCAAACAAAATGGAAAACACGGCACACCCTGTGGGAGCCAGAGACACCAACCAGCTAGATGGAATTGTAAGTTTGTTCAATGAAACACTCATTATTTTACATTTACATTTTATTCATTTATTAACCCTAAAATTTCATTGTGGATCCGTATGTCATACTGTGCACAACCTCAGATGGTGTTTAAGCTTCAACATCCAGCATTGATATGGAGTCTTCCCATAAGGCACCGAGGCACTGCTGTCAGCAGTAGAGAGAAAATGTCTGTTTTATAACAACAGGGAAAAGTGTAGCCTTTGAAAGCTTATCTTAAAAGATATACACCAGTACTATTTCAAGATAATTATTTTCTGTCATGAGTCATGAAGTCTGCCTTTGCAGATTATGCATTCCTTCTTTTGCTCCTTTTTTTCCATGCCTACCTACTCTTTCCTTTGTAAAACAGGATCTTTTTGTTCTATTGGACTTGATTGGTGGCCCCATGCCTCGCTTCGGTAATCAGTTCTCCAACACTGTCAGGTGGCTCTCTAAGCTCCAAAATATTGGTAAACTTTATTTTATTTCATTCACTTTAAATGGTCTCATGGCTCTAAATGTGCATCATTCCAGATGTAATTTGGTTGGTGAACTATACTTGACTTTATGGCATATCTGTTCATTTTCCCATTAAAAGCTTGTGTTAACCATCATTAATACTTTTGAGAACCAACTCGCTCGGTGGATTTGGTTAACCTTGCCCTAATAAGTAAATAAATAAACAAATAAGCTGGCGTTAATTCTAATTGTATTGGCAAAGAAAGAAAATAACAATAAGCAATCTGGAAAACAATAATTAATTAGATTAATTTAGATCTGCAACGAAAGAGGGAATAACAATAATAACAATAAACATGCAATAAAGAAAACAAATAATACAATAAGTCTCTTTGGTTTAGTAACTTTGTTACAAAAAGAAAGAAAGAAACAAATAAGTGTATAACATTGTTAAATGCATCATTTTAATGAAATAAACAGTAACTTGTTATAAAAAGTAAGAAAATAAATAAATGAATAAAGTAAATAAGCAAGCAATATAACTAAATTTAGATCTGCTAAATATAATAATTATATTAGCGAGCTAGCATGAAAAAACAATAAATCTGAAAAAAATAAATAAAAACAAGAAATGATAGGAATAATTAAATAAACATATAAATAGTCTAGGGCTAATTCTAGGGCATTAAACTTATTTTACATTAATTGGCATTAACATAGCATTTACCAGGGGGAGGGGGTAGCTCAGTGGTCTAAGGCTCTGGGCTGCTGATCGGAAGCTCGGGGTATGGCCAAGCTGCCGCCCTTGGGTCCTTGAGCAAGACCCTTAACCCTCTGTGCTCCAGGGGTGCCGTATCATGGCAGACCCTGCACTCTGACCCCAGCTACCAAACAACAAGCTACCGGTTATATGTATTATATAGTTATACACTGCCTGGAATTGCATCATGCAGTACATTCAATCCCAATGCAGTCGTAATAGTTTCAGGCTTATTCTAAGCTCTTATTAAAGTTTACGACAAAGTATTCTTTACTAACAGTTCAAACATTTCAAAACATCTGTTTTACATTCATCTATAAGAAATATATTCTCCTTCATTTTATATGCATTGCCCTTGCTTTCATAAGTTAAACTCTTTTCTAGTATGTTTGTGTTTCCAAGCCGACACACCGTTTATCATAGTTATGCCCAATTTGTGTTAACCATACTCAAGCCTTTTACTCAATATAAGTTTCTAATCAGAGAGTCTGAGATATTTTCAAATGACTGTGTGGTCAATAGACACTTGAATCTAAAGCAACTGCTCTGTCACTGTGCTTGTTTTCAGAACGACGCCTGCATGCACTGGGCCAGCTGGAGAATCATCCTAATGAAGTGTTGTACTTCTGGCCTGGCATGCCTGTGGGTCCTGTGCAGGATGACCATGTGCCCTTCCTTAATAGAGGTAATGTCATAATGCTCCTTTTGTCAGAATGTCTTTTTTTCACAGAATTCCATTTTTTATTTTAAAACACAAGAAAGTAACACCTGCTATCTGTTGACATTTTTTTACAGGTGTCCGTGTTCTTCACCTTATCCCCAATCCATTCCCTTCTGTATGGCACACCTTTGAAGACAATGAGGATAATTTGGACCGAGCTACAATCCAGAACCTCAGCAAGATTTTGCAGATCTTTGTGCTCGAATACCTCAACATGAAAAGCAAGAATCCACTTACAAAGGCACCCTAATGTTCCTTAATCAATATATATATATATATATATATATATATATATATATATATATATATATATATATATCTGTGTGCATGTGTGTGTGTGCACACAATATATTGTGAAAAAAAAACTATAGAAATAAATTTGAAACTGTTTATATATATATATATAGATATATATATATATATATATATATATATATATATATATATATATATATATATATATTCCCACATAGTGGCTTAAATGAGGTTTAGTTTATATATGTGTGTATATGACACACACACACACACACACACACACACACACAAGAACTTAATTCAAACACCATGGTGTCAAATATTATAATTTCTGACTTTATAGTGGCATCAATGAGGTTTATATATGTATCAGAAATTATAATATTTGACACCATGGTTGTTGAAGAAGTTTTTTCTATGGAGACACCATGGAAGTTTTTTCTAGGTCCAATTGTGTATTTTTGTGTATTGATTCATAAACATATATTCTACCACATGCTGACATTATTTTAATATCACTGTAATTAGTATATTTGTATTAGTGAAATGTGTGATTTATATCTTTCTTTGTTATAAATATTGCTGTTCTAAGACAGTGTAAAGTCTGTATACATTATATTAAGTTGATCCTTAAGTTGTTTTATCATTTACATGCATGTAAACAGTTGTTTTTTCAGTCAAATCAATTCAAGAGTCAGTATATATATTGAGAGAGAGTATAATACATATAGATACAATACAATAGAATACAGTAATACAATATAATAGAATTTTTAATTATGTTTCATAATGGCAATAAAACAGTCAGCCCTAAATCTATGTTTGGAATAAGGACAAGGTTTTTCCCACACACACGTGTTTGTTTTCGAATTTCTAAATTATATTTTTGGGCAAAACCAGGGTAGAGAAATACAAAATTAAAATGTTAAGATATTTACATAGATTTTAGAGGTTTAGTAAATGTTTAGTAAATACATTCCCTTATTTCTTTAATGGATAATATATACTCAAACTATTATGAACAATACATGCCAACATGCACAAACATAGTTAACAATGCCAACATCACTATTTTTTCCTTTAAGTTACAGTAAATATTCAAGGTATCTCACATAAGTGTGTATTCAAAAATGTTCAGCATTTACTTGTTAAAAATGATTAAACTATGTACAAAAATAATGTACTATTTATTGCCAATACTTAGTGAATAGATTGTGTGTGTGTGTGTGTGTGTGTGTGTGTGTGTGTGTGTGTGTGTGTGTGTGTGTGTGTGTGTGTGTGTGTGTGTGTGTTCATGTGCCTCTTTCGATATTAGATTCCTGAAAGTGTTTCCTTCTTCAGAACACAATCATGTCAATAAAATTAAAGTATGTAATGCAAATCCCTTTTTCATTTAAGTGTGTACTGTGAGTGTTGACATTGCAGATTCCTTAGAATGTCATACACAGTATAGGTTGGACTCTTTTACTTAGTCTAGTTTGTAACTGGACATTACTGTACTGTTCAGGAACTATGAAATTACACTTTACCAGAATACATGCCACATTCCAAAAAGTTCCTCCAGCTGGCACTCCCATGGTTCATTAAGCTGACCTGCTATCTACTATCACAAGTTTCTAGTTTCACTCTGCCCTCATGAACTGCTGTAGAATAGTCATAGTATATTTTTACTTTAATCGCTTAGTTTTTAATAATATGATTTGAATATTTAGCATACTGTTTCACTGTACTGAACTGTATTATATAGTTTCATAAATATACAATGTGCTTATATAATCTCACAAAAGGAATTCAGGCTTAATACTAGTGAAGCTTTAAAGATTTCACACTAGTCTTGTGTGTCCAAATGGCCAGTACTGAAATATGACTTCTTGTGCACCTGTTCTGCATGTACACAATATGATTTCATGCTCAAAAGGATTTCCCATGAACCCTGTGTCTAGCGTTTTGGAAGTTAAGCTTATTCATAAATGTAATTTATGAACAGAACATTCATAAACATTCATATGAACAGGTTATATGATATTTGTGTTTATTATTGCAAAACACTCTCTCACTGTTACTGTAATCTCAATCATAGAACAGTCACCTAGAGTTTAAAGTAGTTATCTCCTTTAGATAACTACGACTGCAGAAATCCCTAAATCCTCATGCTTGTTCAACCTTGATGTGACTGAAAGACAGATATCCACTGTTATTATATTAATTCGATTTAACAAGTTGCTGCCTGGACCTCAGTCTTTTCCTAATCCTCAATGATTTTGCATACAGTCTATGAAAATCTGTGACTATGTTATTGTACAATTATCTAATACCTGGATTTTCAAAGGTATGCTCTACTGTATACAAAAATGTAGTCATTTTCCCCCTATTAAACAACGTGCTTTTTGCTATGTAATCTTAATTGTCATTATTTTCAAACTTCCCATCTGAGAAATAACTTCTTGTATTCTACAATCATCCATAAAACCACTGTTAAGCACAGGGAAAAATCACAATACCCTGGTTTAATCTTCAACTAGGCACAGTCCTCACTCATATATGTATATTTCAGATTAGATTACATTTTAATGTGCTATAAGTAACTGGGAACTCGGATGGAAATGAAAATTTGAAGGATGAACAATCACTCTTGAAGGCTTAACCTTCTACCAACAGACAAACTGCCAGAGGAAATGGGTAATTATAGTCTTTCGGTTCCAATGATTTTAATGCTCATAATATGTGTGAAAGAGTAATTACAGATGCAGTATACGTTACTTTCCAGCTGTGCAACAACAGTGTTTGATTTAAGGTTTTGCTTATGCCTGATAAGACATGGTCTGTTTTTATGATAGGAGTGGCATTTTAGGGCACACTCCACCTGTTTCTTATGGTTAGATCATGTGAAATAGATCTAGACCTGCCCTGACAAGGATAACAAGAGTTAGAAGCTAGCAACCAACAAAAAGGAAACATTTTAGACAAAGACTATAGTATACAGTCCTTGTGTGTCCATGTGTACACGTTAGAGGGCAGCAGTTAGTTGGAGTACTAACTATGTTATTACAGGTAAATACTCGCTGACATTGTGTTGTGTTGAGAGTTGATTGGTTTGCTATAAGATCAGTTTTCAAATGTAATTTTCCAATATTTAATCAATGACCATAAATTAAAAAGGAGTCAAAGAGCAATTTGCACATATGTGGTTTGCTTCATCAGAAAATTGCTGTGCTATGCATCTTGATTGGTATGGCCTGCATTTTCACAGTGTCATTCAAACTCAAGCTGTATTTTATGGACAATTCATTTAAACACGTGCACTTCCTAGTTAGTGCAGTAGTAGCACATGTGTACGTTGTGTTTTGTTGTTGTTTTTGTGTGTGTGTGTTTGGGGGGGGTGTTACAAGGCTCTTTAGTAACTTGTAACGCTTTACAGTAAGTATACGCTCAAAAACAAAGGTGTTAAGGGTTTTTTTTTTTCATTAATGAACACATTGGAAAGTAAATAAGAAAACATTGAAAACATCGACAACGACTTGCAGCATGAGCACAGACCTTCTGTGTATGTAAGAAGTCCCAGGCAGATTCAGTGACGCTGAAATAAGGACTCTGTGGGCGGAAACAATAACTTCCATATACAACAACTTACTGTTCTCTAAACTGAAGATAGATCCTAATGACATTTACGGTATGGTGCATAAACGTGTGGTCAAACGTCTCCCTGATGGTATTGCATCACGTATCTGAGGACACCGTTAATAATTACTGATGTTAATGTTATTTTTTTTTTAAACATTTTTGCATGACTATTAAGTAGTGAACTGATAACCAGGTCCTCACAAGTAAGACAGTGTGTGTGTGTGTGTGTGTGTGTGTGTGTGTGTGTGTGTGTGTGTGTGTGTGCGTGTGTGTGTGTGTGTGCGTGCGTGCGTGTGCACGCTAAAGCCCCTCCCCCGCCTATATCTGTTGGCGCTACTTGTTGCGGATTGGTTCGCTCTGTGTCATTTAATCTGTTTGACTGCTTTTACGGAGCGACTCTCCTGACCTCGCCAGTCTCAGCTGCTCTCAGTGTTCGGTTTAAAGTGGAATACTTCGTAGACTGATGGAAGAATGATTATAGTGCACAGCGAGTCTGCAGCCCTTGTCGTTTATTCGGCGTTTATTTAGGAACTCATATTACCGGTTATATTGACGTGAGAAAACGATGGACCCCATTACCAAGTGGACACCGAAGCAAGTAGTGGAGTGGATGCGAGGTGAGTGTATTGAAAGGATAGTTTTAATATCGTTCAGGTTGTTACTGAAATGTCATGTCGAAGATTTTAAAAAAAGAAGAAAGAAAAACAAACCCTGAGCTAGCACGCTGCTTTTGTTTACTCGCAGTTTCGTAGAAACTCGCTCGTGTCAGACTCATCCAGGACTCAGCGGCCGCTCCAGAGGGTTTTACTCACACTCTTCACGTTGTCCGTTTATAAACATTTACCCCTAAATTTCAAACAGTTTCCTAGTTACATTTTAGCGGATTATTTAACCTTTTTCGCACGTGCTCTTCTTATTATTTTTGTTATTGTATTTTGACAATACAATAATCATTCGAGTCATTTCCCATTATTAAGTACTGGTGACACGTTGCTTATTTGTCTGTAGTGGTTTGACTGCTTTGCAATAGGAGTGTAACTGTAGATCTGCTGCAATGGTTTTCTGCTAGTGACTGAAAACCTGTTCATTTTAAACCCCTGCCTGGATTATTATTATTGAGCCTCTGTATGTGAGTTTTGAACGTATATTGATTGCGCAGGCGTGCAGTTCAGGTTCCACTACTTTGACAAGTCTTAACCTTACTACCAACTCAAAACACTTCCCATAGCCTTTTCTGTACTCTCTGAATACATCTATAGTGTGAGAGCATGACTGTGTCCACAACTGTTTGAAAGAGTGAAAGAAAACTGACTATTCACTAGTTAAATAATTCCCATACTTTCCACACCCCTATTTGACCTCTCAGTTTTATGTTTGGGATTGGTGTGTAAATGGCTACAAATAAAAACATTTGCTGTATGAGTAACTGAATTATTCCAAAGATTACCAAAATACCTTGCCAAATGTTCTTCTGTTAACAGGCTGTTACCTCACCCTAAAAACAAACAGCATCCCCCCCTTTCTAAAACACAACACTGCCTGGAGTCTGCTGAAGTTTACAACACTTGTATGCCTCATTTAATGTGTACTCTGTGTACAGTACTTCTTTAGCCCAGGAATACAGTCTAGTCAATTGTTGTCTTTTTAGAATCGGTTGTGTTTGCTTATGCGTTATTTAATAGTTGTCTAAGACGCAGAATTCATAGAATTACTGGATAAATGTGATGTTTGCTAGCGACCCTGATGTTGACGCTGTCTACATAAACACACATTTCAGGTGGGTTAGTTCAGGGTTCATGTAAAAAAAGATTCTTAAGAAAGTTTGTGTTATTCAGGGAATGTTCCAATGAAGGCTAATTCTTTTCACACCTCCAACTTCTGCTTCATTTTTTCCAACTACTTATTCAACTCCCAAAGATGCTATGAGACTGCCTTTCATTCCTTATTACGTTAGTGGCATTTCAAACATTTAGAGTTCTCGACCTACTGTAAACATGCTGCTTAGAGAGTTATAATAAGTTAATATCGTGAATGCCGTATGGTTATACAAAATAATTAGGTACTTTCTAGTATGTGAATAACAGCAGCCCAGGAAAGTAATAAAAGTGCTTTTTTTCATTCATGACTTGTATTGGTGGCATGTATAAACCTGGCTTTCAGCCTGTAAAATATTTAGCTTGTTTATCGGATTGGGTTTGGCCAGTATTATTCCTGGCTAAACGTTTGACCCTCCCATGCCCTCGAAGTAGTGTTGGTTCATGGGAAACACAGCTGGTATATTTTTAAGGACCTGGCACTTGATTAGACTGCTGATGTTGTAGTGAACTGCATCTTGAGTTCACACTCGAGAATATCGCAGGTTATAATACACGTGACTCATTGGACTGGTTTGGTTACTGGATGGTTTCGGCCAGCATAGTTTAAGCGTTAACGTGGTGACATCAAGTGTGCATATGAAAGTAACTACCTTGAAAGCCTTGCTTGCTAGACAAGAGGAGTTAGCTCAAGCAGACTTAGAACAAATCTTCTTTTAGAGAAACTAATCCTTTGAGATAACAGCTCCCACAGCCACACTCTCAAAAAAAGCTGGATATCTTAAATAGGAGACTCTTAATGAGAGAATCTTTTTTCTTATTAGAATGTGTGTATGTAAGTGCATAAGCATAACTGTGTCCATTCATGCGTAAAGCATGTTACTTCATCAGAGGTTCCTCATGATTGAATGTGTGAAAAGGTAAAGTCTAAAGGCATGACTCATTTAACTGAAAGTCTGCGAAGTCAATGTTTAACATTGCAAGGTATTTGAAGGAAGTCCAGCTTAACATGGAATGACTTGAATTATAAGCATTCTTTCTGCCTAACCCTTTGATCTAAAGGCAGCTCCTTGAAATAAGTGATGCCGCATAGTAGTATATGAATGCAAACTTTACCCTGATAATGTTTTTCACATAAATGTTCACATGTTTTGCTTCAACACTTAATGTTGATGTCAATCCTGGCAATGTTGGACCGTTTCTCTATAGGAACATTATGTGTTGAATCGGTTTTTGTTGAACACTAGCAAAAATAAAGAAATATAATTGACTTCAATCAGTATGGAGACCCTTTGTGCAAACAGATATATCAGAATAGAATTAATCCAATTCTGTCTATTATAATAAACATGCAATCTGATTAAAAGGTGAATATTTTACATAGAAGAATATTTTAATTAAAAGATATTAATTCCATGTTTACATGCCTATTTGTGTCAGTGTACACCCAGAACAACAGTTGAGGGTGTACCCAAATAAAAAACTGGTCCTGACAGGAAGCAAATGACAAAATGAATTCTTAAAAAATGAATTCAAAGTAGGTTCTAATGCAACCAGCCAACCTATTAAACCTGTTAGAGCTGCTAGGTTATATATCTTGAAATGTCAGGTTATGCTGTTGATGAGACATAATAATCTCTACTTACATTCTCCACTGCACAGATTAATTTATTGGCTTGTCAGTACACAGAGAGTGACAATGCAAATGTCATACTGCATAGTAAAGAGCATTCCAGGGTTGTACTTACCCCAAAACAGGCAAATGCATCTTTATCTTTTACATTTACTAAGAGTTGGGTAAAAATCACAAACCTATGAATCAGCATGGATGTAACGGTTCTCATTTTGTGGAATTAAAAACACCACAGAATCTGTTTGCCTAACATTACCAGGCTAAAATATAAGTTCTGGTTAAAATGGGAAAGTTTGGGTTAGTTGTAATTATATAGAATGGTGTGTGACTGGCTTTGGGGCAAATATAGTAGAATTACTCGATGACAGGCTCATCTCCATTAGTAACCTGACTTTTTCGAGCTATGTACAATAGTACAGAGGTTAATGTAATCATGTCTGTTTGTTAAAAGTCACAAATCTATGGATGAGCGATGGACAGGATGGCAGGACTTTCAGGAACCTGTTTGTACCAAAAGAATCCCATGAGTTGTAGTCAGCTGACACTGTGTGCATGCGCATGCGTGCATATATTTGGTTTTGATTAAATGTATGTAAATGAAGTTTTCAACGACTTTTTCAGAGCACCTGTATAGACACCTTATTTAAAACATTTAGCTGACACATAGCCATTCCATTGTTTCTGTTTTAAGAGCCATATTAACACTATGTGGACTTTTCCACTATTTAATTACCATATGGCTCCTCTTTAAGAGGATTTTATAAATTTAAAACAGACAATATAATTAACTTGGAGACAAGTTTTTCCACCAGCAAATTAGATGTTATATTTTGTACATACATACATTTGTTCATATATTTGTCCATTTATTTCATCATGGCCTGAGAGTATATATTATATGTGTCTTTATTAGTCTATATGTCATTATTAGACTACACTTAGAAATATCTATCATCAGTGTTCTAGTCATGTGATTAAGGATGTCTGACTTATGGTGTTTGGTGTAAGCATGACCAGCTTCAGAACTTGAGTAATTATTTCTGTCTGTCACTTTTAAACCGTTTCAGATGTGCGTGATCCACTTTAAGATAATCTGTACATACAGCACCTTCCCACTGAAACATTGTCAGTTGACATTTGCATGAATCGTGCTCTGTTTCCCACAGAGACTAGACGTGATAAATGATCACCTTGTGTGTGTGGTCTCACCAGGTTGAAGTGAACCTGTTGGCTTTGTATTCAAACCTAAATATCTCGTATTTAGGCCTAAATATAAAACCTAAATATCTTGGCTTTGTATTCAAACCTAAATATCAAATCTGCAAGATTATCTAAGATGAGCAAATCCAGCATTAGCACCCCTCATGATCTAAAAGCATTGGCTGCTTAACACCAAGCTTTAAAAAAAACACAGAGGGAAAAACTCAGTTCTGATCCTCACACAGATCATTGACAGCTAGTACCGTAAATAAGTAAAATGCACAATTAATACACTGATTAAATGGCAGTAGAGAATTATCTAGCATGTCTCTAGACATTCTGTTTATTAAACCCAGTATGTGATTTTATTCTCTTGAATGTTTAGTTGAAAGGTGAGTCAAGTGTTGCTAGTTATGATAATTAAAGTATATTAGGTACTCTATAATACAGAATAACTTAATTCCATGCCGAAACCTAATAACCTTTACTAATCTTTACACATTTGTGTTCATGGTATTTGGTGGATAAACTGTTCAAGGCGTAATGGCCTTCTCAAGCAGCTTTTAGTTGCTGGGATTTGAACACAGCCTTCCAATCAGAAGTTCAGCACCTTGATCACCGAGCTGCCACATATTTACACAACACATTACCTGACTACAGTGCCATGTCACAGCTGTCACTGCTGTTGAAAGTACTTAGCATAACCTGATAGCACTGACGTCATACACAACAACTTGTAAGAATTTTCTGCATACCTAAGCCATCTGATCTTATCTGTTGATTGCATGTATGAAGACCTGTTTCCTGACTGTTGTTTAATGAGTAACATTACATTTCATTAATGTGTAACGTGTTGTTGTTGTTGTTATATACAGAAGTCCACACACAGTTCTATATAATATGAAATGCCTCTAGCTTTTGGATTGTGAGCCATGCAGGCATACTTTTCTATGGTTAAAAAAACATATTAACATAGGAATGCGTACTGTGACTAGGCCAAACCCTCAATGAATCAAGAAAGAAATGTGCTACAAATAGTCTTTTATGTCTTTGTCCTTTGTTCCAGGCCACTTGAGGCTTTTAGAGAATATTTGAAAATTAAAGACCAAATAACCACTGGTTACTATCTCTCTATATAAATAACACTCCTCAAGTATTTCTTATTTCATTCCTTAGGGATTATCTTGGCTGTAGTTCTGTTAAGGAAATACCTCTTAATATTGTGTTACCAAAGGTTGTGCTCCCTTTTGTCTCCATAACTGGTGCAAGTGGTAAATTTATGTCTGGAACATGTTGAGACTTGCCCATGCTTTCTACCAGGTTCTTCTTGTTTAGCCTGATTAATTGTTCATTTGAGCATGTAATTGTTATAATGTGGTGTTTTTTTTATGGATTGTTTATAACATCTAAAAATTTACCTCCCAGCATCTAGCATAACATCCATAAAAAAATTCAGAAGTGAAAAATGTCAGTTGGGCTATGATATGGAAAACACCTGGCAGAGCTGCGATTTCCCTGTGGCACAACAATTAACCATTATTATCACTGTAATGATTTATTGCAGGTTATAAACAATAGTGTGATGATACATCTGCAGTCTTCCAGCTGTTTTCTTTTTTTAATTATTATTATGACTGGAACATTTCATGTACTTGCCAGTTCCACAAGCAAAATGCTGGGTACTTTTATTGACCATCACTTTGGGTTTTCTCTTTCGATAGAAACTGGTCATTATATTTTTCCACTTAATTCTTATGATACAGAATAGCATCCTGAAGCACAATCATACACATGTTCACACATGTCAACGCAATCCAAAATGTGTCCACTAAACCAAGAACGTCCTGAAAACCAGTGCATTTTTCTTTGCCTGCATTCAGTTATAGTATTGTTCCAAATGTATGGGATCTCGCTTTTCATCACTACATAAACAAAAGTGAAGTCTTTGTTTTGTACTTTTTCTGTGTGGTTATTTTTAAATGCGCCATATAATTCTCCCAACCAGCACCTGCATGTAGACAAACAGAGATGGGGTGGTAATGCACGCGCACATAAAAAAAGTCTTAACCACACCAGAGCATTGTGGGAGATCCTACTCCTGGTTACCCCTTTGAAAACCCAGAAAACTCTTCCGTATGATGCAGTTTTGGCATCAGCATAAATAGGCTCTGTGCTATTGAGCATTTGGCTGTGTTAGGGCTTGGAATCAGGATGTAGGTGTTTGCTAATAGGTGCATCATTTCTATATTTGTAATAAGATTAATTAATAACATTGTTTTTGGAGGTTGTTTTCTAAAGGCAATATGGTTGAAGTTGTAGCATGTGTAAGGAAAGAAAGGACAAAATAAATAATGACTCATGAGGCATTTTCTTGAGGCATTTACATGAGGCATTTTCAGAGTGAATAAAGTGAGTGGACTTAAAAAGAAATCATGTATGTATGTTTTTATACAAGCCTGCACATTGATAAAACCTATATTTAAGAAGATACACATCAGGCTTCCCAGATTCTGGGGACAAAATGAAAGCATCTCAAAGTGTAAATTGTATATAAAAAAAACACCTTGTCCGTGAAGAGCATGACCTGAGATGATTTCTATGCTAAATTATATAAACACAAATTTGACAATCAGAAAACCATAATAGAATACACAATACTTTGAACTTTGGTGGATGAGTTACAAGAAGTTAGAACTGCTGCTGAACAAGAATCATGGGCGACGTTCTAATCCAATAGCACCATTTCATACATGTTCTTTCATTTCTTAGTCACTATGTTTTTGTGCATCGTAATAAATTAGTCGGTAAATTAAGATATCAAAACTTTGTCAGAGGATTATGCTCTCATGGAATTGAGCACGAAATTTAGTGCCGGTTTTGAAAGAAACGACTCGTGTCTTTTATCTTGAATTATAATCTGCATTTTTTTCTTATGGAAGTATGAAAAGGAGAGCTGCTTTTTCAATGCTGTAGTTTCAGTCATGACAGCAAACATGTCCAGTTGTTAGTTGTCTGAGTTATAAAATATTTCTTCATTTATTCTCCAGATGTTTTAACATCATGTCTTCAATGAGAAGTTTGAATACTATATAAGGGGCACGGTGGCTTAGTGGTTAGCACGTTCACCTCACACGGCCACAATCTGGGTACGATTCCCGTCTCGGCCATGTGTGTGTGGGTTTGCATGTTCTCCCCGTGCCTCAGGGGGTTTTTCTCTGGGTTCTCCGGTTTCCCCTGGTCCAAAAACATGTAATTGGAAAATTGATCCCTAGTGTATGAATGTGTGTTTGTGTGTGCCCTGCGATGGCATGCGTTGGCATTCCATCAAGGGTGTATCGTGCCTTAATGCCCATAGGCGCCTGAGATAGGCACTGGCTCCCCGTGAAGGATGGAAGATCGGATATAGTGGTAGAAGATGAATGAATGAATGTGTATATGTGTGTGTGTGTGTGTGTGTGTGTGTATATATGTATGTATATGTTGTATGAAGTTTTTAAAATCTTGTAATCTCTTCAATTTTGCCTGTTTTGTGAACTTAAATCCCTGTTTGTTTGTTTGTTTTTTGCAGTTCTTTGTATCATAAGACTCCTACTGTTATATATTTAAAATTAAAGCATGCACATTTTTTCAGTACACATGCTTTTCTTTGCATACAGATACATGTAAGGTCTTCATGGAAAGTTTTGAGAGCATGTTTTTTCTCTTCTGTGCATGTTCTGTGGCTTCAGACTCTCATTACTGTTTTAATGAGCTGTTTTTGTGAGCTTTCACCTAGAATAGAAAAAAAAGACAGATGTTTTAGTATGATCCCGAAACAAAAAACAAACACCATTCCTTCTAAATGCAAACTACATCCTTTATTTGCACCACTGGGTTTTTGTGTTTTGTTTTGTTTTTTTTTGTTTTTTTGTTTTTTTTTTTTTGGGGGGGGGGGGGGGGGGGGGGGTGTCAATGTGTAGACATTTTAATTCATCTTTTATACATTTTAGAAAATCCAATTTGAGCAGCACATATTACTGTCTTCTGGAAAGATTTTGATAGAAAAACAGGTTTATTATTCTAACAGTGCCAAAATATAAAATATTAGAAATTATCCTTGGAATTAAATATTGGGAAAGAACGTTTTTTGCATATTGAAAAACAGGTTTATTATTCTAACAGTGCCAAAATATAAAATCGGATTAGAAATTATCCTTGAATTAAATATTGGGTACTTTGCATATTGTACAACAGACAGTCCAATTTCGGACTAGTTTGGCTGGCTGGGGGATGGGGGATGTGATCACCGATCCCAATTATTTATTTATTTTTTATAAGCAGTTGCAAAATTGTCCGATACCGATAAATAAAATGAAAAAAAAAATTTATCAAGCAAGTTGCAAAATTGTCCGATCCGATACCGATTTAAATAAAATGAAAAAAAAAATTTATCAATCAACAAACAAGAAAGAATAAAAGTATACAAAAAAACAAGATTTGGTATTTACAGACGTGGACAAAATTGTTGTTGTTGGTAACCTTTGGTCAATGAAAGAAAAAGTCACAATGGTCACAGAATTGTTTTTCAACCATAACTTTAATCTGACAAAAGTAATAATAAATAAAAATTCTATAAATGTTACCAATGTTTTCAACCATGGTGTCAGAACAAGTTTTTCAACCCCTAGAATGCTTCAACAGAAAATAATGTAAAAAACCAAAGGGACTCATAAAACAGGCATGGACAAAAATGAATGGACAAAAATGTACCCCTGAAAACACAGAAAATAATTGACCAAAAGCATGTTAATTGAAGGTGTGTCATGTTAATTGAACAGGTGTCACAGGTGTCTACAACCTTGTAATCAGCCATTGGGCCTATATATATATGGCTCCAGGTAATCACTGTGTTGTTTCCAGGTGATATGGTGTGTACCACATTGTGACACATGGACCACCAGAGGAAGCAAAGGAAAGAGCTGTCAAGAGATCAGAAAGAAAATTATAGACAAGCATGTTAAAGGTAAAGGCTATAAGACCATCTCCAAGCAACTAGATGTTCCTGTGAGTACAGTTGCACATATTATTCAGAAGTTTAAGATCCATGGGACTTTACTGTAGCCAACCTCCCTGGACGTGGCCGCAGGAGGAAAATTGATGACAAATCTAAGAGACGGATAATCCGAATGGTAACAAAAGAGCCTAGAAAGACTTCTAAAGAGATTCAAGGTGAACTTCATGCTCAAGGAACAAGGAAAATCAGTGTCAGATCAGTGCACCATCCGTCGTTGTTTGAGCCAAAGTGGACTACATGGGAGACGACCAAGGAGGACACCATTGTTGAAAACGAATCATAAAAAAGCAAGACTGGAATGGCCAAATATGCCAAACTACATGTTGACAAGCCACAAAGCTTCTGGGAGAATGTCCTGTGGACAGATGAGACAAAAATCGAAGTTTTTGCCAAGGCACATCAGCTGTATGTTCACAGACGAAAAAATGAAGCATATCAAGAAAAGAACACTGTCCCTACTGTGAAACATGGAGGAGGCTCTGTTATGTTCTGGGGCTGCTTTGCTGCGTCTGGCACAGGGTGTCTTGAATCTGTGCAGGGTACAATGAAATCTCAAGACTATCAAGGAATTCTAGAGAGAAATGTACTAGCCAGTGTCAGAAAGCTTGGTCTCAGTCGCAGGTCATGGGTCTTGCAACAGGACAATGACCCAAAACACACAGCTAAAAACACCCAAGAATGGCTAAGAGGAAAAAATTTGGACTATTAAGATTTGGACTATTCTAAAGTGGCCGTCTATTGAGCCCTGACCTCAATCCTATTGAGCATCTTTGGAAGGAGCTGAAACATGCAGTCTGGAAAAGGCACCCTTCAAACCGGACACAACTGGAGCAGTTTGCTCATGAGGAGTGGGCCAAAATACCTGCTGAGAGGTGCAGATGTCTCATTGACAGTTACAGGAAGCGTTTGAATTGCAGTGATTGCCTCAAAAGGTTGCGCAACAAAATATTAAGTTAGGGGTACCATCATTTTTGTCCATGCCTGTTTCATGAGTTTATTTTTTTACATAATTCTGTTGAAGCATGGTTGAAAAACAATGTCTGACTTTCATTGGTTAACATTTATAGAATTTTTATTTATTATTACTTTTGTCAGATTAAAGTTATTTCTGTGACCATTGTGACTTTTTCTTTCATTGACCAAAGGGTACCAACAATTTTGTCCACGTCTGTATTTGATATTTGAAAACAGTAACTGTAACCATGTTAAATTAACAGCAGTAACTGTGCAGTAAGTAGCCTACATTACATGCAAACATAGATGGTACTGACAAAACCATTTATGCTATGTTTGTATTGAATGTACAGATGTGGTCTGTGCGGGCGCACTTCCATAAAAATCAGCCGAGAAAGTTTGTTGATGGGAAAACATTTCCATTGATAAAGCAACAGATACAGGCCATTTTCTCCGATTAAATTTGTGTTTGGGTCTTTTACTACACAAATTCCATATCAAACTTTGTGTTTGTGGTTATTTGGTTGCTATATTAAGGACTGTGATGGTTTGGGGAAAACCTTCACTCCTTTTTTCTGAGAAAAGAATTCCATTATCATAGGCCTTTTTCCTGTCAATTGTATGTAAACACTAGGCCAAATGTAGTGTTATAAAATGTTGGTGTCCCCACCTCAGACTTGGAGACTTCTCTGTAATTGTGGTTTTTGCCTTTTGGGGATGTGGCACAGACACAGAGTCAGAGTAGTATGTCAGGGAGTGCCTGATTTCCAAAACCACCTCTGATTACACATCTGTAATGTTCCTTTGTTTAATGCATTGTTCAAACTTATCAATAGTGAGAAAGTCTGAGTATAGCTTTTAGTGGTTGTAAATGTGTCAGGCGCTCAGGCTCCAGGGAGTCGGCTTTTTGACTAGTTTTAAGATCGGTAGTGAATGAAGAGTGTTTATGTCAAAGCAAGTTCAATGGCAGACTTTCATGATTTAAAACCTTCTGTGTTTACTTTGAATTAGTAGATTTTTTTTGAATGAAGCTTCTAGATTAGTGTCTGTTTCAATTCAATTCGATGCAGTTTAAATATGATTACGCAATATGGTATAACCATGGAAAAGTGTGCTGGTCTTTATGCCTGGGCTTATTGACCTGTGATTAATCCTTCCTTCCCCCCACTTGATCCTTTCCTACCTAATGCAAAAGTTGCATGTGAGCTGTAGCAAACCTGTCAGATCGGTTTCTTTTCCCTGGGGCACTTTTTGCTCACCAACACCTCCTCCCCCGTCAGCATCTGTCACATGTCAAGGCTACATGGGGGTCAGCTTGAGCACCTTTAGCCCATCACTCCTGTCTGTCTCCCAGCCTAAAGCATTGCCCCACCGTGGTGGTTATTCATCCACCTCTCATTTTCCTAAGACAGTTCTAAATATCAGTCGGTTTGTGCCTAGAGTGAAGAAACAGGTTCTTGACGTAATTGTTCTCATGTTTTTTCAGGTAATGGATTTGCTGCATTGATGATAAAAATAATTAATAATTAGCTGTCAGACGTTTTGTTCTTACTTTTATTTTCCGGGGTGTCATGCATTGGGTTTTTAAGCTTAAAACACTGAAACATTGTTTTTTTTTTGCCATTTCAATCTTTACAAGGATAATTGTGTACCAAGGGAATGCCATTGTAGAAATCTGGAATTCCCACAACAGGGCATCTTTGGAGAACAATGGACATTCCTGCAGTCCTTACAGGTTTGCCCAAAAGTCTAAATAAAAAAGAGAAAGAAACAGTGGCAGCCACTATAGTACACAATGTGTTTTCCACTTCTCCCCTGGAGAGCATGGCCAGCACAGAAGGGAGAGGTGTGTGTGTGTGTGTGTGTGTGTGTGTGTGTGTGTGTGTGTGTGTAAAGGGGGGTCAGGGAGGTTCATTCTCTCACTGGGAGGCTGTTCATTCTATGAGAGGTAGAAGGTTTTCTTTCTCATGTAATCAAATCTCTGAGAACCAAAGCTTGCTCTTCCTTTTTCACAGGACCTGTCTGTGGTTGAGAGCCCGTCTACAAGAAGGCACTACAGCAAAAAAAAAGGAGGGTGTTATTTCCAGATAGTACAAGGGTCGGGTGGGGGTGGTGGCTGTGAAAGGCTTGTGCTGCTTCCTGTTGGAACAGATGTTAAGGTCACTCAATATCTTGCACTAAATGGTGTAGAGTTTACAATTTAGCAGATTAAATTCTTTATTGGATAAGTGAAAAAAAACATGCAGCTGATCTAATGGCACTACCCGTACCCTGTCATTGAGTGTGTCAGTTTCGTATTGAATACCGTACACTTGATATTGTATCATACAATAGTAAAGTACTGCTTGAAATTTAAATAGATGATTGGTTTCATTACTAAATCATTTGATGCTAAAATATGTACAGTCTTGTTGTGTTTATCTTTATTGTGTTTATCTATCTAAATCACAGGACTCTAAAACACAGAAAGTAGCATTCAATGACCTCAGGATATTACTTTGTTTAAAAAAAAAATGATTTGCAACAGTCCAAGGTTAAGTTGTAACAGTTACACCACAGGGGAAAATAACTGTTTATAGCTTGCTATAATGCAAGTGAGATTTGACATATCTCATGCATGCACTATTATGTGTAATATTGTTATAAATGCATATAAAGTACGCTATCCTATTTTTTTATTAAGAAAAAATTGAGTTCTACAAAGGAAATAAAATGCTTCAGGCTCAAATAATCAGCTCTATGATGAGAAGCTCGTCACACATCCTGTCATTGATTACTTACCCACAACATTGTCCCAAGGTGTTTTATTCCTTACCTAGACAACTGGAGGGAAATGGTTGTCTGTTTCTTTTTTTTCCTATTCTGCTTCACTTTTGTTCACTATACTGACACTGTATCTTTCTTCATTGTGTTCACCTTACAAATACACACTCCATGTGTTTATGGTGGGATCGTCACAATTACATAAGTGTTTTGACCAGAGGAGCTAGACTTCCCATTGTTCTCACTAAATTCACACAGCGATCGTATAATATAATATATATATATATATATAATATATATAGATATATATATATAGATATATAGTATTATATATAGATATATATATATATATATATATATATCTATATATATATATATAATTTGCTATCTGATCTCTAGAGCTTGAATATACCATTGTCAGAAAAGAGATCCTTAATTCCAGATTCTTTAAGGGACCTTGAATGTTGGAAGGCTTTGAATGCTTCCAAAAACTGATTTCATTTATTGTGCTTGAATACATGCATTTTTTTGTATTTGTTCAGGCCAGTATCAAATAATGTGAATCAATTGAGCGCCAATGAAGGGCTTTTTCAAGTGAGCCCTTGCGAGAGCTGTTAATTCTAGCATTGTGATGCGACAGCTTTTACCCTGAGCTGCACTCCAAGTTCTGAATGGATTAAGGCTCATGTTGAGTGACTTTTTTTCCCTCCAGTCTTGCTTTCCTTTGCCAATTATGTTTTTTATTTTCTAGACATGAATTGTACAATTGGTGTAGAAGCAATGTTGTTATTGCAATGTAAACAGTTTAATCCATTTGAATACATTAATGCAAGGCCCAGGATACATTTAACAGTATAGTCTGTCCCATTAATGGCAGTTAGGAAGGTGCTTTGTGTTGAATCTCCAAAGCTGAACTGAGATGGATGTGGTGTTGAATGATGTGCTGTGTTGTTGTGTCTGGGCTGACAAGCCATTGAGCACTAACAGGGCATGTGTCCAGTGCTCTGCAGCTGGCCCTCTCTGTACTGCCTTTGACTGGGGCATGCCCCTCCCCCATTACCCCATAGAGCCATCCTTCAGTAACACACTGGTGGAATGGCTCAGTCAGTGAGCTGCGTTGTGTATGGCGCTTGGCGTCCGAGCGCGTTGTTGCACAGCCAGACGATTGGTTTTTGGAATCAAATGCAAGTTCCTGTGCAAGTTAAATAGCTCGGGTTCATTGAGCATGCTCATTTGTATTCTGTGAAGGCATCTTTAAAAAACGTGCTTCAGCGGTTTCAGGAACAGAAATATAACTTCCTCAAGGGAGCACCTATACACATATACAAGGAAACCTGTATAATTGGTGTAGTCCATTAATGTTTGTTTATTAATTAATTTAGTTGTCATGCCTTTTAGGAATACGTATCATGATAAAGTTGTCCATTCTTCACATTAAGAATTTATATCAGCTCATGCACATACACACACACATACAAGTGGTTGGAACCTACATAGAGTTTGTAATGACTTTATCAGGCTTTATCCATCTCACACCTGTTCTCTCTGAGTGGCTGCAAAGCAAACACGGGCTACTCATGTAAGCCCAGTGCAGATATATATGTAATATTAAAACTAACCTAGATCTAAACTTTCTTGTTGCTAGATATGGGAATATAAATATTTTGAATGTTTAAATAGAATGGCATGAATGTTGTATTCATGTTCATGAATGTATTCTGTTATTCTTTAATTGCCCAGGTCTTGATGACAGTCTCCAGCAATATGTTGCCAACTTTGAGAGAGAGAAGATCAGTGGAGAGCAGCTGCTCAAGATCTCACACCAGGACCTGGAAGAGCTTGGGGTCGCTCGCATCGGGCACCAGGAGCTGGTTCTGGAAGCCGTGGACCTACTATGTGCTCTGGTCAGTACTGAAAACATAGTATTGTACTGAGCTGAGACAGGAGTAGCTGTGGTCGAATTTGAGGTTGATTCAATTTCTATTAAAATATTAATAGACAAGTGTCAATTAACAAGTGTGTGTCTTGTGCTGTGGTCTAGCTAGAGCAAATCAGCTTTGCTAGTTTATTTTTTTATTTCAGTTAATTAAGTTCATTCATTCATTCTACCGCTATATCCGATCTTCCCTCGGGTCACAGGGAGCCTGTGCCTATCACAAGGCGTCGATAAGCATTAAGGCAGGATACACCCTGGAACTTAATTGCCAACCCATCGGAGGGCACACACACACACAATCACACTCACATTCATACACTAGGGACAATTTTCCAAGGTGCCAATCAACCTACCATGCATGTTTTTGAACTGTGGGAAAACCCGGAGAACCTGGAGAAATAACCCCTGAAGCACGGGGAGAGCATGCAAACTCCACACACACATGGCCGAGACAGGACTCAAACCCCGACCCTGGCGGTGTGAGGTGAACGTGCTAACCACTAAGCCACCATGCCCCCAGTTAATTAATTTGACGACATAAATTAAGACAACAAACAACATAGGACATTTTTATCATGCATTTTAGTCTAATTAACCCTCTGGATAATTGAGCCTTCCAGCATTTCTTTGTTATGTTACAAACATATACACCATGAACTAAACTTGAGTTTGTCATAATCAGAATGCCATGTAACAAGCATGAATCATATGGAGATATGAAAACTATAGATTTGATGGTTTCCCATTATAAGAATGCTATGCGATGCTCTATGACTACATTCCTCACAACTGTTTCTATCGCTTGCAATTGATATAGAGTAAGACATTTTACAGACTATGGGTAACGTTTGCAACTACCTGCTGTCACCCCTGTTTTTTTCTTTGTCTATGTAACACTAGCATTTTTATTTCGAGTTTTTCAAGTCTAACAAAACCAGCATGATTCATACGTTGCTCCTTAGGCATTTTCTAATGCCTGTTAGTAAGGAAACATACACAGAGTGTATGATCAGGTAGCAAAACAGTGACAAAGAGGTTGTGTTGAGAAGTGTTGATCTGAAAACGCTCACTCTTTATTGTGCAGTAGTCTAGTTCTTGCTATAAAGGGCCAACTAGGTATGATTACAACAAATATGTTGATCTGTCATCAAGTCCTAACTGGTGACAAATTATGAATGTGAGACACTGAAATGTAGTCACTTCTGTGGAAGGGTAGGAGAAAGACACCCAAAAGCAAAAATGAATGTCTTTCATTCTTTTCATAGGATGGAGATTTGCGATCTGTGATAAAAAGGATTTTTTTCTACCACAGACAAAAAGACAGTGAGTCTATATTGAGGTCATGCTTTTGTGTTTTGACTCATGTACACAGGTGGACAAACATGAATATAGAACAATGAGGGGTTAGGGGTTAGGTCTTCATTCGTATTTAAGTTATTTTTCTAACCTTCATCACATCTGTAGTTTAATACTTTAAGTGTGTGAGAAGCTTTTATTTGGAAATGTTTTGCACGCTCATGATTATCTTAATGGAGTAATTACATTAACAAGATTTACAGCCAACAGACCTGACTTAAATGAAAGTGTACAAGGGGAGATGAACAAAATAGTTTCAAGCTGTGCTTTTCAACATTGACAACCTCTGTTTAGGCAGATGGTATTGCTTTACATTTAACCACTTCCTTCATCATAAAACAACAGTTTTAAGCTCTGGTCTTTTGATCGTTTTAAAGTTTTCTGTGAGATTTCTATGCTGTTGGAGACTGTTCACTGAAGACTTCACTCTTCACTTTGCATTAGGCATCGAATGCTGAATCAGTTTTTGCTCTTTACAAACATGGCTGTCCTTCATGCCAATATCATGGAACATTTAAGCTTTGTTACATTTATTTGTAGGCCTATATAGTAGTCACTAGATCATACCTCTGAGCACCAACTTTATGGCAGAGCGACCAGAATTGCTTTGTAGACTGTTTTTGAAAATCACATCTTTAATATATTATTTTACTGTGTCTACCATCATTTTCATTATACATCTTTTGGGAAGGATTTTATGGTATAATTAAAATAAAGTAAAAATGGAAGGATCTAGTGAAGAGCTAAGTTGTTTTTTTCACAGACAGATCAAGTTCATTTCAACACCTATGTGCCAAAACAGAGGAGAATCTTGATGCGTGTCTTCCTTTTTTTTTACCATTCAAGATAGTGGCTGGCTGAACCGTGCTAGCGTGGTGCAGGGCCCAGACCTGCATCTACAGTAACGTAAAGTAAAGTTAATGATATTGTACATAACATTTGCTGTAAGGATTACATCACAGTTACAACTTGTTAAGTATATAGGATTTCTCTTTCCCATTTTCCTTTTGCATGATCATTTTCAATATCAGTGATTTTGTGTCAATGTGTGAAGACCATTATGTACAGATTATGTCTTTGTTTATACAGTATACACTGTATAATATATGCACTACTCACGTTTCACAATATATTCATGTAAAAAGCATTAAACCCAGCATGGCTACATATCAGTGAATTGGATCAGGACTACACTATAGCTTTTGCAGAGCTTGTACAGAAACATTATACCAGTGTGTTTTTCCCTCAAGCTATTGCAGTTCCTGTGGTTGAAAGTGTGTTCTATTGTCTCAAAGCTCTGGAATAGATATTATAGATGTTCCAGCCAGCTATATACAGTGGAAAGATCTATTGCTAGTGTTACCAGCACTACAGAATTCTCTCCTGGCAAATCATAGTAGATTTTCAAACAAGTCAGATAACAGATGCTACACCTAATAGTGTTTTTCCATTCAACAGTATGGCATGACACTACTGAGGAACAAATCCAAACCCAGAGTTGGGCACTTCAGTTACACATTGTTGTAATTACATAACAATGCCATGATTGCAGTATTAAAGTGCTTTTGCTCAGGAACCATGGTTTCACACAAAAATAGGCCTTTTCTTTATCTGCATGTTTTTGGTGTTATCCCATTTCATCAGAAGATGTACTTTATTATTTCAAGCAATTTATTTTTCAGTTAATGCCACATTACAGCCTTGTTTCCCTGGAATGACTTCTTATTTCATGTCCATTAAATATGGTGATACTGAGTCTGTGAGAAATTCCAATCCTGCATATCATTTATAGAATAATGATTAAGTTCTGTTTCTTCTGTCAATTCAGGTCTTTGGGGCTCCCATCACCAGCAGTTGGAATGATAGTTAAGTTTAGATTAGATGAGATGTGTGTATGATTCTTTGATCTAGATAACTCTAGCCATTCCATTAACGCACAGCATCCATATGAGACTGAGAAAGTCCTACAGGGCTATATTATAGGAATAGTTTAAATATCTATTATCTGTTTCACAGTGTTGATAGTGAAAACAGATGTGGGCACTGCTGATCTTATATCTTGCAGGTTAAGACTGTTCGTGCTGGGCTAAAAACAGCCTGTTCTCCCTTGGTTATAACATTAAACCACAGGGTCTGGCTGTGGTGCATCGCTTTTTGCGAGCAGAGGTTTTTGCAGACAGGAGGCAACCCCCCTCGACTCTCCCTGTACACAGGTTCAGATGTTCAGCACTCATTCTTTCCGAGGCCTGTTAAAAGAGCACAGTTGGCTGCCAGGTTTATGATCTAAATTCAGCAGCACACTGTTTGCCAGAAATCCTTGGGCTCTAAATAGGGTAATGTGGTTCTAAACGCAGTAAATGGCTTGCATTTTTGTCTTAACCTCCTGATCATGTTTATTTTATGATGGAAAATGGAGCTTAAACTACAGTTAATATAACTTCTCTTCTCAGCAGCAATAGTAATATATTGTATGTAAAAAATTTTGTTCAAATGATCATAATGTTTTCTTTAATGAAATCTAACCTGCCATTTTTATGCATTTTCATGCTGTTTTGGTATCTCCCCTGCAGAATTATGGTGTCGAAACGGATAACTTGAAAAACCTAGTGGTGAGAATGAGAGCAGCATCTAACAATCTCCACATCAGCACGTCAGAGCGCAGAAAGATTCCTATATACGATGGCACCTCTTCTCACAAACCTCCTAACGAGTTCCTGACCTCAGTGGTAGAGCTGATTGGTGCAGCAAAAAGCCTTCTCACATGGCTTGACAGGTAAAGTGATATTTGAAATAATCTAAATCTAATAACCTAATCTAAAATTTTAATGTAAGGGGCAAATAAAAGACACAGCAGGAGCAGGTCTTTTTCACATGAACATTCAAGGACAGGTAACTTTTGAATCTAGACTGTCTCCCATGCAACTAATTGTGAGCACATGCAATGTGACCATCATGTTATTTATATGGATTGCATTGTAGAAATATTTAACCCGATGTTTAATTGACACCATTAGCACTTGCAATACTTCAAATCATAGTATAGTTTTTCAGTTGAAATATTGACATGAATGATTGAAAAAGCTGTAATTGGTCTTTTTAAATTGAGACTACTAGAGGACGTTAAGTGACAATAACATATGTTCATCAACGGTGAGACTATGTTATGTAGCCGGCACTTTGAATTCCATGAAGTAGTTATGTGGTTAGATTTTGCAAAGGAGAGGCTAACGAACAAGTCTGTGACTGTGGAGCTGCAGGGTATAGTGTAGTGGTCTTAAAGTCACAGTGTTTGCAAAGAGCATTGTATTTTACAAAGCTTTAAGTTAAACACAATACATGTAGTAAACTGTTAGCCTAGAAATTAAACAAAATACTTTAGACATATAGCAAATATTCCAATAGTTTAATCATGATTACCATTGTAGTAATAAACAGTTGCGGTTTAGTTAGTGCTATTATATGCCAGTAATTGAAATTGTGGTTGACTTGGGCAAGTACAAAGAACAATGTAAAAGAAAACAGGATCTGTTCTGGTGCTGATCTGTTGTTTAGGTTTAAGATTAATGTCCATTTCAGTGCAGTGATATACAGGGTGTGTGTGTCTGTGTGTATCTGTGTGTGTGTGCATGCTGCTTGATAGTGTCTCATCTCTTTCTTTTCTCACCATCACAGAACTCCTCTGACTGGGATCAGTGACTTCACAAGTACTAAGAACAAGATCATTCAGTTGTGCTTGGAGTTGACCACCACAGTCCAACAGGTCTGCTTTTCTTCTCTCCTGGTTTTGACTCTGCATCGCATTGGTTGTCTTTGTTCACTGGTTGCCTGTGTGAGATTTCTGGATTTATGATTCCATGTGCCTTTGTTTCCCCAAACGGTTACATAATTACAGATATAGGAAGTATTTCCATTCTTGTTTACCCTTTTAGCAAACGTATATCTTTCCATTCAAGTAATAAAGTTAAGGTTATCATAAAAAAGTGACAGATTTCGTAGAATGATTGTTATTCTTGTACAATACTGTAGTGTAATTGCATGCTGTTTTAAATCATTCACCCTACTCCTAGAGTGCAATTCAAGTATGTCACTGGCCTCTCTCTCTGGCCTGGACATTGTTCTACTGACTTTCACAAAGGTCATCATTGTCCGCTGACTTTAAAAGATTGGCTTTACTGTTGTTCAGAAAGCGATACTAGACCTGATTTAGGGGAAGTTCTTTGCCAAGTCGGTTTAACTCTGTGATTTGCAGCTAGCTAGCAGAAAGAACAAGCTGCTAGTTATTAAGATGAATCTGAACTGAATTATTTAATACTACTTTTATGGAAACAGATCCATGAATATGGCTTGATCCTGTGTAAATGTGGTTTTAAATAACCCCACTTAAGTAGGAATCTGCTTTAACTGAAAATAGTATTGACATTTCATTAAAGCCTATTCTTCATAAAAATGATATTAGTGGATAATAGAATAAAATGTTTGCCTTCACTAACACGATTTGTTCAGTGATGGTGTGTTTAAAGACATGTTGTGTCCTGTGTTAATATGTAGGATTAAGTTGGATCACCAATCAGGATCACAGTATGAAAAACAACAATAGATCAGATTAGAAAACAACAAATCAAGCCCTTAATAGTTAATTATTAGTTATTATACAATTATTAGATCATATCTTTTCACTATTTCCATTTTCACGATCAGTTCATAATAGTGCCGTAATGGAGTAAATGCACATGTTGTCAATGTGTATGTATTTGAGTATAATGTATATGGTTTTAGGGTCACATACAACACAAATCTAGGATTGTATAGTTAAGAATTGAATAGGTGGAAAGATTTCATTAGATTGAATGATCATTCATTCATCTTCTACCGCTTTATCCGATCTTCCCTCGGGTCACGGGGAGCCTGTGCCTATCTCAGGTGTCTATGGGCATTAAGGCAGGATACACCCTGGATGGAATGCCAACCCATCGCAGGGCACACACACACTCACACACGCATTCACACACTAGGGACAATTTTCCAAGGTGCCAATCAACCTACCGTGCATGTTTTTGGACCGTGGAGGAAACCGGAGAACCCGGAGAAAACCCCCTGAGGCACGGGGAGAACATGCAAACTCCACACACACCTGGCCGAGATGGGAATCGAACCCGAACCAAGGGCGGTGTAAGGCGAACATGCTAACCACTAAGCCACCGTGCCCCTATTGCATGATCATTTAACGGGTAATATATTTGATTGATCATTGCACTTCACAGCACAAGGTGTAAAATACTCTGCCTTGCCTCATCTCTCATGATCAAGAAAGAAGTAAAGATGCATATATTACCTCCAAGACCAAATCTAATTATTAAAAAAATGTGATTCAATACACTATGGAGAAATGTAAATATAAATCTGAAGTCTGGGCACATGCACAACTTCTATTATATAAAGTTGTAGTGCCGGCACAGATTTCTCTAATTCCTTACGGCAAACATGGACAAAACCTCTCGAGTTTCACATCAGAAGCTGACTAAAGTGCCATCTGATCTCTATCAGCTGTTATCTGTTGACATCCATGAATCAGTTTCTTCTGTGTTCATTTCTGATCAGTGGACCAGCAGCCACAAATTGGGAAGTGAATCTTTTTTTTCTGTAAAAAACAGAAAGAGAAAACTGAATATGTCTTTTTTTTTTCTCCTTCATCTTGACTTTCCACATATCTGAAAAATGGTGTGTCTGTTGTTATAACACATTTCTACCCTTTGGGGTTATGAAAAGTATTTTAGGAATTATACGTTCCATGCCACATTCTTTCCTAAACCTCATATCTGCTTTCTTTCAGACATTGAATAGTGTTTAATGGAAACCAAAAACATTTAGGGATACTGTTGCCTCAAAGTAGTGAATCGTTGTGGTATGACTTGTGACTTGTAACAATGTGACCATCGTTATTTTGCCTGTGTGTGAGTGTGTGTGTGTGTGTGTGTGTGTGTGTGTGTGTGTGTGTGTGTGTGTTTGTCGCTACCAGCTGACAGACAGGTGCTCAATGGACACATGGGCATAGTGTATGCCTGTAAAGGCATTCTTCTGTTTGACAGAAGTCTTACTGACTATAGAGGTCAAGTTACTGCCCTCAGCCTCTGTTGTGTTGCCTCAGCTGTGAGCCAAACATCATAAAAGCTGTACAATTGTTCAATTTTATAAGCATATGTATCATATAGAGGCTTTTTCGTTACATTCTCAAGGATTTTTTCAAGTAACTGTCAATAAATTCAACTAGTAGCTTATAGTAGACTTTTAAGGCTGAAGATTCCTGCAGATGTCCGTCCTTCTCTAAAAAAGATTTACTACATGCCATTCGCTTTCTATTTTCTTCACTCTATAGTTGTCCTTCATGTCTTATGTAATTTTGTTGTCTTACAGCTGACATGAGTATATAATTCACAAGTCAAAGCTGTTTATTTGTGGCTGGAGCTCATCGTCCACTGCTATATCTGGAGTCCCACTTATATAAACACAACACTGACCCTGATTTTCTGGTTATTACTTAGCATAGACTTTAATGTTTTTCACTTTTTCTCTGCAGGATTGCACTGTTTATGACATGGAGGAGAAGATTCTGGGAGTTGTAAGTATTTGGTCACGTCTTACACACATTGTTGCATTTTTTTTATTTTTTGTAATGTAATAATGTATATATAGTTATGTAGTATTTACACAAAACAGGGAAATGGCCATGGTGCTTTTATTGAACCAGCATTGTCATATTCATATTGATAAAGTAGCCGAGCATTGTTACTGCTATTAAAGGCCCTCTGTTGAGTCTCCACAAGTTCCTGTTTAAATGCCACTGCCAGTGTTGGAGGGCCTCGCCGTCCATCACTGCTTCCTGTTAATGATATTCTCCATACCAGCTTCCCCTGTTGCTAGACTTCCTCTGTCTTGCAAAACACCAACAACCCCACTTTTTATGGCTGCCTGACAACTATTTTCTCCCACAAATAATTATATGCCCCCATTGGATGACATGTTATGAGGAGTTATGCAAGCATTAGCTGGTTAGCTTTAAAGCGCCGGAATTTTTTCTCTCTCTGCTGATAAGTGCCAGTGCTATATTAAGTAGTTTGCCAAGTTTAGTCTTGTTCATTTACCAGCCTATTCCACATACTCATACATGTACTGCTTAAATGTCAAAATGGCGTAAGTAATATAAGAATCATGTGAATATATATATATATATATATATATATATATATATATATATATATATATATATATATATATATGTATGTATATATGTGTGTGTGTGTGTGTGTGTGGTGTGTGTGTGTGTGTGTGTGTGTGTATAAAATAAAACTATGTTTAAATGTATAAAATGTAATTGTATTTTTATTAAGCTTTTCCATATGCATCAAGAATTACTATTACTATTTCAGGAAATGGTACCTTAGCAACTTTCTCTCTCTTTTCCCTCGTCAACCTGAGCAAAATGTCTCAAAATTGCATCATCATTAGCGAAGCCATTCCGTCCTGAGGGCACTTCTTCAATTTGTTTCTAATGTGCCAGGATTCCCCTATCACACTGTTGCTAATAACTGTTCCGCTGTCGTTTTGCAGTCCAAGGTGCTAAATGGTATCTGTGACCAGACCGTGAGAACAACCTCCGATCCTATAATGAGCCAGTTGACATGCCTGGAGGAAGTGCAGCTGACCAACATCAAGCCAGGAGAAGGCCTGGTGAGCACTTATCACCCTTGTGTTTTGTGTTAGACAAACACGAAAATTGTTCACATCCCCTACTTAAAGCACTTAAATCACCTCAGCAGACACAGTTCTGTCTGTCATGATTGTGTATTTGGTATCTGGTTCGCAAGTAAAGTTAGTCTCAAGCATCCGGTTTATTTATTTTTTTTAGGATTTGTACATTTCTCGATGTCTTATGTTAACTTTTTCTTTTCCGTTTCTACCTCTAACTCTCGCCGTCTCTCTCCCCAGGGGATGTACATAAAATCCACCTACGATGGGCTTCATGTCATCACTGGCACTACTGAACATGTAAGACTGTGATTCAGCTCTAAGAAGCCATCTGATGCTGGGGCTGGTATATATTTAGCCGTGACACAGTGTGTTGCATCAGCATGCTAAAAGTTAAAAGTGCTTTTACTGTTTGGAAGCTTTGAGTAGTTTCGTTGGACATGCACTACACACATAGTTTGTTCTAAACCAAGAATGCAGGAAAAGGTTGTATAGATATTGAACTTTACATTATACAAACAGTAAGAGAAAGCTTGTAGATAAAGGTTGTGCTTTTCAAACATTAAAATGTTAAAATATTGTATTCCCCCTGTAATCACCATTGTAAATGCAATGGTTATTTGTGCCCTTATATATTAAGAGTTCACCCTTTACAACTGTAGCACAGACCCATAGACTTAAATTCACGGTTCTAATAAGAAGGCATTCCATAACAGCCATATAATTTAAATGGCTTTTCTTCTTCTTGTTCCTTTTTCTTTTTGCCAATTAAACTGTTTACTAGAACCATTCATGTTTAATTATAAATGCATATGCTTCTGTGTTTTTAGTGGGTTTGGGATCTTTTCCTTTTTTCTTTGCAAATCCTGTCGGTATGGCAACACCCAATGTTGTACACAACCATTTGTTAGCATGTGCCAAACAGAAGAGAGGGAGGGGTAAGATAATGGTGGGGTGTGAGAAAACCTCCCCCTCTCTGTGGGAGGCAAAGACCATGTTTATGGGGAATGCATTAGTATATTAGTATAACCACAGTCCCTTTAGGCTGACACAGAAGAATGTATATAGACAGGCCAAGACTGTACATAAAGATTTCGCTTCACCTTGAGGTGCTTTCAGATTTCTTCTTCAAAACTTCAACCATTGTGACAATCTGTAGCTCATCTAAAAAAAACTTCCCACGTCTGTGTAATGAATCATCCACATTTAATCATCGTATGACTAATTACAGTTAATGAGTCATAAAGACATTTGCCAGGTTAATGTTGCTCAATTGCTCACTTGTTTATTGTGATTGTAGTCTTCTTTATGTTTTTTTTATTTGTGTACACTATATGTAGGTGATTCCACAAAACCTATACGTGTACCAACCAGGGAAAACTCTCAGATAGTGAAAACTTAATTTAGTGTATTTAGTCTGAACATTGCATGCTTTCCTAAACCAAAATAATTCTCTTTGCATGGAATGTTCCATGTCTGATTAAAAGCTGACTTTATGAAAACAAAATATTTCATTGTGCATTAAACTACACTTAGTTAGATTTTATATATCTTAAAGCCTCATGCACACTGTATAATCTTTGCCCTGATTTCCCAAGCAGCAATTAATTTTGGCTCTCAGGGATTATTCACTGGGTGCTCCTGTGGACAAATGCTTTATTTACCTGCAGTATGAACCGTTCATTGGCTTAGTTTTTGTCAGCTTGTGAGTGAGCACCATTTTTTTTTTAGATGTTAACTGAGACCAAACCCAGGTTATCATCCATCTAGTGTGGAAGCACAATGACAAAATGTAAAACACAATAATACTGATTCTAAAACAAATGATTTGGCACTTCATACTCAAAATAATAGCAGAAGCAGCAAAAAATAATGAAAAAAGTCAGGCTTGTTTATTTTGTCTGTAATTGTATTGTATAATGTCAAAGCGACGGATTTGGAATTTGACTGACTTGTTACACGTGCTTCTATACAACTTAATGGTGTATATGGTGTGGTGAGTTAATAATTTGGTGCAAGGCATATATGGTTACTTGAAACAAATTTCAGCAATGTGTATGTATATTTACTATATATTTACTATATACTGTGTGACTTGATTTGTGTATTAAATAATTTTATTTTCTTTTGTTTCCAATTTTCCTAGTCTCCAGCAGATTTGTCTCGCAAAATCCATGCAGGTGATGAGGTGATTCAAGTCAACCAGCAGACTGTGGTGAGGTTCTCTTTGGTCTCACCATCTCTCACACCAAATCTTCACACCAACATCCACTCTGATGCGTTAGACTTGGCTGTAAGACATTGTGTGTTTGTGTGTTGGCTGCTGCAGGTAGGATGGCAGTTGAAGAACCTTGTGGCTAAGCTAAGGGAGGACCCTAAAGGAGTGGTGCTGCTATTGAAGAAAAGGCCAGCAGGCACATCTGGCTTCACACCTGCACCGCTTAAAAACATGCGGTGGAAACCACCTCAGGCACAGGTGAGCCTTTTCAATCATCAGCGCTCTGTCTCTTACTATAGTTTCCATCCAATTGTTTGCATGCAAATTGACACGGAAATTTTGAATCTGTTAATAAGGACGTGGCTGAAGTGGAAAACTGTGGCACCAATAGAGAAGCTAATATTAGACAGTATTTGGAAATTGAGAGATGACTTTGCAAATATGTGTTCCAGCATCTCCATGACTGATTTTACTGGCAGATTTTAGTTTATCCCATTTGTCATTATTGAGATTAACAGTAGCTTGGTAGTAAGTGGTAGGTAAATTTGGCTGGTGAATTTACAAAAGGATTTGGATCTCATATGGACATAAGACATACAGCTCATGCTATAATAAAACTACATGGCATCCTGTTTGTGGCTATTTTTTCAGAACGTAAGAAATAATAATGTTTGTTTGGTTTTTTGAGTTTTTTTGATTTGTGTAATATGCAATTGAAATGACCTTGATTTTACCTTTGTTCTGATTGTCCATATCTGCAAATAGTTAGTCATAAATATATTTACAGCTGTTAGTCAGTGAAGTGGCTCAGAATGTACTCAAGAAATGTATTTATTTGCATGTTTTTTGTGCTCTGGTTGCAGTTCATTGCAGTGAAACACCATGTCAAACACTACATATTATTATTTATTCATCAAGGATTTCGGTTCACTGACATACACTCTTGCACTAAAATTCTTCTACCACTGACTATTAGCATTTTCTTATTTTCGTAACGGTGTTGTTAGCATCTCTGAATTAGGACATTCCTTGTGTGTATTTTATTCTTTCATACACACATCTTTCTTATACTCTGTTTAATTTCTCTCCCTCATTACTATCTCTCCCTCTCCCTTACAATAATATATTTCTCATAATGTAAAAATCATTATCCTGGAGTTTGCACTAATTTAGCAGGTTTACAAACCCCAGTGTTGTGCAGATAGTGTGGACTTTTTTATTTTGTATTTTTTTTACTGTTATTGAGTCTTATTGCATCATTAGCATCCAGAGACTCAGTCACAACTAGACATTTCTTACTCTCGTTGTGTAAACAGTTTATTTTTGACTAAAGAGAAGAAACAACATCAGGGTCATTTCACAGTGTGATATTGATTGTAATACACTTGTAGACTGTGTATAATCGCAGCTGTGAATATGTCCTGTACAAATGCTCCACATACTCCCTCTGTTTCATATTGAACTTGGGTTTTTGTCTGCATCATTCTAGAAAACCTGCCCGGGTATTGTTGTGCGTAATTCCATTCACCTTTGTATAGTGTAGACCTATCCTCCAGCGGGAAAAAAGTGAAAAGACAACCTGTCTTTTGTCCTGACATGATCCTTTTCTCTACAGTCCTCCATCAAAACTGTGTGTTTAAAGATTTGTGTAAGGATAATGTGATTCAAATCATGCACTTTTTTTGTAAGATTTAGGCTTTAGGAGCCGCCCAGACCTGACTATTTCTGTTCAGAAACAAAGAGCTGTTATAATCCAGCAGTCTGCTTGGCAATAAGATATACTTCCTCAGAGCAAGCCATCACAGTCGAGAAGAATGATCCCTAAATAACAGAGCCTCTGATTACACACGGGCTTCTCTGGACATGTTGGGTTCACTTTTGATGAAGGTGTCAAACTTTCAAGTGGTAGATATTATGTTTCGGCATTGTAAGGTTGCATTGTGCATCGTGTGCTTACGGATCACACACGATGATTCAGTTTGGTGATTTCTTGTTTTTTTTCCCCTGGCGGTTTTGTCAGTCAAGATAACAATGAGTCATATTTATCTCCAAGATAATGCGCTGCTCACTAGACGTATTAAGATCTTATTTCATTTTTTGGGTTTGCATCCTTTGCCCCTGTTATTACACGTTACATTCTAACAGAGCATCATTTCAAACCAATTACATTACAGTACATTGTGTAACTGTAGGTAGAGAACATTTTATGCTTGATTCAGCAATAAGAACATTTAGTTATAGTTATAGCAGATGAAAAGTGCCAGAGAAGGGTTTTTAAGCATAAAATAATACACATGGAATGTACAACCAGTCTCCTTTTAATATTAACCGATTTGGTCTATTCTTTTGAATGTGGAATATGATTAATCTCATATTTGATAACTGTCTCGTTGTCGTTTAGAACTCCTCTTCACCCAGTAAAACCCAATCACCTGACAGCAGCATTAGATCTACAAGCAAGAAGCAGAAACCAGCCATTTTGGACTTGTACATCCCCCCACCTCCATCAGTTCCTTACACACCACGGTAAGAGAAAAAGAGAGAAAGAAAGAGAGAGATTAAGAGACTTAGTTACATTCCTGTGGGTTAATGAGTGTATCTCATTGTCCCCTCCCATCTTCACTAAAGCGTTAAACCTCACTCTGCATTCCCTTCCGCTTTATTTCCTTTCTCCCATAGCTTACTTAAGCCAACCTCTCAGCCAGCATGAGTGTAAAAAGCCCTCTTATCTACTTTCCATCTCCTTCCATTACTTTTTCTATTATATAGCTTTAAACTCAAGTTTTTCCACAGTGTTTTTGTGTTTTTATGATACATGAAAATACATTGAAAAGCCAATACATTCTTTTCACAGTGAAGTGAGGACCAGCTCGTTCAGCAGAGTTAACAGCAGACCTAAAGGCTCCGAGTCTCCCAACTCCTTCCTGGATAAAGAGAGCCGTCGCCGCTACACCATAGCAGACCATGATAAGATGACCGTCTACCCTGTGGAGGCCAACATTGTGCAAACTCGGCTGAGGGACAAGAACCCCTCATATGGTTAGTATCAAAGAAATTCACACACATTAGTTGTTACGTTTAATATAACAATATTCTGGTCCATTATGCTTCTTCTCTGGTCCAATTGCTCATGCATTTCTGCAATGCAGGCAAACCACGGCCTCTGTCCATGCCAGCAGAAACATGTATGAGTGTGACGGACCCTTATGTCAGGCCATGGACACATGGAAGGAAAGGTATGATGTGTGCAAATCCAGCATCCACCAGTTCTATGTCCATTTTAAATCTATGCACAAAGAAACTGAAATAAGAGAAATTCTGTAATTATCAAAAACATACTTTTAATTTAAAGTTGCTTTAAGGCATATAGACAGACAGATGGATACTTTATTCATGAAGCAATATAAAATTGTTTGTAGTGATCCAAGGCAAAACTGTTACTTCAGTTTTCTGTGCTGTCATAGAACATCTATGAAAGAAATAAGAAATTAATCGTGTCACTTTTTGAGCATATTTTCTTTCACGATAGTCCTCATAGTACTTGGGGCCTTATTATTATAAAGGGTTTTTTCCTGATAGATATATCTTCTAACATTTATTTACACGTATCCCCTATATTTTCTCCTTGCATAGGTGAGGACCTCTTGTACAGATACCTCAGCAATGAGCGCATACCGACTATAGCCGAGGAGGTGCCTTCTACAGGACGCTCATGCAGATCGACCCAGGAGCGTTGCGTACGAGGCGTAGATCACATGCGGAACAGCCGCTTTCTCGTCAGTGTAGATCTCCATAACAACGCCACAATTCCTTATCAGGAGGACTTTGCCAAAAACGCCACAACGTCCACCCCAAAAAGACCCCCCGCGGAGCCCTCGCTACTGGTCAGTTGGATCACCAGGCTAAAGCTACTGACTCATTAATGTCGCCTTGCTCTGTCCAGCTGTCCTGACCTTCCTCATTTTTTTTTTAATTCCTCCTCATTTCTACTCTTTCTGCTTCCTTTTCTAACCAATTTTCTGCCTCAGACTGCTTTTTCACCTTAGAACTGCCTTATAGAATAGAATAGAAATCTATAGAAATAAATGGTCATACTCACTCTAAATGTTTGGAAACACAGAAGGAAAACAACGGGCTGAAAGATTCATACATCTTTCTGTATTAATATTGTAAATTTTAAACATTTGCCATACATAGCTACCTCCATAAAATTCTTTATGTTAAAGCTTTCCATAAATGTGTTTAAGTTTCACATATTTCTTGGTATTTCATTCTGGATTTTGTCATTGCTGAATTTCTTGTGTTTCCAAACAGTTTCTATGTAAACTAAAACTCACTCTTGTCATCAAAAACGTTCAGGTGTCCTTAATCTCATAACATTTCAAATGAAAAGTTGAAAATATGTTTACTGGTGATATTTTGAAGATCTAACACACATTCGGTCAGACCGTATAATTTGTCACATTTCATTGTTTTGTTTTTTTTGGTTTGTGTTTTGTTGTTTGTTTGGGTTTTTTGTAATTATTATTGTGATTTGCCTTATTCTGCCAGTGTCTTCTCCACCATTCACTTTTTTTTCCAGCAAATATCTACTCTTGCATTTTTAATAAGAGTAGTTTTTTATTGCCTTTGTAATGCTTGCCTTTAAATGACAATTTTGGATGATAACGGCAAAAATTGTTAGAATATTTTCTAGATTATGAACAATAACTAATATATGAGAGTATAAATATTTTAGCTAAATTCCCAAAGCCTAGCCTTTGCCTTTATGATGTATGGTAATAAGGGACCATTGAAGCTTTGTGACAGAACTAGCAGGTTAGACAACTGCCATTGCTAATGTAAAGGTTTCCTCAGCCTCTATAATAACCTGCCTAGTAAGCTGAAATTCTTTTCGTACCCAGGTTATCTTTTCGCTTGTTTTCTGAAAAAGAAAGGAAGGAAAAGATCTCCTATTTAAAGTGTTTTTGTTTTACTTTTGTACTTTTGCTACTATTGTAGAAGCAATAATTTTGTAACGACAGTTATTGGCATTATTATATATTTATAATAAGACATATACCTATATGTCTTAATTATTCTATTATTATTTTTTTACAGTTGCATTACCAGGAGTGAACCAGCATTTACTGGTTTAATTCTGTATCGTTCATCATAGCTCATACCCCAAACATCATTTTACTGTTTATAATGTCAGTGGAGATAATCCACTGAAAAGGTACTAGGCTTTTTTTATTGTCCCTAAAATACCCTTTAATGCTGGCAAGCTGGTTATTAAAAGTGGCTCAAACTGCTTTATGCACTGGGTGTTTTGATATACACCAGATTATTTTCAACGGTGGTCTTTTTCAGCGCTGTTTTTGTTATTTATAGTTATAGTTTGTTTTGTTATATGTAGTTCATTTGAAGTGCATAGCGTTGCCTAAAATCTTCAGCACAGGGGTTAAACCGTATTAAAAAGTATTGTACAATATTTATATTTCATTTGGGGTTCATTTGTGCTATGCTTTTGTACATTTTAAATGATGTGTATAATTAAAAGTGCTATGTCACATCTGTTTTGTATTGTCTTTTTTTTAATGATATTTCACTCAGAATTAACTTTACATTAGCATTGTAGATCAGTATTTAGCTTTTAGGCGGGTTTAAATCGCTATATAATTTACATGGTTTTGAAAAATAATCGTCAATTTAACTCCTGCAACAATGTACTAATTTGAAAAGTATTCAAGACAGACTGAAACCCTAAGTAAAACAAATATTAGTTATGGCAGCGGATCATAAATCGCGTTTCTCATTGTAACTCCATTGCAGATAGTACATTCAAAATAATAGCACAATATCAATAAATAAATATAATTGGTATATAATTCAAATATATTGTACAACATTTTCAGAGACCCTGATAATATGATGAGAATATTACAATATCAAACACTAAGATATTAACACAAACTTTTAGATGTTTTTTTTTTTAACTGGTGGTGGGTAATATTAATTCTTCATCTATGTTTCTTGTCTGTAATGCCATTGCCCTCTCTGTCTCTCACCCTTTCTGCTGGTCTGCTCCGTTATTCTCTGCTACAGCTTATCTGGAAATTCTCAACAGCTTCTCTCATACTTAATTTCTCTCTAAGCTTATGCATTGCTTTAGCTTTTCTAACAATAAATAATATTTTTTTATATCTGTAAAAAAACTGTGTTTGAATTGTGCTCTTGTTTTCTTTGCCAACTGCACTGTTACTCTTTTTTTTAATGAAAATCCTTTAAGAAGTAGATTTCTTTTCAAGGTCTTGCATGTACAGGTTCCTTCATAAACAGCTTATAGAGTGTGTAATCTCTGCTCTGCTCTACTTTAACATTTAATAGCTAAATATAAGAATATTCCTATAATATTAAGTCAAGTGATTTTTCCTTTATACCTTTACCTAATTTTATCATCAAACGCAAAATATTAATATTCAACCATTATGTGCATTTTTCAGAAAATCTATAATAATATGAAAATATTTATACTTTCATGTTTTTTTTTTCTTCCAATTTTTACATTTTCATTAACATCCCAGTTTAATAGATCTAATGTGGATCTTACCAATTTTTCTGTGTCCCACTACAGGATCCGGACTGGGCATCCAGTAGTGCATTTATGAAGCGGTGAGTGGCTATGGTTTGGCACTTCTGAAGTTCCCAGACTGCATATACACTTGCATTGACGCTCCAAGTCAGTGCAGTGATGTCAATGAATCTACCTATTTGTCTTATTGGTTTAATAAACCAAAAAACCTCCACAAATTAGTTTCTGTATTCAGGGCATGTATATACTGTAAACAAAATGTCTCATTTTAGTTATTCTGACAATTTTCCTTAAACACTGGTTTCATTTTTGTATAGTCCACATGTATAAAGTCAACTTTTTTTTAGAAATAAAAGTATTTAGTCTGATTTAGTTATAATAGTTACAAAACTCTGTTTACTATAACATATCCAAAATACAGTTATATAAATCTTATGGGTTTAATGTGCAAACTCTCTGCTGTAACTTTAGGGTATTCACATAAAATGAATTTATGAATTACAGCACTTTAATAACAAAAGTTGTTTCATGGGCTGCATAGAGTCCATCATTATTAGAAAGTCTGAGATAGAAAGTCTGGAATTGATTCCAGATATGGCATTTCTATTTGGAATTGTCTTGCTGTAAATCCCAACATGTGGTCAAAAGAACTGGAAGCAAAACAGACCATCATTAGGGTGAAAAAAAAAACAAGAAATCCATTAGCAAGATAGCAGAAATAGTAGGAATGGCCAAATCAACAGTTTGGTACATTCTGAGAAAAAAAAGAAAGAGCTTCACTTGGGAGCTCTGGAACTTAAAAAGGCCTGGACGTCCAATTAAGTAAAGAACACACTGCAGGGTATTGATGTATCAGTATCTAAGTCTATCATAATGAGAAGACTACATGCGAGGAAATACAATGAGGTGTTCACCACATGGTACAAACTATTATTCAGCCTAAAGAATAGACAGACTTTGCTAAAAAAAAATAAATAAAAAAAACATCTAAAGAAGTGTACCTAGTACTGGAACAGCATTTTTAACAGGTCAAACTAAGATCAACCTGTACCAGAATTATGGGGAAAAAAGTATGGAGAAGGCTCAGTATTAAAACAGTATCCTCTGTATTATGTGGTGGGGGTAGTGTGATGGTATGGGGATGCATGGCCTCCAATGGCACTGGGTCACTAGTGTTTGTTGATGATGTGACTGAAGACAATCCCTATACTCTTTAAAATTAATCCTGTCTGCTTATGTATGCTTATGGAGTCTGTACTCTTTGCTCAGATTCAACCAAATCAATCAAAGTGTAGATAGATAGATATATAGATAGACATAAGTACACATAGTTTAATTTGTTTTAATATTTCCATTGTTTCTTATATGTATTTTTTTTTCTGGTATGTTTATATTAGGTACAGCACAACAGCAATGCGCGCCTGGTCATTCTCTCAAGCGGTAAGAAATTTATTTTCCTTTGCATGTTCAGTGCTAAAACATTTACATGCAGATATACTGAGGTACATGTTCCTAAACCTCAGATATTTTACATACAACTAGACATTTTCATTTTTCATCCAGAATCAGTTTTGATGATGATAATATTGAGTTTTCTTATACACACACACACACACACACACACACACACACACATATATATATTCATTCATTCATTTTCTACCGCTTTATCCGATCTTCCCTCGGGTCACGGGGAGCCTGTGCCTATCTCAGGCATCTATGGGCATTAAGGCAGGATACACCCTGGATGGAATGCAGGGCACATCGCAGGCCAGGGCACACATACTCACAATCACACACACACACACACAAACTCACACACACATTCATACACTAGGGACAATTTTCCAAGGTGCCAATCAACCTACCGTGCATGTTTTTGGACTGGGAGAAAACCGGAGAACACGGGGAAAAACCCCCTGAGGCACGGGGAGAACATGCAAACTCCACACACACATGGCCGAGACGGAAATCGAACCCGGACCCTGGCGGTGTGAGGCGAACGTGCTAACCACTAAGCCACCGTGCCCCCATATATGTGTGTGTGTGTGTGTGTGTGTGTGTGTGTGTGTGTGTGTGTGTGTGTGTGTGTGTGTGTGTGTGTGTATGTTTGTTGTTTTTTTTTAATAACTGTAAATATGCATTACTTCTAAACATTTTCCTCACAGTTGTAGAATGGGAATATTTCAAGTGATTTAAAGTGAAAAGCTTTGAGAGCATGGCAGGTGCTGATCTCAAATTCCTTGTGTGTGACATGAACATTTAACACACCAGACCTCCTCAGTTGCTTTCCCACGGTTCCCCGCCCACTTGACCACACACTGTCTTACTATCCAACACAGAATACTGTGTCTGACATGGGATACGTATTGAATTGCATATAGATTCAAAGTGTTGAGCCTTCTTTCGATGCACAGCTGATATCCAAGGCAAGATATCATTTTACTACAGAAGTGTGACTGTTTTTGTCCAATATGATCTCTATCAATCATGGTCCAGATTTGTATTAGGTTATTTGTGCACAGTAATAGTTAGATTTTTTTAAATATTTCAGAGCACCTTGAAAAATGTGTATATATATATATAAGCCATGTGGACCATATATTATTGACATACTGTATACATGTCCATCTCAATAAATTAGAATATCAAGGAAAATATCATTTATTTCAGTAATTCTGCTCAAATTGTGAAGTAGTTTAAGTCTTCGGTTCTTTTAATTGTGATAATTTTGCCTCATATTTAACAAAAACCCACCAATTTGAATCTAACTTTACATTGAATCCACCAAAGCCAGTATGAGGACATGAATAAGGATTTCAAGTCATACTATGAATATGTAAATTCAGCTGCATAAGCATCATCACAAAGAACGACAGTGGTTAAAACCAGGAATGTTGGAAACAGACACATGGAGTAGGTCATTTGATTAGCTTGTGTCCAGCATATTTGTTGAAAAAAAATTTTTTTCCTTCTCATTATGATACTTTAGAAGAAGATTATGAAAAAAGTTATAGTCAGTGATAGGTCATTTTCACAGCATGTGTGCAAAGTATGTGAGTACTGTTTTGGCTAAAGATCCAACTGTCTGCTGATAAGAATTTTAAAAGAATGTAAATAAAGTGCAGTGATGCAGCAGGATTTTGAGACATGCTCTTCAACAAAGCAGCCTTTTATTTGAGAAATTTTATTATCTTAGTAACTACTTAGTCCTGTTTAGGATTGTAAAATGATCACACTGGGTGTGAGACGGGAGTAAACCCTGAAAGGTATGCCAGATTATCACAAGGCACCATGCATTCACAATTATTTACTGATTTTGTGTAGTCAGCCGACTGGCCATGTGTCTGGAAACCCTAAGGAAACCATGCAGATATGTGGAAGCTACATACCTATGGTAACCCGAGCTCAGATCTGAACCACAAAAGATGTGATGAGCAACACATTTCACCAATTATCTTGTTCTTTTACAAAAAAAGATGAAGGAAGGTATTATGAATAACAATATTCATATATCATATATATATATATATATATATATATATATATATATATATATATATATATATATATATATATATATATATATATATATATATATTGTATTTAATATCGTTAATGATGTCTTTCAAAAACGCCTGTATTGGTATCGACGGTACTGGTATTGGAATTATTGTAGTTAGTATCGGTTACCGCCCTCCTGCCGTTATTCCGCCGACAAACGAGCTTTTTCCTCTTGAAAAATATAAGCGATAGCGACACTCAGTGGCTAATCACGGAACTACAAGTACTGTGTGAACAGTTTAAAAGGCAGGGTCACGTTTTTGGGGATTATTCCATGAAGGTCATTCTTGCTATGTCACACGTTCTTTGATTTTATTATAATAAAACAAATAAGCAGCAAGTATTGGGTAATCCCTTTCTTCCATGACAATTTGCGGTGGCTGCTATGCTCTGTAAATTTATACGCCGTCTCGGGAATATTTTTGCTTCCAAAAAAGAGGGTTTAAACCCAAAACTACGTTCACTGAAAACCCAGATCAAGGTAGGCTACATTGTGAAAAAGAAAAGGCGAGAAAAACGGTTTGTTGTGAGTGATATGGCGCTTTTTTTGACCCGCACGCTGAAACCAAAGCTGTACTTCACTTTCACAGTTCCTCTTTTTTGATGTCAAGAGAAAAGTAGGATTGAATGTCCGTCACACACCTGTGGCTATCGAATGACAAAAGGAAATGCGTGTTTGAGTATAACGTTGGGTGGGTTTTTTTTCTGTTTGTTTGTAACCGCGTAATGTGGTTTAAAAAAAAAAAAAAGGAGCGCATATCCTCTTTATTGTGCATGGTGGCGGTGTGGCCGAGTGGCGCGTGTTTGTCTCTATAAAGCGCTCGTGTAAATAAACGCAGGCCGGAAACAGCAACTCGGACCTTTCGATTTTTGCGCAACGCGTAAGGAAAACAAATTTCACAACTTTTATTTCGTGACACTTGTCGCCTCTAGAGGAGAATGTTTCATAGAGACAAATGTGAAGGTTTCACCCATTTATGTAGTAGAGGTAAGTCTGCAGACAGTAAATGGAATTTCACAGTGAGGAGCTGTTTGTTTATGTGTTGTTTATGGAATAATGGCAATGTACATCCATACATTTACATTTTTTGTATGTCATGTATGTATATGTAATTTCTAATAAATGTAATTTTCTAATAAATTGCTTTTAAACTTTTGAACTGTATTATACGTTAAACCAGAAAAGAGGAACTGAAACGTGTTGAGGAAATTGAGTAATACCTTCATCCAGTAGCATTAATAGCAGACTTTAAAGCCGGTTATGCTGTAGCGATTTCACACGTTTGACTATTTTAATTTAATATGTCACAATCTCCTCTTCAAGAACCCAAGGTAGGGTTTATTTTGATTGCTCCTCATGTCATAGCTTAAACATGAATTCCGCGTTCCTGATTTTTAGGAACATTTGTAGTAAAAGAACGAGAAGCAGTTCGAAAGGTTTGAAGGATGAATTGGGAAATGCATTCTCAAATATGTGTGTATAAAGATACACGTTCAGGAAGTCGGCTTAGTCACAATGATGATTATAAAACCGTGTTAAATGACATCATAGCACTGTCTTCTTGAACTAAAAGCCGCTTATAGGTTTTAGAAGTACGTCGCTTGGTCCACATTTTAAGGAAACCTATTCGGAGCAGAGATTTGCACTTACAAGCAAGCAAAATATTAGCCATTCAGTCCTGTTTTATTGTAGCTTTTATGTGATGTTTCAGTGCAGCTTTTCTCTCTGTGCGTGATGTCACTTCCCACCACTTCCCCGAGCGACTCATGTCTGTGGTTTCAGCTGAGTTTCGCATTTCGTTTCTACATGTTCATGTGCATTACACTTATTGACTAGTTGTTTTTGTGATTCTGTGATTTGTTCGTTAAGTTGCTGGATGTGGTTATGTTTCAGGCCTCTTTTCCCATCTCATTAGCCCCTCGACCAGATGTTGATGAATACAACCCTGTAAGTACACTACCTGTCTTCGTGTCTTGTTTTTAGCATTCTTTTCTTAACACCATGCATATATATATATATATATATATATATATATATATATATATATATATATATATATATATATATATATATATATATACTTGGTCCGTACTTGGTACGGACGGGTTTATACATTTATGAAGGTGTTTTAGGGTATATATGATATATTTTATATATTTCTAATTAATTTAGAACTTTTGAACGTGTGTATTTTTGTAGGTGTCTCTCCGACACAAGTCTAAGAAGAAAACTCAAGGTAGGCAAAGAATCACAGTTTGTTAAATCCGCACAATATTATATACTAATATACTACTCGATATTGGTATAGGAAAAAATGATGATTTGTTTTAAACAGACAATGCAACAATGAGCAGAAGGAGAGTCTCTGTGAAGGACCTGGATCCAGTGGACCACCAGGGTTGGCTCTACAGGAAGAATGATGGGAAAGGGTTCCTGAGCATTAAGTGGAAGAAGTACTGGTTTGTTCTGAAGAAAACCTCACTTTATTGGTACAACAACCAAATTGTAAGTTACACTGCTTATTACACGACATGTCAATAATATTACCAAAGAAACTTCTTTCAAATGTATATTTGTTGTCCACTTTTCCTCTGATTCATAGGCTGAAAAAGCAGAGGGTTACATTAACCTAACTGATTTTCTGATTGACCGGGCAATGGAGTGCAAAAAAAAATAGTGAGTTACACTTTTTATTGTTTTGTAGCAAGGTATCCAATTCACAATAAATGTATACAGTAAATGCTAATGTTAAGGTACTGATCAATTGAGATAAAAGGATGCAAGTTCAGATTTTGGAGCAAAAGCAACCTGGGTAGAATCAGGCCTTATCTGCTGGATGCTTTTCAAGTGTCACTTGTTAATGATATCAAATCTTAATGATATAATGAATGTGCTATTAATTGACAAATAATAAATCTAATTTAGGTGACTTTAGATGTCTCCACAGAAGACATATCAAGGCAAATGTCATTTTCTTTTATACTTTGTTTTTTTTTTTACTCCAGCGCTATGAAAGCATGCCACCCAAAAGTCAGGATTTTCTACTTTGCTGCTGAGAGTCATGAAGAGATGAATATGTAAGGTTGCTGACACTGCATTGGAATAAAGCACATTATTTTAACATGGCATTACATAAGCGCTTTCTGCCTGGTTTCTTTCAGATGGCTGAATAAGCTCGGCCTCGCATCCATAAAGTATGAATTCACCGAGAACCATCAGGCTGGTGAGTAGTCATGTGACTATGACTCAAGTTGCTTAGCAAGATCCATGCAAGTTTAAGCTATGAAGTTGGACCGTAATGTACGTGTGCCTGTGTGTTTGTGTGTGGGGACCCTTAGAATGCTATAGTGAATCAAGTGATCACGAGGAGGCTGAATCGACTGAGGCACCTCCTCCACCTTACTCTGAGCAGCTGCTGAACCAAGACTCGCAGAATGTGAACAGTCCACCAGGAACTGGACTCCCGGTAAGTCTGCGTTTTGTAAGAAACACAATCAGTTCACGCGAGTAGCAAAACGTCGTTTCACACTTTTTCTGTTCACACAATTTTTTTATTTTTTTATATTATATATATATATATATATATATATATATATATATATATAGGAGAGTCTTCCTCCTCCATACTCGTCCCCTGTGCCCAGTGAGGTTTCGCCATCCTCTCCAGTAAGCACTATGACATCCCAAAGCTCCATGTCCTCTCTGGCCAAACAGCGCCAGTCCTGGCTCGACCTTGTCTCCCAGACTGGACCAACCGCTGCAGAGAACACGATCTCAGTTGCTCAGGTTCACATACAAGGAGATGCAGAAGAAGCAGCACCACACTGCAGTATTGCTGCAATGCTAGCTCCGGAATCCCGCACCAATGCAGAGCCAACAAAGCAAACATCGGTTCATTCAGGAGAGAACCTGAGCACACTAAACCCCAGTAAGCACAATGAATATATATGCCTACAAGCCAGCAATGATGTACTGAATTGCTCATGGTGCATTTATTTTGGTCAGAGATGGCAAGAGCGAGCAAGCAGATTATTAACTGGTCAAAGATGACAATCATCGAATAGTCTAGATCAGGGGTCACCAACGTGGTGCCCGTGGGCACCAGGTAGCCCCCAAGGAGCACATGAGTAGCTCTCAGGCTTGCTATAAAAAGTGCACAACTCATCAGTGAGATGCGTCTATAATGTAAAATGTAGTTAATTCGTTGTTGATAGTCACTGTCAAGTGTATTTACATAGATAAATGAGTATCATTAATAATAATAATAATAATAATAATATATAACTAAAGGTAAATTTGTTATTTCAGAGGAGTATTTCAAACTGGTAGCCCTTTATATGACTCGGTGTCCATGTAGTAGCTCTCAGTTACAAAAAGGTTGGTGATCCCTGGTCTAGATTATATTTAAATTGATCACTATATAATATTCTTAGCAAACTAATCCCATAATCTGTCTCCTGAAAATAAGACAAACTTCTTAATTGTAGTATTTTACCACTACTGGTCCTTCTTTAGCCACAAACACCCAGTAACCATCAGATGTTAATATTCAAATTCTTTCACAAGCTGATGGTGAAGATATAAGAATGAGTTTGATTTTGATATAAGGACTGTGGTTCCCTGCAGTGAAGCACTATTGATGTTGCAATAAATGATGTTGCATGTTTACTGCCATGACACTTCACTGAGTTGTATGACTTGAATAGACAATTTTAGATTTTTAACAATCTTTGTTTGTTTTTGTTTTAAGATGGTGATCTTAAAAGCAGTAATGACGAGATGGAGAAATTGTACAATGATCTGAAAAGGGCAAGCTTGTCTCCCATTGGTGAGCGGAGGCCGTCATCAAAACGGGAATTCAGAGCTTCCTTTATAAAGCGCTGCAAAAACCACAAAGTCAACGAGAAATTACATCTCGTTCGAGCGCTTAAAAGCACACTGAAGGTTAGCATTTTATCAGATTTCAAACATCTCCGTTTAGTTTCAAAATGACATAATAAGTGTGCTGTTTCTCTTGGCTCTAGGCTAAAGAGGCGGATTTGCTGACTCTGGATCAGGTCTTGGCTGACCCCTCACTCACAGCCAATAAATTCCGGCAGTGGAAGGAGTCCAACGTGGTTTTGATACAGGAAATGCACAAGAGAATTCCTCCTCAGACCGAATCCTCACAAGCCTCTAATTCAGCAGCTGCTAATTTAACAGAAACCAGTCTGTAGAACAACAAGCCAGCCACACTGGACTCAAGTCTGAAACATTTCCCATTTTACTACATGCAAAGCATATAGTTTAAAAATACCATGATTTTACACATTATTTGTATATATCTACTGTATTTTATTTGTTGTATTTTATAACCATCAGCGTCTCACCTCAGTGCTGGAGAGTCTCATACTACTGTTGTTAGGTCATACCAAGGAGTGTTTTTCTGGTGTCCTGATAGGACAAAATCTTTAGATTTTCTTTTTAACTATGTACAGTTTTAAAGTGTTTATTATATATGTTTGCACGCATTCACTTGGTGTAAATAGTATATTTCCATTTTAGTGAAATAAGAATAAACACTCATGCTTAGAGTGAAATCGAATGTAACTTTTCAACTTTTTTTGCATTTAATATTCAGTCTTTCCTCAGATGTTACATTTTTAGTTGCTATTGGACTTTCATACCTCATCTTTTCCACTTACACGCCATACACTTTATTGACAAAAGCAAACCACAGATTTGTATTAACATTGCAAGTTTATTAAAAGGAAAATCTTGAAATAGTACACAGACATAAGGATTCAGACCCATTGCTACAACAAACACCACATTTTTTTATTATCTTAAACGTTTTCACGTCACGTCCTTTACCTTTTTAAAAAGGTAGCTAAAAACTAAAAATGATCCACCAAGGAAATCATGCACTCCATCCTATCAGCATCCTATCTTTTCCCAGCTCTAGCACGTTTCAATATAAGTAAACAAATCAGTAGCAGCTATTTGATAAGGTAAATTACATGGAAAGGTTTTTTGTTGATTCAGGGTCTGGCCTGATAAATACGTAGTATCGGTTGCTGAAAGCCACGGAAGGTCAGGTTTGATTCTAATAGATATTTCCATCAGGTGGCAGACTTGTGCTGTGATTAACACTACCTGTAGAAACTGGCACATTGTTTGAGAGGTGTGGCCTAACCTTTTAAATCGATATTTATTCTTGAGTTGTCAGCATTGTTTGGGCTTGTATTTTATTTGTATTAAAAAAATTGACATTTGTTATTGACTGGAAAGCAAACAGGTTAAAAAACGCCAGGGAAAGTTTTCAAATGTAATTTGAAGCTTAAGTGCAATAAAAAGCAGTGTTCATTTATGTCTCTGCCACACAAATAGACATATGAATGTGCGTGTTTTGCATGTGTCTACATAAGCATAAGCTTTTAACAGGATGTTTTTAAGCCAATCCAAGTAGTTGCTCCAATCCATTGAAGAGTGCTGTATTGAAATTCAGTGGTTCTCACTCCTTCAGGAGTACATAGTAAGGTGCAGCCACTAAAAACATGTTTAGAGGAGCAGGAAAGGGATTAGGAACGACGACAACAAATCAGAGTTGACAATTTAACCATAAAGTAATTCATGACCATTAACATTGATTAACTTTGGATAAAAGTACATACCTCGTGCTCCTTGAGGAGCATATATTGATTGGACCCAAGTTTCTTGAATATGTCTATACAGCAAAATATGCAAATCACTTACAATGTTACCAATGTTTGTTTACTTAAGAACTAGTAGAACATGTATGATGAGGAAAGTATACTAAATGGATTTTTGTTTCCTTTTACGGCTGTCAAAGTGAAACATTAATAAAAATTAGAGCCATTACAGTTATCTATCTATCTATCTATCTCTCTCTCTCTCTCTCTCTCTCTCCACACATATACAGAGACATATATATTAATATATATATATATATATATATATATATATATATATATATATATATATATATATATATATCCACCCACACACACACATCAACACCACAACACACACACACACACACACACACACACACACACACACACACACACATCACACCACACACACACACACACCACGGACACACCACACACACACCACACACACACACACACACACACACACACACACACACACACACACACACACACATATATATATATATAGTATGGCACTTAAAAAAATGTATGTTAAAAATGTAATCCAAGCTTACCAAACATGCAATGTAGACGCAGGGCCAGAAAGATGAACCTCTCCAGAGTGATTCGCCCAGTGGAGTCAGCAAAACGCAGCGTTATCAGTCGCAGCAAATTGTCACTAAGGCGCAAGCCTAACGGAGCACACGGAACATATAATCACCATGCAGGAGTTCCCATGTTTTAAAAGTGCTGTTATGTGATTAGATGTGTGCCTAAAAGCAGGAGCTAAATGAAGCTTCAGTACAGCAATAAGGCAAATGATTTGCAATGACTATATGAGGGGAAAAAAAACACTATATGAGAACGAACCTATCCCTTCCACCGCATGCCGAAGCTCTAGCAGTGATAGAATGTCATCTCGGTTGCTGTCCTCGTGGAAGAAGATTTCCTGTGAAAACATACGGATTTTCAAAGATATACCTACTAGTATATAGATAGTACTACTGAGAGCTTTTAAATAGTGGGTAACCAAAGTCCACCTGTTTACCTTGTACAAATCAATTCTTCTCAGCAGCTCACGGATTTCTGCTGCACTGAGTGTTCCAGTAACTGTGAGCTAAAAGACACTATTAAGGAGCACCGTGGTCTTATATACACAAGCTGCTTTTGTACAGATTTAAACCATTTATCCACAGAACATTACATTACATTAGTATATCTTTACAGTTGTTTGCAAACATCTTGCAATAAGGATTGTGCTGTAGGATTGATGAAATGGTTATAAAGAAAGAGGATACATCCATCATAGCAACAATGCTCTGGCAAACATCCAGGCTAAATCCTCCTGTTCCCTGCCCACCACCTGAAAGAACAGGTCGTAGTCAAGCAAAATGATGTCTAGTTTAACACAAGCTATAAGACCAGTTGCTCACCTTTATTGTAGTTCTCATTTAGAAATCTCTGAAGCTGCTCTGCATTCATTTCCTGATACTAATCCAATAAAACAAATATAACAATCATTCAGATATATCTCTTTAGATAATGTTTAGATTTTGAGTATTACTATCATTTACATTTTATTCTTTGATCATTTTCTTCACTGTCATGAGGTTTGGTATATCATTAGTTATATTTCATGTCCATATTTTGATTCATACAAATCTAAATCCACATTTCAAATCTGCAGGAAAATATATGCAAATATTAATTTCTGTCAAACATCTTTCAACTATTTTACTTTTAAAAATAAAATGGTATAGTTACATGGTCAGAGATTTGACGCATCACTTTCCCATCAGAGTCGAGTGTCATAAAGTGTTCACTATTGAATGAGAAAATTGGTTAAGGATGATTCACCCAATATTACATCAATGTCTTGTTCCAAAATCCTCTAATCATTTGTATTTGGTAGACAGAGCAATTGATCTCATATTTATACAGTTGTGTAATTGAGGCTTAAGGACCTTGCTTGAGGGTCTATGGCAGCTTTCTGATGTGGGAATTTAATTGATCTCGAAACTACTGATAAGGGAGACTGATAGGAAGGTACTTAGTGTGTCGTCTGGAAAGAACAAGGAGTAAAGAGACAAAGTGGTGGAAGGAGAAAATACAGAATTGGGATCGGGAGAGACATGAGAAAAGTAGGCAGGAATACTGTATAAGGAAATAAGGTTAAAGCTAAGGAAAAGGTATGAGGAGTTGGACACTGCGGAAGGAGAAAAGGATTTGTCAGGTTCATCAGGTAGAGGGACAGAGCTGGGACAGATGATGGATGATGTGGAGAGGGTGAAGCCAGAAGTAGTTTAGATTAGTAAGGAGAAAGTGAGAGAAGCTATTAATAGGATGAAGAGTGGAAAGTCGGCTAGACCAGATGAAATGCAAGTTCAAGCATGGATAATGTTCATTGGGTAGATGGCAGTAGACTTTTTAACCAGTTTGTTTAACAGGATTTTGGAAGGTCAGAGGACGCATGAGAAATGGAGGAGCAGTGAGCTGGTGCCGAGTTTTAAGAATAAGGGAGATGTGAAGACCTGCATTAACTACAGGGGAAGAAAGTTGATCAATCATGCCATAATGTTATGGGAACGTGTAGTAGGAGCTAGTAGAAGAGACATCTGTGAGCAACAGTATGGTTTCATGCAGATAAAAAGAAATACAGATCCGATATTTGTCTTCCCCGTTTCCTACTGCTTGGTACCACATTCCTCAGTATTCTTATCCCTATGTACCTCATGTGTCTCCTCTGCACATGTCCAAACCATCTCAATCTAGCCTCCCTCACCCTGTCTCCAAAATATGCTCTTTTCTCAGCCTAGCTTCTACCTCGTTTCCATAACATTATGGTGTGACTGAGGAGGAGGTTTAGGGATGTGGTGAAGGAAGACAGACAGGTAGTTTGGGTGAAAGAGGACGCACCAGAGAACTCTTAACCACTGAGTTCTTCATAGTCACATATATTTATAACATTTGCTCACCTGAACAATATGAAATGTTTCATGCAGTGCACATACCCTGAGTGGGTTTCTGTCTTCGAACAGAAGCCCAAGATGAAGGAGGCTGTATTATTCGGTCTTAAAGTATATGGAACAATGACATAATCTCCTGGTTCCAATCTCACGTAGTCTGTTATTTCACGAAAAGCATGCAGTTCTTTATAGGCGTACACCAGACTATTGAATTGACTGCTTTTAGAATCTATCATCTGTAGGAGAGAAGAGAAAATATGCAAATATATAATATATAATATATATATATATATATATATATATATATATATATATATATAATAATATAATAATATTAGCCAAAGTTATATTAATAACAGACTACAATAAAATTACTGTACCTCTGGTGTTTTCTGAAAAAAAGAAAAATAAAACATGAGAAGACAGACACTGAATAGACAACCATATTATGGAGAAGTTAAAAAAAAAAAAAAAAAAAAAAAAACAAGAGAGAGTGCTTTAACAATTCTCACTAGCCTTGAAAATGCTGAAACCAAGGGGAAGGTTTCTGGTAAGACGTCTGTTTCTCTGATCAGGTTTTTGCATAAGAGATACAAGCATATTTGGCCCTTGGCTTGTTACTGGTTCACAGGCCCTGTTTATATCTGTGATCGTGACCATAAATTGAGGGTTGGTCCAGAATGTGCCTAAAATGATTACAATGATAAAAATGTTACTAATGGATGGGTTGCAAACTTCTATGGAAATATACTTCGAAACCAGGGATTTTATCACATTGTACATTTGTAAGTTATACAGCTTGCATGAGCTTTCCATTTAATGGAAATATTTACAGTTTCTAAACATTATAATTAGTCTGGAAGACACAGTGCATAGTAATTACTTTTATAAGTCATGCAGCCGCCGGCTGTGCTGCCTGCGAGCCAGCGACCATCATGCATTTTTAGACTCCAGTGGCTTTCAGAGGAACCATCCAGAAATGAAGCTGAGTAATTGCAGATGTCCAGCTGACAGTAGCATTTGCAGAAATCCTCCATAGACATCCTAAAAAGAAAATAAAGACAAATATTATATCCAGCATGCACTGTTTTGGTTAAAAAAAAAACAAAAAAACATTTCTTGTGTTGCTTACCAGAACTCTCCATCTTCAACAACATTTGTGTATCTTTTGCGCTCTTCTTCACTAACAGTCATCCATGCTAGTGATCTTAATGTTTAACAAATAGAGCAAATAGGAGATCTGAGTTAATAATTTGATTTTAACTATGTGTATTAATGGATTCAATCGAAAGGGACGTAATAACACCACAAACTCACACAATGAGTCTCAGGTGCACTATTCAACATAAAACTCGGCGCAAAGTAGTGAAAGGGCTTTTAGCAAAAGTTAAGAATAGGGCCTTAGAAAAACAGAAACTGATTTAAACATGATTTATTCATTGATGGAGTCCCAAAGCACTTTCATACTTCATTTTGGATAAGGGTGCCATAAATGTAAATGACATACCTAGTAATTGCATTGAATATATGCATTAAATATATTATTTAATATTCAAAACAAAGAACATTTTTACATTTAATTTTTTTTTACCCATCACTCCAGTTTCCATTCCATTCTGTGCTCCCCCAAGGGTTGAACAGCCTTACGAGTCGAACCTGATTGCCATTGCTTGTCACCTATTTGAAACACCCAGGGTATAAGCTTTTAATAGCTCAGACTTGTAAAGGTGATTCAGAAAGTTCAAATGGTAGCTAGTCACAAAGTAGCAAACATAAATATAGCATTCTGAAATTGAAAGGACAAAGCAGAACTTGTGTTCTGATACTTCAGTAGTTTTGTACTTTATTTTATTTGAATTAAGAATCAAGGCAGATACAATCTAAAAATACAGATACAATCTAAAAAATGTAAATTAAAAAATTAAAGAAAAAGACATACCGTGGTGACCCCTGTGACGGTGTAGGCATGCCCTGCCACTAGACCATTATTCTGTGTTGGATTGAGCGCAGCCTGAAAAAGATTTAAAGATATTAGGTATGCATACATTCTGTACATATGAGATAGAGATATTATTTTACTAGCACAATGATGAAATTAGAATTTTAACAGAACCATGGCCTTAGCACCTAATAATATTTATATTCATATATTTCAGACACTGTGGTGAATAGTATATTTACATTTCCAGGTGTACCACAACCCATTAGTGATTTGGCTGCGGCTGCTCGGTGCATCAGATCAAACAAAATTTTCGGGTTTTCATTTGGTGGGAATAATGTCATGTGCACACCACCAGTAAAGTCCTTTAGGGCTTCAGAAACCCAGCCAAATTTCATATCTTCATACGACCCACACACTCTGAAACAAATGTAATTTGTAATCAAATGTTCTTGGAAAATTCATAGAAGTTCAACTTATGTCATGGTTTTAGACTGGGTCTTACTTGGCATATGCCTTTTCCAATAGAGCAGGCCAAAATTCTGGAATTCCAGGACTTTGAGGAGTTTTAGGGCTTTGGGGACGCACAAAAATGAGTTGTCCGTTAATGGTTGGCAGCTTGTCATCAATTACAACATCCACCCATTTTCCAAACCTCCAGAACTGTAAGAAGGAATGCAGTTACCTTATGGCAAAAGACATTTCAAATACAGTGGACAAGTGATATGTTTGAGGTCAAAACTTGCCCTAAAGTGAAAGATTCCTGCATAATCCTTTTGAAATGACTGTTCAGATGGAAAAATCTTCTTTAGGATATCCTCATGAAATGTGAGTGCCCCAACTGCAGCCAGAAACCAGCAGTTTCCTTAAGAAGAAAAAGTATTTAAAACAATTTTATGTATAATCTCTGTTAGAATCAAAGTCAAATGATCAAAGAAGAAAAAAATGGCTATACTACAACGCAAGCATGACTACAAACGGCATGAAATCTTACCCACTGCTCCCTGGGCAAAGTCAAATCTGGACACGCCATCAACGATAAGATACGGGATTTGGAACTAGTTGCTGAAATTAAAGCCAAACAACTGTTACTTATTATTATTATTATTGATTATTATTATTAAGTAAAGTGTATAATATCAGGAAAGTTATCAGGAGAGTTTTCAGAGACTTTCTGTTAATCGTCAAAAAAAAAAAAACAAACAAAAAAAAAAAAAATATATATATATATATTATATATATATATATATATATATATATATATATATATATATATATATATATATATGATTAATATAGATATATATAGTAATTATTAAATGTAATTAATAAAAGTAATATGTGTTACATGTTTCATATACAAAATATAAAACACAAAATTTGTGCCATATAATGTAAATACCAGAATCTGCAGGAATAGTGCAGTCAGTTATTTTTTTTACTTGTAAAACAAGTTTCAGAACAATTCTATAACATTCACAATAATCCCAGAGAAAACTGCTTTTGGTGAAATACCGTTGGCCTCATCCATTCCACTTTAGCCAAGTTCTCAGGTTCTAACAAGTTTTCTCCAATGGAACTGTTGTCAGGTGGGAACATGTCATCAATATATTTCCTGTTTCTAATGAAGAAATACTGTCGCAGCAAATCATAATCCTGGTCCAGGAATTTCTCGGGATTGTTAAGCGTACCCACACCATTGCTTTCCTTGCGCTCCTTTAAGATATCCAGGCATACACCAGGAGTAAACATCTTAAGATGTATTTTATCTGTATAAAAAGAAAAATGGTTAATATATCCATTTTACATTTACAAATGAACCACAATCAACCTATCGTGCATGTTTTTGGACCGGGAGAACCAGGAGAACCCAGAGAAAACCCCCCTGAGGCACGGAGGAAACATGGAAACTCCACACACACATGGCGAAGGCATGATAACCACTAAGACATTGCGCCCTGACGTAGTACTTATTCAAATTTATTATCCTAAATTTTAGTTTTTTTGACGGGTCAGCAGCTTTTTGGTTGTGATTCATTTGAGATGCTGTATCAAGATTTAACATGGTGCAACAATGCTGCTACTACTAGCTAAGTAGAGGAGAGGTCACTGAGTAAAGAGGAGAAGAAGATAAATCTAAACAAGACCAAAACTGTCAAACATCCACTACAAGTCTGTTCCTGCCTGAAAACAAGCCTTCAAGGTAGTTAAATAAAGGAGTGATTTATTTCATTTCATTGGTAGCAAAATCAGGATCTTTTGTATTCACTTATAGTATACTTTTGCATGTATTCATTTAAACACAACTCACTTTATATAATCTTAGATTATTCATAGGAATACTTCTAATACACATATTCTTAATAGATTTCTTCCACTAAATCACCTAAAACACTTTAATGAATAGCCAAAATTCAAAGTTCAAGAAAAGAGAAGCACTAAGGTGTTCTATATAAAGCGTTCACATAAACCAAATTTTAAAAATGTACAAAGGAACTTTGTCAATAAGTGCCACTGAAATGCAATATAAATATAGATGCAACATTAATTCACAAGTAAAAAAAAACAAGTCATTCAAGTAAAAATGTGTGCAAATATTTGGACGTTTAAGGCTAGCATTCAAAAATAATTTCCATCCTGCTTTAAACTAATGCTAGAAAACATTTATATAATTGAAAAATAAATAAATAAATAAATACTTTTAATTGTTTTATTTTACCTTAATGTGAAGTGAGAGGTAAGGTGGGAACTCGCAACGGACAAAATGAAACCTTGCTTTCTCCTGATGTGTAGTATATAGTTCCTGTTTGCTTCAGGTGTTTAAGGGTTGGGTGCAATGCTCCACCTACCTGCATATTTACCTTAGAATAATATGCTGGAGCTTAAAGCTCCAGGATGCTCTAGAAAGAATCAGCAAGAAGAGGCATGTCTAATTTTAGCGTCTACATGAGGGCAAATACCTACAAGCTGAAAACCTTTTTAAGTTTGAAAAATGCCTCCTGGAGTTATTATTTTCTTCAAGTGCATACAAATCTGTATTATACATTTAAGTTAACACAATAAACCTGTAAATATTAAAGAAGGAAAAATAATGAAACATGGGTGAATCGGAGCACTTCGCTCAAACATGAACACATTATTTTGCATTATTTTCCATATTCAATGCTACTAATCCCATATTCTTGAGGTTGGACAAAAGCAAGAAACCCATAGAAAACCGACCTCGACCCAGAGATTAAATTGACTGGAACATTATATTGACAATAGCTCATGTTTTTAATCAAACTGAAGAACTCTGAAACAGCAACATTACCCAATACATCACCATTTCATATTAGATTAATACATTAAAATACAGCAAACATGATTTTTAATATAAACTGTATTTTAAATAAATACCCGTTCCAAGCATGCTCTTGTCCCTGAAACGAGTCATATTTTCCTGATTATCAGGTTGATTACGTTACACAAGTCTTTCTTAAAAACTTTTATTTATATTGTTCTTTAATATCTCATTAAGTTTCAACTTCACATTATTTAACATGCTTTAAAATTGTGCAACAATTTATGACTTAAGCAGGTCATCAGAATTATAAAAGAATTTCAAGAATTTCTTTTAAATTATCTTTTGCTCTTTTACACTTCGTTGTAGAACTGTGACATTGGTATATACTGGCAGGTCCGAATTATTGAGACCTGTCTATTTCATGCTATCATCTAAAAAAATAATAAACATTTAAAGTTATTTAAGCTGCAGTAGGATTTATGCATTTACAAACTAGCTAGCTAGCTAGTCAGTCTGTCTGTGTTCGTTTTTTGTCCATGTTTGTCTTTACCACAAACATGGCTGTACAAATCCACTCTCACTATTACTTTTTAATTCATTTTGATAATATACTATATTCCTGAAAAAACAAATAAAAATAGCTTTGTAGCGGTCCGAGCCAGTATATGTGACCAATATAGCCACAATATTTAATCTATTGGTTCGTGCACACGCATTTCTCTTATTTTCGTGTCACTCAGTACGTATTTAAATAGGAAGTATTTTTCGTGCTTACACACAGGGGAAGGCTTTGATTTGCGCTTCCCTTGGATGCATTTAAAAAGATTTCCGACCAAAGCAAGAGAACAGGTTTCCACGAATTTCCTAATCTAATGTGATCAAAATCTTGTTTAGCATCTTGCTGTTGTTAAACATTATCATCGCGTCACATGGTTGAAAACTAAAATGTTAACAGTTTATGACAAAATGCTACACACATACAGATTTTCCATCCGCATGCAGATCACCAGGTCGCGTCCATAACTCCGCGTAAGAATTTCTCTCTCATCGCTGCCTCGTGCAAGCTCCAATAAAACAACTTTGTTCTTAGTCCATTTTTGATTAGCTGCTGTATTTTTGTTTTGTTTTGTTTTGTTTTGTTTTTAGACCAGATAGCACTAGTGACAAACAACCATTTGCTCAAGGAGCCAAGATGCATTTCACTTCCTTGAAATGTGCGTTATAGGCGGCATCATTGCCCTATTCAGTATATATGCATTCACAGGTTGGGGGGGCTCACAATCATGTTGTTTCCAAACAAACTACGGAGTTTGGTTGTATCGTCGATGATCTTTGAGGGTTTTTTTTGTAATGTATCATGCCAAAAAAACCTCTAAACATCAGTGCATTTTCAGTCATGTCCGATACTCAAATCTGTCCCACAATACATTTTTATTGCAGATCATCCGACAGCCGCTGTTGGATTCGTGTTAACATGGCATGCAAAATGTATTAATGCTTCCTTTTTTAGTTTATAAAGAAATAAAAGTCGATATAATAAGCACACTAGAGTTTCTATAAGGTTTATAATCACATTAAATACAAATTCATTGGTGGAATTTGTTTGGTGTGAAATCTTTTTAAATGCGTCCAAGGGATCAAAGCCTTTCCTTGTATGAAGCGGAAGCACGAAAACCACTTTCTATTTGGCAGAAAGAAAAAAGTGGGGCAGGAAAGAAAAATACTTCCTATGTAAATATATTAGGTGGAAATATGTACTGAGTGACAGGAAAAAAAGAGGGAAATACGAGTGCTTTTAATGCCCTGAGACTGGGTTGGACCGCTACAAGGCTACATTTTTATTTATTTTACCAGGAATATAGTATATTATCAGAATGAATTAAAAAGTAATAGGGGGAGTTGGATTTTCAGCCATGTTTGTGATAAAGCCAAACATATGGGCATAAAAAACGAACACAAACAGGCGGGCGGAGAGACAGCTAGCTAGCTAGTAACTCTGTCTTAAGTGGTCACTAAGGTTTCGCCACTTTTCCCACAAATTTTAAATAATTGTTACAACAATTAGACATATTATTTATCTTTTTTTTTAGAGTGGAGATAAAATAAAACACTTTTTTTAAACTATTGTATTTTTATACATAAAATATTTTATTTTACCTTAATGTGAGATGACATTAGTCACTTTGATAATACTTTGCCTCACTTGTTTAAGGGTTGGTTTCTGGCTTCCCCCTGTCTTCACATTTAGCTGACAGAGTAATCCGATTTAAATAGAACACCCTAGAGCACTTCATAACAAAATTGCAAGAAGGAACAGGTCTAATTTTTCCTAGTCCAATGTGTATCACACTGAAATTCCATGTAAATGCAAAGGTCACAGCAATTACACAAAAAACTTAATTTCTATTTTGCATTGCTGTGAAATGCCTCGGGGCCTTTGGGTCTACATTCTGCTGCATTCAGCAGGAAAAGTGACTTGATATAATACTTTACCCAACAAAGGTTTCGTGTCAACGTCAAACGCAGATTAAAGCTTTTTATTCAAACAAAAAGCCACATGTGAACATGATTCAGAAACCCGTTATGAACTTTTGAACCCTTCCCTGGGCCAAACATAAAATAAACCGAGGCAAAGTGGAAAGCTGTTCAATGGTCAGATATATGAACATGGTAAATTTTGGAAACCATGAAAGTAAACAGGTGAGGAAATAATGGTTTATTGTCATTGCTCAGTTTTTAAAAAACGTCCCCTCTAATGCTATGGGAGTACATGTGTGTCTCTTTAATGAGCACATCAATAAAGGCACCATCAGCGTTGAAAGATATATAGGATTTAGAACAATCAATGCTTATATACAGATGATGCTTCAATTCATTGAAGGCCAGGAATATTTAAACAAGACGATTCTAAATCACATACTGCATCTATTACAACAGAATGCCTGTTTTTCTGTCTGTCGGTGTTCGTTTTTCATGCCCATATGCTATATTTGTGCTTTACCACTAGATGGCTGTAATATGCCACTTTATCACTTCTTAATTATGATAATAAACTATATGCTTTGTAAAATAAAAATGAAGCTTGTCATTATACAGAAAACCACTGCCTTGTAACGGTCAATAAGACTTTTGCCACATAGATTTCTTCTGAAATTTTAAATAATTGTTATAACAATGAGACATTTTCTTTGTTGACAAATTTTGTTTTCTAAATTGTCATTTTTAGCCGGCAGATAAAAAAAAAACTTTATTAAACTACTATATAACATTTATATTAAAACTTTTATTGTACCTTAATGTGAGATGACAATAGTGGGATCTCACACCGAGAAATAATAGCTTTGCTTTTTCATGCTGACTCTTCTAAATTTGACACTTTTTTTTTTCCTTATTTGTTTAAGGGTTGGCATCTGGCTTCTACCTATCTTCACATTTAGCTGATAGAATAATCCAATTTAAATTAGAATACCCTACAGCGCTTTATGCAAGAAGGAACAGGTCTAGATGGGTCTATTTTTCTAGTCCAATGTGTATCACCCTGCAGTTCCTTGTAAATGCGAAGGTCACAGAAATTAAACAAAAAATTTAATTTCTATTTTACATTGCTGTGAAATGCATGCTACTGTGTTCAGCAGGAAATATGACTTGATTTAATATTTTACACAACAAAGGTTTTCCACAAACACAGATTAAAGCTTTATCATTCAAAGAAAAAGCCATATGTGAACATGATTTAGAAATCCTGGATCTTCCCTGGGCCAAACCTTATTCACAATAAACTTGGGAAAAGTGGAAAGCTGTTTTAACTGGTTTATTGTCATCGCTCAGTTTAAAAAACTGCACCTCTAATGCTATGGGTCTGCATGTGTGCCTCTATAATGTGCATCTTGCACATCAATAAAGGCACCATCACTGATAAAAGGTATATAAGATTTATAAGTAATGAAAGCTTAAATACAGATGATGCTTCTCAGGAAAGGTCTGGAATGTTTCAGCATTCTAAATCACCAATTGCCTGTCAGGAATAGCTTCGTGGATGAGTGCTCATCAACTGGAAACTCACTCCGAAGAAAACCAAACTACTTCTTTGTTCTGGCACCAAAGTTGTGGTAATGAATTAGTCGTCCGAATAGTGGTAGTCCCTGGCTATCTTCAAGGGACATGTGAGGACCTATCTCTTCCTGAAACACTTTAACTAGCACATCTTCCTCTTTGTACTGAATTGGTTTATCAAAGAAAAAAATCCTTTCAACAAAGTTTAAGGTTGTTTGTATATCATACGATTATAGCCTAGCAAACCAGCTTTTCTTTGGAGTTGGAGTTTTATAATTTATAAATCTTTTATTTTAGAATTCAGTAAAACAGATTTTACAATCAAACCAAAAAAAGGCCAATAAAATAGATACAGAATATGTAATATATACAAAGGTTAATGCATTTTTGTCCATTGAGAGAGAGAGAGAGAGAGAGAGAATTTTGAGGTAGGCTAACAAAATGTGCAAAATGTTCTCTTCTGAAATGTATGTATATACAAAAGCAACAGGCAGAAATAAGTTTAAAATATTGTCCAATAACAGCAGGGCAAAGTAGTGGGTGTTATACAAACAAGTCCTGGATATTATTCTTGTTGTTCTCCTAGTTGCGAAGTTCCTTTTCATTCTCAGTGGGTTGGCTTTCATGAAGCCCAAGATCCTAACAGATGGAATAGTCTATTGTTTTAAGGTCTTTCCTCCTGGTCTTGTTCCAGCACTGTTTGCTTTAGATAGACTGCAGATCAGGAAGCTCTGTGCGGATGGTACACTCAGCCCAATGTACCACCCTCTGGAGAGCTCGCCTGTCCTGTATCGTGCTGTTCCCAAACCAGCCTGTTAGATTTCCAGTCAGAATGCTCCCAGTGGTTCAGGTGTGTGTGTGTGTCTGTGTGTGCGTGTCTGTGTGTGTGTGTGTGTGTGTGTGTGTGTGTGTGTGTGTGTGTGTGTGTGTGTGTGTGTGTGTGTGTATAAATATAAATATATATATATATATATATATATATATATATATATATATCTATATTATATTATAGATATATATATATATATATATACACATTTCAAATGATTGATATATATATATATATACATATATATATATATATCAATCATTTGAAATGTTTATACTATAAATTATGGTAGGAAGCACCATTTTATTTAAAAAAATGTGAGGAAGTTGTGCTATGATGAATGCAATGCATTTAATGCACAGGGCATTTCCTGCTATTGAAATGCTAGGTCAGGCCTGTCTCACTTCACAAACACAGGATGTGGCCCATGGTCAAATTAATGTGAAAAAGAAATGGGAAGGATAAACCAGCAAAATATATGTGCGCAACAAACCGATATGATAATATGATATGTGAAACATATTCTGAAACTATTTATGAAAAAAAAGCAAATATTAAGATTAAGTAACAAATATGAACAAAAAGTATATATTAGGATTGAATAACAAATATTAAGTGTCCAGCACCCCCTAACTGTGATCTACAACATTGCAAGTACAAGTGAGTACTTTTATATTGGTACACTTGGTTGCACAGGTGATCTTCAATGAGTACTGAGATTTTCTGAAAACTTACTAACTTACCTTTTAAGCTTTCAATCCCGCTGCTTCTCTTGGTTCACATATAATTATAACATTTATCTCGCTGAAATCGTTTTATGACCAAGTTTTCGACATCATTCCCATTTCAATCTCAGAAAGAAAGTTACAGCACTGTACCTTTTACAAGTGGCCGACGCTGCTAGTCAGTAACGCTAGTCAGCTAGTCGGGACCTTAAAATGTACCATTAAAGGTACCAATATATTTTGTTCCCTTTTGTTCTTACAGTGTAGTACAGTGTATGTATATATATATGTGTGTGTGTGTGTGTGTGTGTGTGTGTGTGTGTGTGTGTGTGTGTGTGTGTGTGTGTGTGTGTGTGTGTGTTTTAACTAAAGGAATATTAAACTGACAAACGTGCCGGGCTAACATCTAATCTATCTTCACTCGTACAATATTGTTTACGTTTTTACACATTTGTCTTTGTTGGTTTAAAATATAAGTGACTAATCAATAATAATAATAATCATTATCTATTCATCCTTTTCGGAAAAAAAAGGATTTATTCATGAACTAAGTACACTGGACATTCTGATTTTAAAGTGCTTCAGACTTTGTTTGAATAAGAGCCACTATTTTGGGTTTGACTTGTTTTCAGCAGATGGATAATCAAGGAGTCAAAACAAAGCAAGATCACGGGGGCAATTGTTTTAGACTTCCTGGCAGGAACCTGCCTACAGAAAAGACAAATGATGCGTGCTGCTAAATATTATTTCCGCTTTGCATTATTCTCTAAACAGGATGAGGCTGTTTGAATGAGGCATTTCACGGCTGAGTTGTATGCCCGCGTTAGAGGCCACGAAGAACGGTCTAGGACATGAACTGGGTATTTACGCGTTAAAATCGGTGGGAAGATGCCCTGCGCTCTGATCGCGGTGCTCTGCGCTCTCCTGGCTGCTGAAAAGGCGACGTGTACCACCAGCATGTGCACCACCAAAGCGTGTTTCTCTCTCCACAACGAACTGGTGACGTTCGAGAGCGCCCACGCGAAGTGCTATGAAAACGGCGGAAAGATGATTGCTATAAGAGACAATAACGATTTAGACGCTGTGAAGTCACTGCTCGCGTTAGCCGGAAAGAATTTATTGGTGGAAAGAGTCTGGATAGGACTCAAGCTCTCTAAAGGGATCTGTGTGCTCGGCGACAGGACTCTCCACGGCTTCAGGATGGATCACCGACGCCCCGGAGTCCTCCTACTCCAACTGGGGAAAAGAGCCGACGAGTACTTGCACAGAAGAGCGCTGCGTTTCGCTCTCTAATTCAACCCAGGACATGAAATGGAGCGATCGGTCGTGTAAAGAACACGCGCATTATTTGTGCGTGTATAACTTCAGGGGCATGTGCAGACCCTTTGTTACTGGAGGGACCAGGAGAGGTTAATTACAAACTTCCATTTTTAATAGAGCCACTTCAAGCAAGACGTCGGGTTAGCTATGATACCGCACGGAACATTCGCGGAGATAAGTTGCGGTTTTGGGGGCGATAGGGACACTTTTACGGGATGCGTAGAAAAAGGGTGCGCATTTCTCTTGGGAAAACGCTGGCCCGTTTTGCGCCTCGGGTAAACGGAGTTGCGAGCGCAGGAACGGGGGATGCCATCAGCGGTGTATTGATGACGATGATAAAGTGCGTTGTGAATGCGAGGATAACTACTACCTTGGCGAGGATAGAGTCACGTGTTTCCTTAAAGACGCATGTCTGAGTGCGCCATGCGAGCACACCTGCACGTCAAACCCGCCCGGGTTCACATGCGCGTGTCGAAGTGGCTATGAGCTTTCCGAAGATAAGGTCAGCTGTAAGGATGTTGACGAATGCACACGGGATGTTTGCAAAGGCCATATATGTCACAATAAACAAGGCGGGTTTGAATGCGAGTGCACGAAAGGTTTTATGCGCGTCGGCGGCGTGTGCGAAGACGTCGACGAATGCGCAGAGTCCGTGTGTGGCCCTCACTCCACGTGTCTCAACTTCGAGGGTTCGTTTTCTTGTGACTGTTCCTCTGGTTTTAGACTACAAGAAGAGCGATGTGTAGATATAGACGAATGTGTGAATCGGCCTTGCGAAGGTTTGTGCAGCAATACGGACGGGAGCTACAAGTGCGAATGTGGCCCGGGCTTTTTCTTATCTGAGAATGGGATCAGCTGTGTTCCAGAGAAAAAGCGCGCAACAACGGCAAATTATTACGAAAAGATTTTAACGCGAGGATTGGATCAGCAGGCAGATACCACCGCAGGACCGCACCTAAGCGTTGCGCAAAGAAGGCCTAATTGTCGATTCTTGGGTTTTGGTGTATGCCTTGTGCTCAATAATCCCCCTTCTGCTCCTGGTTACACTGACTGCGGTTATTGCTGTGTACCGTTGTAATCGCTCGCGCAAAGACTCCAAGAAGACCAGCGCCACAGCAGACAGCTACTGCTGGGTGTCTTCTGAGTATACAACTGAGCTAGAAATACAGCGGAACAGAATTTAGTGACTCCGACATATTTATTACAGTGAGGTGCATTAGACTGAAGTTTATTTTGGTTTTGATTTTTGCTATTATACACAAGTACATGTTCTTTGATTTTTTTTGTTTTTACTTGAATATGACTCGACAAATTTATACCGATTCACCAAACCAATGATTGAATCATCTGTTTTCAATAACATGATTTTTTTTTTGTATAATGCCATTTTATCAAATGGACCAAATGGTATGCATTATGCCTGAAAATCAATAAACACTTCGGACGCTCAATGATGCTTCACGCCGCTAGGGGGCGCACATTCATTGTCTTAAAGTGTTTAAAGTGGTGATACCCGGGCTTGAAACGGATTGAATCAAAGGATTGTCTTAATAAACACAAAAGCATTTTTATGGATGTGGATGTTTTCCTTGAATGAAAGCCTCATAATTACACCAATAATGTCATCTTTTCTCAAGCGTTTGCAAAGATACCAAGTGTTTTATTTTATTTATTTATTCAGCACACTCACTTATTCAACTTGGAACTGGAATGAATGGGAAAAACTGATTCCAAATCACAATATTTAGATAACAACGAGTATGTGAGATTTTTTTCTGGCTTCATTTCGTAAAATGGAAAAGCCTTTTTTTTATTTATATGGACTTTTTCATATAATGATATTAGCAATGGTAGATGATTTACGCTGTCTAATACTAAAATGTAATGAATATTTTAAACATCTTTTTTTAAATGGTCGTTACACCAGGTGTGTTTCCTTTCACTATATAGATACTCAAAATGGAAGCCTAATTAGGTAGAATTGGAGGGTTGCAACACAATTTCCAACCTAAATGCATACACAAAGGCACAAAAAAATCCTCAAACTTCTACTTACCATATTACCTGCCGTAATCCTTGTCGGTAAAAATGTTCTTAATTCTATTTACTCATAAAACAAGGCGGCTACTGGACAACGAGTATTTGTTTGATAGCATTCCAGCGATGAAAGGCTGAGCCAGAAATGACACGTCTAGGAGGGGTTTCCTTCTCCTCCAAATATTTATTAAGGTCCCTGAAGTGTTGGACCCCAGCATATTAGCTCACACATGAGACTAGTCTCTTGAAAGATTAGCAATTTGCCATAGAATGGATTCCTACAAGCTATTCCTCTTATTTACTATTTTGATCTTCTTCCACGTGGGACGGACGCTACGCTGTGCCTGCTCTGAAGACCTAACAGCTTGCACAACTTTTCACAGCGTGCAAGCTGACTTCAAAACTGCCCAACAGTTTTGCATGCAACATGGAGGCGAATTACTAACACACTCGAGTACAGTTATCCCCAGCTTGCTGTTCAACAAATCGGGACGCTACTGGATTGCCGCGGAAGACGACTGCCTAAGTCCTCGAAGTGATTCCGTGACTCTGAAAAGAGGAGGGGAAGACGTGGAATGTTCCTCACGGTGCATCTCGGTTTCTGAGAACAGGACGTTAACTGAGCATTCGTGTGAGGAACATACCGACGGCTTTTTGTGTGATGGCATCCGGTGGGAGACCTGCTGGGAATTTACAACAATGGAAGTGCAAATCCTGGACGAAAGAGACTGTGGACTTGGTCCATGCGAATACGAGTGCGCAGAAGTTCCCGGAGGTCACATGTGTACGTGTTATATTGATTACAGGCCCAGCAGGAAAGATCCCCATAATTGTGATTACTATTGCGACACCGAGACCTGCCCGTTGCTTTGCCCCACGTGCAAGTGTCCTGAAGGCTTCGTCAAAGACGAGTCTGAGTGCATCGATTTCAACGAGTGCACCTCGAATCACAACTGTGCGCAAAGCTGCACGAACACAATCGGAAGTTACAAGTGCTCTTGTCGTGAAGGGTTTGTTCTGGTGAACACATCTGAGTGTGTGCCTCTTGTAAATCCCTACTCCGTTATCTGCGCACGTCACACCGTCTGTAAATTACACGTTGAGTCGTGCGGCAGTTCAAGCAGAGTATTTTGGGCTAACACTTTTCCTAGTCCTAGTCTTATTGGGTTTGATAGGATTTCTATATTATGTGCGAAAAAACAAATCTGATAGACTTCTGAAAGATACCGACGGTCCAGATGAAATTACTGTTCAAGAGACACACTTGCAGCTGTAACCAGATGTGAACAGTCTGTATGACTTCTTGAGTGATTTTCTTATATTTTTAATAAGTTACATATTGAAGCAACTGAAATTTATTATTATTATTATTATTATTATTATTATTATTATAAACTAATATAAATATTTATTTGTTAAAATATTATGGTTACAAAAATGTCTGGTTAAGTTTTTTTTTTTTTTACAATGAAAGGATTGATCATGTATAGTGTTGTATACCAAATATCCCAAATGTCATATTGAGTAAATGTAAGTAAAAGTGAAATTTTGGTTTTAAAAAATGAAATCAGTGATCCATTATTGAACTATATACAGAACTGTGAATTTTAGTGCTATCACATCTGTGTTCCAAGGTCATTTCACACACACTTATTCATCATATTTTTGTTTGTATTAAGGTTTAATGGATATGGTTATGACTTTCTATGAAATTCTTGAATCTGAATCAAGTATTGAATTACTTAAAGTGTATAATTTGAGATGACTACAAACATAATATTATGGGCATAAACTCAAACAAATAAACAAATAATAAAACTAAATAAATTTATGTTCAAACTGTCACTGATTTCAAAACCTCACTGATGCTGCTGATCTTTCAAAAAATGAATGGCTTTGCTCAGGTTCAGGTTCGCCTTCATTTTGTCATTTAACCAAATTTGGTGAATGGAAGCTATCTAAGGATTAGTTCATAAAACACAGCCAATAATGATTCTTCATGTGGATAAAAAAAGAGTCAGTTTAGTTATTTTAGAGAAAAAAATGCTAAAAAAAAAAATCTTAAGAAAGAGAAAGCAGGTTATAGTGAGCAAAATGTGTTCTGTTTGTGTAAAGTGGTCCATTTTTTTTCAAAAAGTGGATTTTTTAAATATCAAATTTTATCTTCTTGGATCATTGTAAGCAGACAAATTACAATTTTGGGATATCATCTTATATACAGTCTCATCATATTTACATTGAGCATGTTTTATTTGGATTCTTTTAATATCCAAACTGCTTTTTAAAAAATTAAATACATTAATAAAATCTGTTACCCTTGTGATGTCACTTTTATTAGCACTTACATTGCAAATAAAATTACACACACTTGCTGCTTAGAGCATCTCCAAGAATAAAAAGTGTTTTATTGTATCTTTACTGTTCCCTAAAACAGTCACTTTACTATTTCCTGTCTCACCTGCCCAATATCACTATAGCCCATGTATGTTATCTATAAATAATATTTCACTCAAAATCTTTGATTAGTACTTCAATGGTATTTAAAATAGGATTTTATGATGATGGACAAAATAACCTGATACAAATGGGGAAATTCCATCTGTATCAGTGGACTAATTGTTCAGGAAGACATGAATCATCATGAGAGAGTAAATGCATTTTAATAAGTCCACCTACTCTATAGACTTGCTGGCAATTCTTTAAGTATTGAATCAGTTGGCCAGTAATAACTTGCATTGTTTCTTCTTTGATAAACAGTCTATTCTGACAAATGATGCAGGTGATGCTAAACATTCTATTCAAGTGTCTAAAGTACTGACAAATATTGACATGTCCAATTCAGCTTCCAGCTTCCCCAAGCGCACAATATTAGATTTCAAGTACAATGTAAGCTTTTTCTACTGTACTAGAAAAAGTACTGTACCAGGGTCTAGAATATCCAATTCCACTTTTGGGTTATCAAAAAGTATCCCTGATCTAGTGACCAAAGAAAAATAATTAGAATTTATCACCCATGTTAGTTGGAGGGCATAAACTACCATAGAGATTGTTCGATGCTAGACTTTGAGGTAGTTTAATACTCAAATCATTTTTTCGAATCTTATCAGCTACATGCATTGTGAATGGAAACCGTTTGTGATTTGTCTTCTATCTAGAATCTGTATGTGCAGTGGCTGAACACTGACTGCATTCCACTAAAGAAAGGCTGAGCCAGAAATGACACAAATACATCTAGGAGGGGTTTCCTTCCTCACGCAACAATTCCCAAGCTACTGGAATGCTTAAAGTTTACATCCCAGCATTTTAGCTCCCACTTGAAACCAGTCTCTGCAAGATTTTGCTGCAGAATGGATTCCTACAGAATAATCATCTCATTTATAATCTTAATCTCCTTCCATGTGGGACGTACCCTGCGCTGTGCCTGCACCGAAGATTTAACACATTGCACAAGTATTCATAGCATGCAAGTCGACTTCAAAACTGCCCGACAGATCTGCATGGAAAATGGAGGGAAAGTACTAACAGAATCGAGTGCAGTTATTGACAGTTTGCTTTTCAGCAAATCAGGAAACTATTGGATTGGAGCAGGAGGCAACTGTTTAAGCAACAGGGAAAGTTCTCGAGGCGATTCTGTCCCTCGGAACAGAGGAGGGGAAGACGTGGAATGTTCCTCGCGGTGCACGTCTGTTTCCAATAACAGGATGTTAACTGAGCATTCGTGTGATGAACAAATGGACGGCTTTTTGTGTGCTGGCGTTCAGTGGGAATCCTGCTGGGAGCAAAAATCGACGGAAGTGCAAATTCTGAATAATAAAGACTGTACACTTCATCCGTGCGAACACCGGTGCACCAAGGTCCCCGGGGGCCACATGTGCGCCTGCTCAAAAACTTTCAGGCCAGGCAGGAAAGATCCGAATCGTTGTGAGTACTACTGTGACTCTAAACCATGCAAAATGCTTTGCCCCTCGTGTGAGTGTCCTGATGGCTTTATCAAAGATGAGACCTGGTGCACAGATTTAGACGAATGCGTGTCAAATCACCACAATTGTGAACAAGATTGCACAAACACATTTGGAAGTTTCAAGTGCTCTTGTCAGCAAGGGTTCATGCTGGTAATGAAATACAAATGTGTTCCACTTTTAAATCCTACTCCATTAACTGCTGCGTATTTTACGCCATCTGTAAATTACACAATGAGCCGTGCAGCTTTTTCAAGTCCAGCAGAGTACATAGGTCTAACAATGCTAATAGTATTGGTGATACTTGCTGTGATAGGACTTTGGTATTTTTATTTACGAAAAATGTGGCCGTGCAAATAAAAGATCCAGATGACATCATCTTTCAAGCTTTTGGTCAATGTAAGTTACATGTTGGATTATTCCCTTCATTTCTTACATTATTGAGTTTATATTCATGTAAATATTAACCGAAGGTTGGATTTACACATAAATTGCAAATGATTTGAGTCTACAGTGATTTATAACTGTGTGGGAGAAAATATGTGTCGGTAAAGGTACATGATTTTAAAATGACTATTTTATACCAATGAGTACAAGGTATTTAGAAGTGTATGGTATTATGCCTACATAACCATCAAACTTTGTTAAAAACAGATAATGAATGTGTCCAAGTTGTTTTGATACTTTATATGCAAAATGGTAACTTGCTGCTGCATGAATGATAACAATAAACATTGATTGGTTTTTAATGTGCCTGTGAACGCGATCCATGTTCTTACATATTCTTGTCTAAATCAAATATGTATTTTTATTATTTAGTCATTCTTACATAAACCCAAGACTCACTTGGGCATTTTCACAAGATTTGAATAAATGAAGCCACATAGGTCACATATATGCTAATATGTTATATGTAAATTGTGCTAGCCATTATTTAAGTTCATAAGGCTTAGGTGTTATAAGTATCTCTGTATAATTGAAGATGCAACCAAGCCTTTATTGCACCTCAGTAGCTGCAGATTTTGGCAGTAAAACTTGTTAGACCTGAGATAACTAATTTTACATTTTCAAAAACACAAAATAGAAACACATTGAATATAAATCACTGATTTCAAGCCATGAATGAAACCATGCACCTTTTAAACACTATTCTATTCCATTCTTCGTCTTCTATTATTGCATTCTATTAAAGAAATGAGTTAGCAGATAGCTGTATGACTCAGATTCAGATTTTAATATGCAAGCATAATTATAAATATAAATAATGTGGATAAGAGAAGAAACATAGAATAAAATAAAAAATATATAAAATAAAGAGTAAAAGGAAGTAAAAGGAGTAAAAAGAGATCATATATATAAATCTATAAAAATATAAAAATAGTGTGTAAGAAGTGTGTAAAGTGACCAAGTGTAAAGTGACGGGTGCAAGACTGTGCCTTTCCTACTACATTTAACAAGGTTTTAGAATTTGAAATGTTTTCAAAATGGTTCAATTATAAATATATTCATATGTTCCTTTAGAAAAAACACCAACTGACTTCAGGGCATCACAGATTAGGAATGGCAGAGGGGTTAAACAGAAGTGTTGGTCAGACATTCTGCAAGTTTCTTATATCTGCACTCATCGTTCTCTTACCAAGCACCTCCCCAACTGCTAAAGCTGGCCAAGTGTTTTTGTTTCTCCTTTTTAAAATTATGGAAGCCATTGTGCATTTTTTAGCCTTCCCCAGATCAGTGTCTTGATACAATAATGAATGTGCCTTGGCTTGGCAGGAAGTCCTTTTTAACTCATATCATATTTGTTTTTGCTATGGCATGCATTCTCAGCTATTAAATCATCATTTAAATCTTAAACCTTACTTGAGCGTGCCTTTGCAAATAATGTCCACATAGCGGCACGGTGGCTTAGTGGCTAGCACGTTTGCCTCACACCTCCAGGGATCCGGGTTCGATTCCCGTCTCGGCCATGTGTGCGTGAAGTTTGCATGTTCTCCCCGTGCCTCAGGGGTTTTTTTTCTCTCCGGGTTCTCCGGTTTCCCCCCCGGGCCCAAAAACATGCACGGTAGGTTGATTGGCACCTTGGAAAAATTGTACCTAGTGTGAATGTGAATGTGTGTGTGAGTGTGTGTGCCCTGCGATGGGCTGGCACTCCATCCAGGGTGTATCCTGCCTTAATGCCCATAGATGCCTGAGATAGGCACAGACTCCCCGTGACCCGAGGGAAGATTGGATATAACGGTAGAAGATAAATAAATAAAATGTTTGTCACTGTTTTTTGCCCCAACCAAATCAACATCAAGAGGTCACTTTCTATCAAACATATTTTCCCCTTACAGATAATCAGTGTTCATCCGTCAGTGTTATTCATGTTATGTTTTATAAGCCTGTTGTTTCAAATGTCTGAAAGTTTTATGTTGAACAAGAAAACATTCTATGTGCTGCATTTATGAAAGTCTGTGTATGCATTGATTGGAACTATGAGAACACAACAATTATTTTAAATTCCCGTTTTGAAATTGTGCACTTATCTTTGTCCATATATAAAGCTCAGACAAAAATGTGAGTCCTAGAGTCATCCTGACCAAGATAACAAATATGTACGCAAATTGATCTGCACTGTATCTTCAGTTCTTAAGGATCAATTAAACAAAAGTATGTTTGCCTCAGTTTGATCTCTCACAATATATTTCTGGACGTATTTCCACTGTAACTGAAAGACTAATGTCAAAGTGAGGTTTAATTCGTTATAACACATCTGGGTTTTGCTTTGCCATCTTTCTGTATAAAGTATAGATTGATGGGGAATAGTATTTTAGTATGTGGACATTTTAAATACCCATTCAGATTTGAAATTCATTCAGTTACTGTACAGGGCCTTAAATCGATGTGTCATGCTTAAAAGTCTTCATATGCTGCTACATTAAAGCAATATTAAATTAAAGGTACAACCAGACTTAATTTTACCCAAATGGGTGATACAGGTGCAATATAATCTTAATTTGCTGATAATTTACAAATGATTTGTTAAATTGACTCATTCTCTTATGAGGATCTGACAAATGTGTGACAAACATGCAAAATCCTCCTTCTGGACTGAGATCACACTACTTATGTTTACACCCATTCAATAATTTATTCAATAACAATGTACAGGTTTAATATTAGTAGTGGAGCTGTCCTTTTGGACAATGCTTCTAAATCCTGTACCAATCATAAATCCAACAGTTTGCAACAGTTTGCAGATAGAGTTTGCAGCTCATAGTTTAATTATTAACAGAAGAAAAAAAATGATCAGAAGAAAGCATACCATGGGTGTAGAAATTGGAGGGTGTGAGGTAGAGGATTATTCTTTTTCATTTTCATTTTATTTAATACTTTTTTCTGTGTGTTTGCTTTATTGTCATCCCTCATTGTGGTTATATTATATATATATATATATATATTATATATATATATATATATATATATATATATATATATATATATATATATATATATATATATATATATACTACTACTACTCTGGCAATATTTAATGATTGGTTCTCTGGCATTGAAATGTAAGATGTCTGAAATGTAATATACAAAGTTGAATCTATATCCACTGGCTGTACAAATGTTCAGTGGCCAAGAGTCACTGTCTCTTTATTTGCTATATAATGTAAAAGTTTAAGCATTCAATTTACTGCAAAGGTTAAATCACAGTTTCGGACAATCATGGTAATCGTGAGTATCAACAGGGTAGTATTCCATCCTTTATGTCTCCATAGAGTCTTTCATTTTATTAGATTTACAAAAGAAAGAAGCAGCTTTACGCTTCTTTTTGAAAACAGCCGAGGTCCAGGTGGTGTGACATGGGAGGAGATAAAGAGTGAGCCAGCATGTGTATCTTTTGCGTAGCGATCGTCTGCACACAGTGACATAGCTATAAATAAAACAGGCACAAAAGGTAATCCAGCCATGATACAGCCATACACATTACATCCAGAATAGGATACTGAATCAAGAACAATAGCAACAACGACTAGAGCAGGAGATGTTTATAAGATAAGAATTAAACAAGGTTGCCTTTCTATAACATCCAAAAAACACACTTCTTTGAGGATGTTCTTCTCAAACAAATCCTGTGCAGCACAGCCAATGACATTTCTTGTAACAGTATAAGGAACCTTAATGGGCATGCTCATGCTCTTCCGGGAGAAGTGCCCATACAAGGAAATCCGACCTTCATGACGTCATGAAGGGCCACTAACCTACTAACTTAGAAGAAATTAGGAATGAGCAAGACCTCACAGCAGGACTGTTGTATAATTAAGCAAGACAATTTTGTCACTTTAGTAAAAATTAGGCAACCCATAAGTCAGCTTTTCCTTTTTTCTTTTTTTTTGTTTTAGCACAGATAGTCACATCTATCATGTTATTATTAAAAATCAAGCACTTCCACTGCAAGTGTTTTTCTAAAAAGAGATTTTGCATTGGACGTAATAAATGTAATCAATGTAATTAAGGAGTAAGACTCCATAAGAGTATTAAGGCTTCCCAATATAGCAACCATATATCCATGTTAGTGTTTATAGAAATACATTTAAACGTTGGATCTTATATAACATCTGAATGCTACGTACTTTGACCTGTATAATATAGCAACTCATGCCACTGTCACGAGGAAGTGTCACCTGTGTGAACTAAAACAATAAAAAAAAAGGTCTCACTCTATATCTTTCACTACAAAAAATACACTTCATAGGCGAACAGACATTCTAAAAAGCGGCTATTTTATGGATTTTTATTAACGACATTGAATAGGAGCAAGTGGCGTGTTGAAGCGTAGTAGTATTGGGTAAGTGAACATTTGTTGTTATTGTTGTTCTCTTGAAGAAGCCTGTGTGTGTCATTTTCTTGTTCCTGGGCTGGAGCCAGTCTCAGCCATCTGACGCGTTTTTCATCACAGACTACGCTATACGGCTTATGAGAGTAACAGCACAACGCTGCGCCGAGGATTCAATCCAATAATGCAAACATGCCTTTTAAAATGATTATGGAAGACCGCTGTATGAAAGCTTTGCCGCTGAAGGCGTGCTATGGCGCAGTACCTGCTGTCTTCCTGCGCTATGGAAACGCAACGCTATTAATGGAGTGATTTGCCGACTCATAGCGGATTTCCGACATTTAACGTTTTCCATGCTCCCTGTTCTCATCGGCATCCGTTTCAGAGCACGAATATCCGATTAATCGGACCTGAAAGATGAATCATCATGAAGATAGACAGAAAGACGTCTCCGTTTGGCTGCATTGCTCTTTCCGGCCAGTTCCTTGTGATATTCAGCATCTTTCCTATTCGGCTGGTCGCCGCTTTCCCAGAGGCTGCTATAGGTAAAAAAAAAAGGCTTTCTATTCCCAGATATAGACCTACAAAGCACTAGTTCTAGAATAGTAGTAATGAAACGATACATAGAGAATACATTTCTACATTCACGGAAATAATTATATAGTCCACTAAATTGTGAGATCTGTTTGCATCTTATACCCTAGTGCTTCTTAGTCATGCAATGTCTCAGTTTCTTGTAACCATTAGCATGAAACCCCTAAACAAAAAAAGCACTTGCCTATACAATAAATGAAATTGTAAATGCCTGCACTTATCACTGCTGTTTGTCATATTACAGCAGAGCAGTTTTGTAGAGACCCTGGTGTTCCTGAGCATGGAAGCAGAACACCAAGTTCTGGGGTGTTCTTTGAGAACGCAGTGGCCAGATTCTCTTGTTTAACTGGATACAGACTAAAAGGAACGTCAAAGATTACCTGCGTTTCTTTTCCTAACGGATCAATAGGATGGAGACCAAGCCTTAAACCAGTGTGCCTTCCAGAAGGTGAGTAAATGTCAGTTAAGTAATAATATTGTTAAAACTGTAGTGACAATAGTAATATGACACTGTCATAACCGGGTTTACTCGGAATGGTCTGAGGAATCAAAGTAAATGAAATAAATAAATAGAGCAAGAATTCAGGTATCTGTTTAAAAGGGACCAGTGAGTGTACATATTTCAGGATTAGTAAATGAATCAAAAATGTGATGCATTTAAACATTTTCTATCAAGGTCATTCTTAAAACATAGTATCCGGTTTCATCGACTCAAATGTACGTCCTAGAGTCGTTTATGCTCGAAATGAAATAAAATGTGTTTTATTTGCAAGTTTTCTTCTGTTAAGACAGTTATTCTTAACTTCAGTTGGGAATATACTATTTAGTTCAGGTGTAAAACAAAAGCTGTTTAAATGTTGGTAATTGAAATGGAATAGATAATGTATTAAAAGGCAATTCATAACCATTTTATGTTTGTTTAAGGATGACAAATAATGGCAGCAAGTAAATTATGACACTTTTAATAGAATAACCAGTTTCATAGCACATTTCACACATAATATACAGTGAATAAAGCCTAAGTCTAAAGCCACAAACAAACTCAGCTAATATTTCATGCATAATTGTCTACTGAAGTAACATAGTAAAGATGTGTTTCTTTTTCCTTCATAGAATGTCTTCCTCCTTATATTGAGGGTGCTGATATTACTAATAAGACCTACAGGCCAGGGGATAACCTTATTATCAGATGTAATGAGGGATTTCAAATCCGCTATCCAGACACTGACAGCATGGAATCGGTTTGCCAAGAAGATGGAACGTGGGACAATCAGCCCATCTGTCAAGGTATTATGTAATCCTTCTGTAATGATCTTTCTATTGCATGTAGCCGAATGCGTAGGAGAAAAATTTGATTTGCAGTTAGATTTGTATTTCTTTTCGGTAAAATATATAAAAAAAAATATCCCCTAATCGAGAAGTTGTTTAAATGAAACCATAGATATTTACATTTACATTTCCGGTATTTAGCAGACGCCCTTATCCAGAGCGACGTACAAAATGTGCTTTGCGTCACTATCAACAAATAAAGCAACACTGGTTCACTAGATAACAAACACTTAAGATGCAATCAACGTCAAACTGTTGAAAGGATTTTTTTGTAATCTAAGCACAAAGAAGTGCTAGCTCAAGTGCTAGTTCTAGTGCTAGTGCTAGAAGTGCTAGTTTTTGGACATCTAGTTGAAGTTCAAGTCCTTTAAAATTGTCTTTTTCTTTGTTCTTCTTCCAGGCTGCCTGCGTCCTTTGATTCCTCCTCATAGTTACATGAACATCTCTGATACAGTGTTCTCCATGCCCATTGGGACAGTAGTACACTATCAATGTTTTCCAGGTTATAAACTAGAGGGTGCAGAATTACTGGAATGCATGTATAGCCTCATATGGTCGGATGTGCCACCCCGGTGCCTTGACGTTGAAGGTGACTAAAAAGCAATGCTTCTAAACCTTTAATAATAAATGTATCACATCACTTACAACTTGCACAAATGGGAAATAGGGAAAAAAAAACAATAGAATATTAACTACAACCCTCCTGGCTGACACCACTACTACATTTCTTTCTGTCCCTGTAAATGTCATTGAAGATTGTTAATGGTTAATGTTGTTTATTTTGATGTACTATATAACCGTAAGTCTCCTTCAGTGTTTAATTATCAAAATACATGTCATTACTAATCATTTATGCATATTATTGCTTTACAGCATGTCCCTTACCTCCAATGGTGGAGCATGGGGATTACATCTGCCACCCACAGCCGTGTAACCGCTATATCCATGGGACAGTAGTGGAGTTCTACTGTGATCCGGGCTATTCTTTAGTGAATGACTACAAATACATCACCTGTCAATACGGGCAGTGGTTTCCGCAGACGCACATCTACTGTGTTCAAGATGGTAGGTCCATCTAAAAGAAATTGAAAAAAGCAACAAATAAATCTGTGTAAAGTCACAAAATTATAACGTCTTTAACGTTTTTTTTATATTATGTTGTCAGAATAGATTTTGAGATTTTTCTTAGTAAGGAATGATATGACAAATTAATCAAACAGTTCATGTGCTTTGGATCAGAAGGGGGGAAAAAATCAACAATATAGAAACAAGACAATTCACGTCTCTAAGTGAGCATCAATCCTCTATAAACACTGCAATTCATTAGTCTTTTATTTCCTCAGAGACCACATGGCCTGGCTTTCAGGAATCATTACTGCATGCATGGAAGCCAGTGGCATTCACTACCTCAAGTGTGCTGTTAGCCTTGTTCCTAGTCATCATCGCAAAGATGTCCCACTGCAAATTCAAGAGTAATCGGAATTCAAGGTACATCTGCCTAATGATTCAAAATATTATTCATTTTCATTATTTTCAATTAAAATTATTATGATTACACTTTGTGTTAATGAATAAACACAATATCAGATATAATAGGTGTAATGTCCTTGATACAAATGACTTGACCATTAGTTACCAGACTAACCCTAACCCTAACCCTGTCCTGAAGATTCTCCTGCATAAGAAATAACATTTTCGTATGGTAATTACAGCTATATGTATTGTCATAACTGGTATAGAACATCAGGTTTGAATATTTAAGTTGTGGCATGATTTAAAAAATAATGAATTAAATCTTTTCTAAGTGAAGAACGAGAGGATGCCAGAGGTCCGAATGTTATAATAGTGGATGGAGTTGCCATACCCCTGCCTTCCTATGAGGAGGCAGTCAGTGGTTCATGCTACCAGCCCCCGCAAGTGCTTCCCTCGGTTGGTCCAGGACCCACACAGACCTCAGAAGAACAGGATCCTCCTTCATATCCAGGGCTCACAGAAAGTCATAATGATGCTCCACTGGATATTGGAGATGCTGAAACCTATGACACCATTTCAGAGCCATCAGAGTGTCTACAAGCTATGCATCCATCTTCTTCACATGATGTTGGCTTGAGCAATGTGTCTGAGAAGACCAATGCAGTGGAGGAAACTGCGTCTACAAGTCCCAGCATAGACATTGCTGATGGCAAGTAGACATTTTTTTCCTCCACAGATTTATAATGTACTGGGGTTTGAATGAAAGTAAATCTGTACTGATAAATATTTGCTTAACTCCCTTGTAGAAATTCCTCTTGTGGATGGTGGCGAAGAAGACTTCTGATGCTGCTGACTTCTAACATTCAATTTTAGTTTTTCCCACTACTGTATTTAGACATGTCTGCACTCCACATTGCTTTAACAAAGGCCCATTTATCTCTCTTACAGTGGAGATGTTATTATAGCAACATTTAATATATTAGCAATGCAATAAAGGCAATAATAACATCATATATTAGTTCCTCGTGCTTGGATTATGGGCAAAACAATCCTATGCATTTGTGGTTAAACCTTTTTTTTTAATTACACATTAGTAATCAGATACAACAGTTACAGCCAAAGGAGAAATCATATTTTGCATCTAGAGATTAAAAATCTAATTTGCTTTTAATCAGTCATCTGTGTCTGCCACGTCTTTACATCCTACATAACAAGATACCAAGAACAAATATTGCTTTGTGGTTAGTTAAAATCTGTAAATTCTATTTCAGAGATGAGAATACATATTTAATTTAAATTTTACTATTTGAAAATTGTGTTCAAAATAGATTATATAATGAATGTGTTTGTTGCTATATATATATATATATATATATATATATATATATATATATATCTTATATATATATATATATATATATATATATATATATATATATATATATAAGCTTTCTTAAATTATTTTGTAATCTGTTTCATTTGTTTAAGCAAGACCATAATATATTCTACCTGACTTTAATAAAATAATAGCTGGTTCTACTGATACGTCATTGTTCTTTATTCATACACATTTTAATATTGCGGTCAGCAGTTCATTAGTGTTTGGAGAACAACAGCATTTATGAACCGAATTATAACCAATTAGCAAGTACTGTTCTTTATTTAGGTAAGATCAGAGTCAATGATCTCTAATTCTTGTTCATATGAGTTAAGTGCAGATAATACTGATTATTTGCTACTCTTGTTCAAGTTCTAGCCACCAGCATTTTTTAACTTAAGAACATATATGAAAAAAATATTTATATATATATATGTGTGTGTGTGTGTGTGTGTGTGTGTGTGTGTGTGTAGAGAGAGAGAGAGAGATTTTTGAAATTGGTCATGATCATAAAAAGTGTTTAAAGTCAAAACAATAGAAAAACACAGTCTGCTTAAAGTAGGGTCTAATGACTTTTAGAAGAGATCATTGAAGTAAGGAGTCAGCCAACCTGGAGTCCAATCAGTCTGATGAGATGTCTGATGTGCTGCATGTGTTGGTTTAAGCTTTGTTGATAAACAAAAAAACACACGTCAGAAGCATTTCCTGATGTGAACGATGCCTCGCACAAACGAGCTCTCATAAAACCTACGATCAAGATTTGTTGACTTGCATGATTCTGGAAAGGTTTACAAAAGTATCTCTAAAAGCCTTGATGTTCATGTGTCCACGGTAAGGCAGACTGTTTACAAGTGGAGAAGGTTCAGCACTGTTGTTACTCTCCCTAGGCGTGGTCGTCCCATAAAGATGATTGCAAGAGCACAGCGCAGAATGTGTCAGTTTTGCTGACAAATCTACAATAGGTAAAACATTAAACAAGAATGAAGTTCGTGGGAGGACACCGCAGAGGAAGCCACTACTGTCCAAAAAAACATCGCAGTCCGTTTGAAGTTTGCAAAAGAGCGCCTGGACGTTCCACAACTCTCCTGGTGCAATATTCTGTTGAAAACCAAACTTGAGTGTGGTGAAAAAAATAAGGCACAGCACACCAACATCAAAACCTCATCCCAGGTGTGAAATAGGGTGGAAGGGTGCATCATGGTTTGGGGCTGCTTTGCTGCCTCAGGGCCTGGCCTAATTGCTGACATCAACGGAAAAATGTATTCCAAAGTTTATTAAGACATTTTGCAGGAAAACTGTACCATCTGTACGCCAACTGAAGCTCGACAGAGGATGGCTGATGCCACAGGAATAGCTTCAACAGAAGAAAATACACCTGACCTCAACCTGATTGAGAGGCAGTGGCATGCCCACAAGAGAGAGAGATTCACACCAGACATCCCAAGAATATTGCTGCACTGAAACAGTTTTGTAAAGAGGACTGCTCCAAAATTCCTCCTGACCATTGTGTAGGTTTGATCTGCTACTACAGGAAATGGTTAGTTGAGGTTGTTGCTGCCAAAGGAGGCTCAACCAGTTATTAAACCCAAATTGTGAATGTTTACACTATGAAGATGAAGATCAGAACACATTTTATGACCAATTTACGCAGGAATACAAGTAATCCCAAAGGGTTTGCCTACTTTTTCTTGCAACAGTATGCACTCTTAGAGCAGTCTTATCCACTGCGATATGTTTCATCCCCATTTAAAGTCCTGTCAGAAATGTGTGTGGTTTATACATTCGAGAGCCTCGTATTTCCAGAGAACAGAATGTGTTTTATTGATTAATTAAGTGTCCTGATAGAACAAAATGGCAGATGTCCAATTAATTGCATCACAAACTCATTATGGTTTGATGTCGTTAGGAAATTAGTAATGCTGACCAATGAATTGTTAGAAGAACAATGATTATGGCAATATGATTCAGAAGGGAAGATCCTGTCACACTGTTTCCATTGGAGGGCAATGAATAGATCCCATATGATTGTCTAATTATGACTAATAAAGAGAACCAATAAGCTCAAAAAATTGAGCAAAAATCTGACTTTATTGTATGCCTTTGGACTACGGGGAGGAAAAAGGAATACACATAGGAAAGCCTGGGTACAGGAAAAAGATGCAAATGCTACACACACAGGGTGGAGACAGGATTCAAACTGCCAACCCCAGAAGTCTGAGACAAGCATGCGCTTCTGAAATCTTCAAAAAAGAAAACATTTATTATTATCACAAACAATTCTGCTTTCAAATCCAGTCCTCTTTTGTCACTTTAATCATACCAAACTACCATAATTTGTTGAATGCTTAAAGCATTTTGTGCTGAGACCATCATTCTTCATTCAACATCTGAACCAATGAACCATTGTTTAATTGTCAACCATCAGTTTTTCCTCACAGTTGTTCGAATCTTTCACCAGTTCCTTCTAGTTTCCTGTCTCTGTCTTCATGAAATTATTACATACATTGTCATAATTATAGTCATTGCTTTCCAGGACATGAATACAAAACTGTGAGGTTCTTTGGCAATATGCCTACACTTTACATCCTGGAACATTTATATAATCCAAACTCATATATTCTGTTTATAGACCAGAGCCCTAATTTTAATACAATTGTGTCAGACTTCCTAGACTTCTCAGTTTGCATTTACAAACACCTCCCTTTAACGTATAACAGTAAAGCAGATTTGCTTTTTTTGTACATTAAGTATGAATAATCTTGGACAGAATAAGAATAATTGTGAATAAGACTTAAGACAGAATAAGAATCATCTTGGCACCAGGCACAACTATCCGCTAGAAACAAATGCTATTTCCATTTCACTAGTCAGTGCAGGACAGAAATGAAGCAAATGTACTTAAGTACCTCTCTCTTATATCTGGACTTTACTGAAGCATTTCCATTTGGGAGACTTTAAATTCCTTACATTTCAAAGTCAAATTATTACTCTTTACTCAACTACATCTTGCAAAATCACTCATTCTATTTTATTCATGAATGGCTAAAAATTTATCTGGTCAAGCACACAGCAAGCCACCAATCGGGGAAGAGCACACACTCTGTTTTGAACGTTTGTTTGCCGCTTATCTACTTATCACCAACATACAGTTCAGCAGGAGTTCAATTTTTAGAGTAATAAATGATGGACGAAACTTCCGATTCTAACGTGCAGTAACATCCTTATGAGCAGGTTTTTTTTTTTAAGCAGTACAAAAGGTTTTGGGCATGTGATAATTTCACTGTTTTGTATCAATAACATGATTCTATTTATAAATTGGTGTGCTAAGAGCAACGATAGTCTTCTCACATAAACGTAGATGATTACAAACAGTGCTTGTAAAAAGTGACAAAAATGATAAGACATTATAGCCATTGTTAATCATAATCCATTAGATACATAAGTACATTTTAAGGAACATTCTTTTGTACTTTAAATTTAAAGGAAGCACATTTACTGGAGCAAAGTTTTAACAGAGCCTCTCTCTACTTTTATTGAAGTACATGGTTTATGCACTTCTTCCACCACTGTTATCAATATGTTTGGTAACAATATGTCATGCTGCTTATCGACTGTCTGTTTGAATGTAGCTATAAGTAGAAATACTTTGAGCATTGGAATGGAAACACATTGGCTACAAAACAGTTGTGTATCCAGCACAAGCTTGTCAAACACACTCAAATCAGTACACTCGCCCATTTTTCCTGCTTCCAACACATCAAATGTTAATTTTCTGTCTAATATATCCCACCCACTAACAGGTGCCACGAGGTATATATGTATTATATGTATGTATTGTTCTTAAAATTGTTGCAGTCAAGCTTAATAATGTATATTATAAGTTGAATAGCAACTATAAAGGTTTTGACTGTGGTGTGTAATGTATTTCAGTCTAGAAAAAAAAGCATATATGCATATTTGTAAAATGCAGAAATTTAAAAACAACCTCTTAACATATACGCAATGGAATAAAAAAAATAAGAAGAAATCACCATTCAATTTCAATTACTTACATATTATTTTATTATTATTATTATTGTTTCTAATAGTGCCATCTAGTGGACTGTTTTTCTGCTGCACCAGAACAATACAAAATTGGAAAAAGATGTGAATTCTGACCATGCTATCGTTTGCAGCATTGAGCATTAGGGAATTTTTTTGTTTTGTTTTGTTTTGTTATAAACTACTACGTATTTACAATACACTATTAACACAAACATACATCTCAATGACACAAAAATCGGAAATAAACACCATCAAAAGCTTTTTATACAGCTTTAGCAGTAATATGACACACAAAGAAAGTCAAAATACTTGTCTCCGACCTGCTAAAACCTTTTAGGTCACAGTTACTAGATCGAACGAAAACATTTCGTGCTGGGTTTCATGGTGTGCAAAATATTTATTGCGATATGGAAGGCTGTAAAATCTTAATGACTCTGAATGTCTTAAGAGACAAAGAAATGCATGCCAAAAGGCATGCAACCGTTCTAACCTAATGACACAAAATTTATGTTTCCTGAAGTCAGCTTTCCCTCCAGGCTACTGAACTGAAAAGCACAGGATACTAAACATGTTATTTCTGTGATAAAGGAAAAGGAATGGAAAATCTTGCACAGCAAATGAAAATATTGTTTAACTGACCTCATGAAGGTTGACTTAATTTACAGGTTGGTTGATGTAGCCATGTGCCCAGGAGAAAATGACTGATAATCCCTGGAACAATACGGAGTATTCTGTGACCTCTGGTTTTGCTAAATCAAATGAAGTGAAATTTTCACTTTATAAGCTATAAATGTTTTCGGTATCTCTTAATTATTCCTTCCCTTCTGTCGTTTGTAGTTACGAATATACCATACCACAGTCACACAACTCCAAAGGAGTTCTAAATATATGTTGAATTCTTGTATTTATTAAATTTTTTTTAAAAAAAATTACCACTTTCTATTACAATTTAATATGTTTATTGAACTTTCAGTGAAAATAAACTAGTGTAAATTATTATGGGTGTTACAGTACACAAATGGTTAGGATCAGTAAAATTTTAGTATGGTTATATACAAGAATTGCAAAAGAAAACTGCTTGTATTTTTGCAATTTATTATTATTATTATTATTATTATTATAATATTTATTAAATTTGAACATTTAAATTTTAAAAAATTCTAAATAAAATGCCTGCTTGGTTAAACAGTATATAAAATTATATTTTCTATAACAAAATAATATATAATAAACCAAATTAAGGCAATACACTTATATTGATTACATTAATTTAATTTAACTGTTCTACTTATTTTAACAAACTTTAACAAATGTCTTACTTTTCATCCTTCATTTATTCACTCCCTCAATATGTAAAATTGTCAGGATTTTTGACCCCTGGCATTGTTTGTGTTTTCAAGTGTAATAATAATAATAATAATAATATCAACTAAACAAACAAGCTAAACAAAATTGCTGTCTTCCACTTAATAGGTTCCTGAAGGAAATCAGATTATGTCCTACAAATAAAAAAGGAATGCATTTGATACATGGGTACCAAAACTAAAGCCCTGTACCAGAAAATTTCGGTTAACACCCCTTTACACCCCTACAAATAATTAAAGGAAGACGATTATTTATTACTTTTTTGTTTTTGAAATATTCCTCGGAGATTAAAAAAATAAAAAAATAAATTATAATTAAAAAAAAAAAATCAATGATCAACCTATTTGGGGAATAAACATAATGATGATCAGAAACATAATGATGGATTAATAAAAAAAATTTAATACATTTTGAATTGAAGATAAAATGTATAATTGAGAGAAGGTTTCAACAAGCAACAAGTGTGACTAAATGTGCAGGCCATGGACACAATAATGGCTGATACACCTTCTAGTTAGGTCTGTTGTTGTGATGATACTAAACCCAGCTAGAATCTGATCTTCTCTTTCCTTTATTTAACTGAATAGCAATGAAATGAGATCTACATGGTAAAATACCTCCATGTCGATAAGTGTAACAAAAACTGGCAACTTGATGTAAATGATCTTATAGCACCCCCTACTGGACGGAAAGCCAAAACCGCACACCTCACAAACTCAGCCTAGGATAAATGAACTGATCGTTGCATACCTTATTCATTGGAAACAAGTTCATATTATATTAATACTTAGTCTTTTTAGCTACCAATTCAATACAATATATACATTTAGATTTATCATCAGTCAAAGCACACAAACAACAAAAATAGTACTATTTATTTATTGAAAATATTTCTATTAGAAATAGGTGGTTTGAATAATTCATTCATGTATTTATTTTATACCAAAAAAGAACTATGGATCACAGGATTGTAGCATAATTTCATTCAATATAGATGGGTGGCTAGTAAATGTGAAATCATTTAACACGTACTTCTCGTTAAACTTAAGTCTGCGTTAATGATCTTTATGAATCGGAATTCTTGCGTCACAATTTAAGTATTTCTACATAAATCTTTATATAGTTTTACCTTTAGATTACATTGGTTTTGAGCTTCATGTTAATACAGGACATCATTCCTTAGTAAGTAATTCTGTATATAGGATCACCAGCATGGAGGATTCCGGTTCTCTTCACTGTGTAGTATTGGCCAAGTATCGGTGCAGTTTTCTGGTCAGGGTCAATTAACCGATAACTAGAAAGTGGACAGGACAGAAGCAAAAAGTAAAAGAAATTATTAGAAACCTCCCCCCCCCCCCACAGATGAGTGAAAAAGCCTGTAAAAATATACATACACACACATCTATATCTATATCTAGATAGATAGATAGATAGATAGACAAACACACATATATACACATATACATATATGTAATGTTACTGAAATGTTTTCATACGTTCTGAGTGTATCCAGTGGTTCTTTTCTAGTAATTACTCCAGTTTCAGGATCAACAGTGGTGAAAATACACCTGCACAATAAACACATACCAGACAGACTTGTCACAAAAAATGCTGCCAGTTCAAGACTACAAAGTGCTTCAGTCAGTTCCTCTGTATATGGTCATTTGGCAGGCAATTACATTTACTGCATTTGGAAGACGCCATTAAAGAGAGCGCAGTCATCAGATACAGGCTGTAAATATAATAAATAAAACTCACAGGACAAAGTAATGCTGCAATGATTAACATGGAAAAGTACTGGCGCTCATGTGGGGTTGCGCAACACATTTACATTTTACAAAGTGATTTTCACTAGTTAATTCGTTCATTCATGTAAATGCTTTATCCTGGTTAGGGTAATTGCAGTTGAAATGACCTTTTTAAAAAAGGAATTAAATCTAAACAGTTTTTTTTTTATTTGGTTAAAATGGAAACTGCATGAAAACATTTATTTTATATATAAAATAAGTAATGCGGAAACATATTTATATGAGTTTATAATGTATTTGGGTACCTTCCACAGCCCACAATCCTCTTCATCTCCACTTCGCCAATCTGTATATGGTCCCATGAGTCCTATGTATGAAACAAACAAACACAAAATAAATAAATACATCAGCAATGCTGGATTACAAATGTTTTACCATCCAACACTTTTCTTTCACAATAGAGAGAAGAGGGAAAAAAAGGTCTTCAGAGGGGGTTTAAGGTTTCAAATTCTATGTAAATAATCACTATGCTTAAAGTCTATAAGACAAACCACTTTTTAGTTTCAGTGAAAAGTAATGGCTCCACACCTCACTGAAAGGTTGACAGTCAGTGGCCACAATGTTGGGACGGAACTGGCACACAGAGATGTCGCTTCCTAGTTTTCCGCTCAAGTCATTCAGAGAGGCCAAAGACATCAACATTACTGGAGCGGCATCCGGATAAGCCACCTAGGCAACCAGAACACAAATAACAATATACACAATAGCAATAAACACAAAAATCGTGAATCTTAGAGATTTCACAAAAGGTGTGCATTGACTTATAATGATTAATGTTTAAAAATGCGAAAGAAAAAATATAATAATCAGAAAACCTTAAAGGTTACATTTAGCTTTACGACATTATGGCCATATCCAAAACAGCTAAATGTCAGTATCCATGTATAAAGTCTTGCCATCTCCATAATATCTACAACTAATTTCTAAATCAAACCTTTTCATCCTTGGGAAAGATTTTAGCAGGAGGTGACCTGGCCTTTAACTGGGGTTCAAAGTGCACCAAGCGATAGGTCTTGTCTGCTGCCAGATATCGAGTAAGCCATTTGGATACCTCGTCACCACAGTCTCTGCCCTCGGTATCTGAACTAAACACCCTACAAACAGGTAATGGTTTTGAACAGCTTAATTTTCATGACACATCTGTTTACATTTTCATCACTGCTTATCGAGAATGTGAAGTTGCAGTTTTGCTATAAAGAATTCGGAAAGCATGGAAATTGCCACCATGTATAAACTGTGAGCAGCATCCACACTTCTAGCTACCTGCATTTAAAGATGGGATTACTCGGCTCACGAAGAGAAAACTTGAGCTCCTCCATCTCAGGAGCATTCAGACACAGCTGGCCTCCGTCACAAGTCAGAGACATGAGGACCAAGCGAGGCTGCTGTCTCCCTGTCACCATGTGGCCATCTTCTGTAATGACCAGCCAGTGACTGCAAAAACAGACACGATACCAGTTAGCTATATAATCCTATTTATTAGTTTTAAGATTATAGTAACATGTGCAAAATCCATGATTGCCTGCTAGTAGGCAGGATTAAATTGTAGGTCCTAGTGTAATGTGGTTATAATATGCTCCCCCCCCCCCTTTTTTTTAAACATTGGAGTGCTTTTTATATCTCCACATCTGGGATTCCTGTATGATCAAGCTATGTTTTCTGGGCTATGCAAGTTTAATGATGATATTCAGCAAGTTTAATAGACCCCCATAATCATATAAGATGTTATCATATCTTTTTACCGTGTAGGAACAATCCCTTTTTTGTTTGCACAATTGGTCAGCGCTACTGTGTAGTATTTATTGTCTTGTCTCTCCCTTTTTTTTAATGGGAACACTTGCACTTTGCTTTTTGTACAAATTAGTTTTTTCCACTACTTTTACTTTGTGTTCAGAATTATTTACAGTTCTAAGAATAGTTAATTTATGTTGTCTGTTATAGCACCTTGGTCCTGGGGAAACCTTGTTTCGTTTCACTGTATACTACACAGTATATTGTTGAAATGACATAAAAGCCAACTTGACTTGACTTAAGAGTAACTTAAGAGGAGTCTAAAACCGATCATTTACACGGCTGACCAAAAAAGCCATCATGTCAGTGACAATGCCGTGGAGATGTGCAATGGCCCATAAAAATCCATGAAAACAAGTAGCCGGAAAAAAATGAATTTCACAGCCAGATTTGAGTGCAGATACGCTCTCCATCTTCACTCCATTCTGTGCTAAATATTTGTGCCAAGTAAATTATTTTGTCACTCGAAGAAAGAAAAAAAGTGAATTATAGGAGATGAGAGAGCAGTCTTGTTTAGCTAGGCAAAGTTTTCATTGCACTCATTTGTTGATCATTGAACCCTGTTCAAGTGTCTCTTGGCAGAGTATAAGCATTATATAACAGAAAGTTGTATAAAAGAAAATCAGCAGCTACGTGGCTGCTTATCTTTGGAACAAAAAGAGGGTAGAACAATAATCTGCCAAAGCAGCTAAATATGAGGGGAAAACTCCTATAAACAATAAGCATGGCATGGGCTAGTAACCTTTTCATGTGTTTTTATTTTGTTTCCAAATAATAAATCACGCCATGCTTCCCAGCTCGACCTATAACTAAATAATTCATTTATTTTAAAACTAAGGAAAGCACAAGATATTATTGTCTTGCATTTTTTTACGTATTAAAAAGTTCGCTCTTTCTGAAATCCTAAATTACGGGGAAATCTAGAGGGGTTTTTTTTTGTTGTTGTTGTTTGTTTGTGTTTTAATGATTGGCGGAATGACTTTTGCACACACCCGGATACACAGATCTTGTTGTGTAAAGCTCACCGATCACGAAGCTCTCCGCATTTCAGGCCCATTCTCATACACTCGGCTGCAGGTACACACACCGCTTTACCAGACTTCAGGGGATGAAGCAACAGCTGCGACACCACACCGACTTGAGTCAGCTTTCTCTGCCTGCGCGTGTATTTGTAGCCGAGGGCGAGTCCGAGCAAAGCCGCGGCTCCGGTCATGCATAAAGCTACTTTCCTGTTGTGGGCAAAAAAATTCACCAGCAAATCCATCCTCAGTTTGTACTGAACAGCAGCCTGGCTTAAATATTTAGAGTGAATGAGTGAGATAAATAGCAATGCAGCCAGTAGAAAACCCTCCCACTATGACCGTGGCCTACTTTTAAAGGCGCAGGGTTTTTTCGACCACAGTGCGGCGACACTTAAGCGCTCCATGAAGATGAGAAATCGTCCAAGTACATTTATTTTAGCCGATAAACTATTGATTTAGTTGAAAACCAAAATGTCACGATTGAAAGTAATGTAATACTTCTCCATGCCACTATGCCACTACTGTATACAACCTGTAGTGTATAGGTTTAGTATAGTGCAGGGGTCACCAACGCCCCCAAGCACCACATGAGTAGCTCTCAGGCCTGTTTTTAAACACTCATCAGTGAGATGCATCTAAAAAGTTAGTTAACTCATTGTTAACTCATAATAGTTAACTCACAATATGTATTGTGAGAAATCATCAGTGCCATTAATTATAATCTATAACTAAAGGCAAATGTGTTATTTCAGAAGAGTGCGTCAAACTGGTAGCCCTTTGTATGACACAGTATACATGAAGTAGCTCTCAGGTTCAAAAAGGTTGGTGACCCCTGGTATAGTGTATGTTGTGCATTATTCCTTGTTCATTCATTCATTCATTCATCTTCTACCTCTTTATCTGATCTCCCCTCGAGTCGCGGCATACCTGTGCCTATCTCAGGCGTCTTGGGGCATCAAGGCAGGACACACCCTGTATGGGGTGCCAACAGACACACACACACTCACACACACAAGGGACAATTTTCCAAGGTGCAAAACAACCTACCGCATGTTTTTGGACCGGGAGAACACGGAGAAAAACCCCCCTGAGGCACAACGAGAATATGCAAAAACCACACACACACACAGCAGAGGCGGGAATCAAACCCCGACCCTGGAGGCGAATGTGCTAACCACTAAGCCACCATGCCCCCCACCATGTTCATTCATGACAGTAAAATGAATGGACAATAAAATTAATGAGGAAAAATTCTCCAGTTAGAATAGGCATTGCAGAATGACAGGTGTATGGATTTCATTTGTAAATAAAGGTAAGACTGTGATGTATATTTTCCTTTCTTTGTGGAGGAATTTTCTTTGAGGAACTGTATTCATAACGAGCTTCCTTGGTTCATCCGATATATTTTTTCACATTTTCTACCAGATTTCTTTTTCTTTAGGCTCACTGGTTAGAGTGCTGAAGGCTCTCTAGTTATTTCTCAGTTGTTAAACACTGTGGCCAAAATATATACAATTGTAAAATGAATAATAACTTAATTTTAAAAGTAGGACTAGGGTGTAAGTTTGAAAGTAAAGATTACTTTGTTATAAATGCTTTAATGTTCTCATGTTTTCTGATAAACAATATCCTAATTGCGCTTTGGGAAGGAAAAGAAAAATGAAAAATATAAAATATTGTCTTAAATTATACTCTCAAATTATTTTAAATATTGGTTTTTTTTTTAGAAAATGCAGATGTAGTTTGAAGATAATGAAAAATAAAAACAGATGTCAGTGATCAGATGTTTTTTTTTTGTTTGTTTTTTTTGTTTTGTTTTGTTTTTTTTTGTCTTTTGTGTCCAATTTGAAACCTTTGATTTTTTTATTATCTAGGGTTAGTTGCTTGGCAGCAAAACAAAAGCCACAAGTGAGGTACATCATGTTCTGCCCCCAGTGACCTACTGGTCAGGGCTATTTTTACTTTTTCCATAGATGTGAATATCTATAGCCATGATAAGGAATATTGCAACAGATGCTGCCACCATGGGGAGGCGATACAGGCATTTGTTGCAGTGGCACTCCTTCTGCCTTCTGTTGCACTGTCATGCAGACCTAATAGCTCAAGGCAAAGTCTCCAGCACGAAGCGCGTTCTTCTTGGCACCGTCCGAGGATGGCACACTTGCCCGTATGGGCCAAACATAGCCTGATCAGCAAGCTGTCTATGAGTCAGAGGGAAATACACATGACACTGACCTCAGATCAGTGTTGAGCAAAAAGGAGAGACCCCATGTAAAGCAGCTGCAATTTTGTTTTTGATCATAAAAAATGTTACATTTGTTCATTCTTATACAGTACATGGATATAGAGCGCTTTTCATATTTGTATCCTTTTGTGGTGTGAAAAGGCCATGGCATGTATTAATGTGATGTGTGATTTGTGCAATCACTGTTTGCTGAAGAGAACCCTGTGCTACTCATCACCATTAGAGCAGACAGAGGAGAATGCTTGTAGACATTCATCATCTTGCATCATCTTCATTTCTTGCACCTCACGCCATGCAACTCTTATGAGGTTAATATACTGTAACTGTCTTCAAAGGGGAGACTATTCTTGTCCAGGGCTGGACAGAGCCAAGCAGAGAACAGAAGTCATGTTGGCATGCCATCTGGATAAAGTGGTTATGGTGTAGGTGTTTCATTTTCATGGTCCTGGTCCAATGTTATGCAGTATGAAAATGGATCATGCACTTTCAGTGTACAGTACGTAAAATGTTCTTTATTTCATTACAGTCATACAAATTGACTCGTTTTATTCAACAAAAAAATAACAATAATTGGTGCAAAGTCGATTACAGCACATTGTGCAGCATTGAAATTTGAACGTGAATAAATCATCACATCATACAGACAAAAAGATGGTGATCACAAAACCAAAGGACGTCGACCGACACAACATGTGATAATTAAATAGTAAGAAAATCTGAGGTTTGAGGAGTGATTCGAGGAGATAATAAGGTATGCTATTGGTATTGTCTTAATAAAGCACTAATGATGTTTTGCACACTTTATTGCACCATGTCAGAAAGTTGACTGTAATCGTGAAGTAGCCAGAAGTCCATTATTACTTTCCTTAAAGTTTATATGATCTCAGGAGGAGACGAATCATTTCACACATAAGAGGTACTCTGTGTCCTTAAGACACGATGATTGCAACCTACTCAAGGGCTGGGTTTCAGCACCTGGATTTGAATGCATGCATGTCTAGCAGAAAAATGCAGTAGCTGTGTTTTTTTTTTGTGAGCCTCTATTTATCGTCCATCATCACACATCTAGACAGAGCTGCGTCGCTTGGAGAGCAGTCTGAAGGGGGAGATGCTCCTCACATCAGTGGACACAGTGCTAATGGCTGAGCAGCGCTGTGAGCTACACACACAGCCTGTAGAGTCTGGCTCAAAGAAGTTCCCCTGCTCCAGGAATGCATCGCTGAAGGACAGGTCTTGTGGAAGCATCACCATCTTCTCCCGACTCTTATACCATAAGCAGGAGCAGACAGTTTGGAAGTGAAGTACCTCGGCATAGACACTCTTCAGTCCTTGCTTCTTGGCATCCTGCTCCTGGGTTTGTAAGGTTTGGAGGTTGGTGTGGCGAGAAGGCTGATCTTTCTGCTTGTCTTTGGAGAGCAGAGCCCGTTGTTCCGCATCCCTCCTCTCATCTTCTGCGTTCATGGTCATAAAGCGCAGCACTACCAGGTTGAGGAAGGCACCGATCACTGTCAGGCCCATCAGAATGTAGACAAAGCTAAAGGCCACGTAATGGGGGTCGTTGTGGAGCGCGTTGTCCTTCTGCAAGGCCACATAATCCCCAAAACCGATGGTTGTCAGAGTGATGAAGCAGTAGTAGAAGGCGTGAAAGTAGGTCCAGCCCTCATAATGTGAAAAAGCACCTGCCCCAATGCAAAGGGTGCCAACACAAGAGAAGAAGCCGATCGTCACCATGTTGGCCATGGAGACCTCTGGTCGTCGCAGACCCACACACTTCTTGACTTTGTGCAGTAGGAAGCGAACGAAGGTGTTAATGCGTTCGCCCAGGCTCTGGAACATCACCAGAGTGAGTGGGATTCCCAAAAGCGCATATCCCATGCAGAATGCTTTCCCTGCATCTGTGCTGGGGGCAGCATGGCCATAACCTAACAGAGAAAAAGTCATTTTCATTCATTTTCACATTACAAGCAAAGCATGATGATCAAAAAGAGCAGAAAAAAATTTATTTAATTCAGCTGTGCTAACTATAAATATATATATATATTTTTTTTTTAATTAAACAAAAATGAACAAAATAAACAAAAATGAAGACCAATATGTGTCAAATAAAATACATTTATTTCAGTTAGCATATAATTGACCAGCAAATGTAAACGAAAATACTATACCTAATTCTAGTGTCCCAAAAGTAGTAGCTCAGTTAAACAATTAAATACTTTTTTTTAAACCAGTAAACCAGCACTAAATAAAAATTGTCAAACCAGATTAAAATGTGTATAGTTTGCTCCCACCAAGCTCGAATTTGGAAGAAGTGACCCTCTAGCATCACTGAGAGCCTTAAAATGGTAATAACACAACACCACTACTGTAGCTACATGTTGCTGTTACTCGTCAAATTTAGAGGCTGAAAGTGAATGGGATAAACAGACTAGTTAATGTTTTGATTGTTTATGTCTAGTCCGTGGCATTAGGCTAGTGCATACCCCTGGCATATATCGCCTATTCGCTTTGTTTGAGCGCTGAGTAAATATTATTACAATCATCCATTACACTTAGCTTTCTCAATATTATTATAGTGATGCTATAAATTTTCCAGAGTGGAGCAGAGCAAACTATTTGATTTAAGATATGTGGTTGATTTGTGTACTTTCTTCAATGTTCCATGGTCACTGTCGCAACCTGACAGACCTTACAGCAAACATCTGCAATGCAAACACTATTTATAAATGAAATAAATCACAACTGCTGCAAAATACCTTACTTGGCATCACTGCGCCCATGAATAAATGTAAGTGTTATATAATGCACACCAAATCAAAGATAGATAACGTTTGATTTTTATATTTTGTAATGATAAATTATATACATTTTGTAATGATAAATATATACATATATATATATATATATATATATATATATATATATATATATATACATACATATTACATAGATTATATGTCAGAGACATGCTATTATGTTATTATGTTTATTATTAACCATAAAACCATTAAAACCATTTTTTTCACATTCGTTCAGGTTAGTCATAATAGACGTTTCTACTACAACCCTTACTATAAATATTACTATAGATGTGTGTGTGTACATATGTAAAAATGTATTTTAAAAAAATCTTTGTCATTTTAGTTTGGTCACGTGTAAAATATTAATTGACAATTTCTAAGATTTATTTTGTCCCTTTTATTTGCATAACACTATTTAAGATAAAGAGAGCGAGAGGGAGAGAGAGAATGTGTGTGTGTGTGTGTGTGTGTGTGTGTGTGTGCACGCGCGCGTAACAGCGGTAATATTAAAGATGGATTAATCGACACGCATAGGTAAGAAAGAGAGATGGACCCTCACCTATAGTCGTTATCACAGTGATGGCGAAGTAAAAAGAGCCGGCGAACTTCCACTGCACTCCGGCTTTGTGCGGCTTCAGAAGCAAGACCACTTTCTCAATCTGCTCGAAGTCAATTTTAGACAGGTTGTACCTTAACATCAGCTGAGACTTGCGGTAGTCCAGCTTTCTCCGCTGGCTTTTTTCCTGCTTTGACTCGAGCGCGTCGAAGACTCCCGCTCCAATTAGCAAATAGGACAGGGTGCAAATAATTAAAGCCAACGTGCGCACGTTCTGCCTCTTCATCATCTTATTGCTAGCTAATCAAGTATCCTTCTGCAGAGCTAGATCCGGTTTGCGAAAAGAACTTTGGTGATTCATGTCTTTGCTGAGCCCCTCATGGCTTTACCGGTGGGATGATCCTTAAAGCGGACCTGACAGAGAGCAGGATGGAAACTAGGAGCTGTTCTTTCAGCACCACCCCCCAAGCAACGGGAGGTGAGAGGCCTTATTTGGTCATTGGTCATTTAGGTTAAATTAGGTAACTGCCTATAATGAGAGCTGTAGGAGCTTCAGGTACACTTTGTGCCTCTAGTGTAGGTGGGCTGATGTCATTGTGGGGCCACCACTGGGTTTTTCATCTGCCATATGCTTATAATGTTAATGGGTGTTCAAGGCCTGGGATTAGAATGAGTATCTTTTACACCACTAAGAATTTGGCACAAGGATCTATGACGTGCACTCTATATTTTCATAACACTAAAAGGCAATTATAATAATTATTATTATGATATCCACGTGTACAAATTCAAATCATTTATTCAACAAAATTGTTCTTAAGAATTGGATCAAACAAATGTTCCCAAACACAAACAGCATTACCGTATGGTATACGGAAAATTTCTCTCATCTTCTTGCTTTTTCAGGTTTTAAGAAGCTTTTACAAAGCAAGGCAATGGAAAAATCTCAAACATTTGCGGACCACTTTAGTCAGGTAATAAGGAAGCTGTAAAATAACTTACCAGCTGGCACAATTTTGACCAACTCGGCCCATGTTTCGGTAACTTTTCCGATCAAGCTGTATATTTCAGCCTGGCTAAATTGTAAATAATTACAGATTTGGATAAATATATTTCTTATGCATATGAATATGAATTTTAATAAACTATAAAGAAAATTAAATATCTAGTTGTTTGGGATTTTTCTTCTAATTAACAATTGTAACACAAGTACATTTAAACTGCCTCTGAAAATCTAAATAACGCACAGTTGCAATTGTTGACCCGGCATATATTTAAACATGATATGGTTTCCAAGCATTTTAACTTGTTGGCTAGCAACACAATTAGCAGTGTGGTCAGCGAGTAAATATTCCCTCAAACAATCCACCTTTTAAATGCACTGCTCAGTTCCTCAGCTTACAGCGGAACAAGCAGACTAATAAATTAGTCACTGATTTACTAAAGCCAAAACAGTTTTTATTGTTCATCTGGAGGTTTAAAACAGCTATTGGCTTTGAAAAAAATTAAAAAAGTAAAAAAAAAAAAAAAACCTTTGTTCATTAGTTTCTTTTTCTTAAAAATAGAGCATTCACTACATTGTGGTTCTTTTTATTTTATTTTATAAACTGCACTTGGCCCACATCAAACTTTGAACATTAGACAATGATGTGGTACTGTATTAAAGCTTGTGTGAATGGCATGTTGAACTCAAATTCGAATCCATACCATCATGGCATTCCAGGATTAAAAAATTAGATGCAATTCAAATTAATAATTATATAAACCTTAAAATCTCAATTGGAAATAGATGCTCAACAATGTGATGTGTTTTCCATTATATAGATTTATAAAAATCAAATGTAGTGTAAATAAGTAGCTAAAATGGCAAACCAAGTCTGAAAACAGGAAGAAAAATGACTTTCATAATGACATTCAAAGTTTTCCTCCATTTTGTTCCTTTCAATTCTGACAATAAATTTGGAGCTAAAAAAAAAGGATTTATTTGGTCTCTTAAGCAGCCAGTCTGATTTTTAAGGGTGTTTTATGTATAATCTCTGGCAAGTAGTACTATATTACAAAGAAAACAAAAAAAAATACAGTAGGATGGAAACCATTTTTAAATTATTCTATTTTAAAAAGCTATGGCACCGTAAGCATAAATATGGTCTTGGCTGAATGCATCTTGCCTGAATGTTCTAAAACCCATAAAGATGGTGTTCAACAGTTGTTTTTATGTTGAATATAATTTGGTAAGATTATTGTCAGATGCATTTCAGTGGGTTAAGACTACAAACCTGGAACACGAGCTGGTTGGAAACTAAGATCTCCTGTAACCATAATCGCAAGGATCTTAATTCTATATTGCTCCACTTCATAACACCATAATCCAAATATAGAAATCTTTACAAATACAATCCTTGTCAATAAACCTACCATGATTAAATAACAGTTAGAAAGGCTAAATAACAGTTACTTGGACACCAAATGGAAAGACCACTGGTGAGCTAGCAGGATGGTTTGTCTTGGTTGAGGTTATTCAGAGAATATATCAGTCTCTACAAAGCTTCAAACTCATCTATTCTCTGCTTGGTGTTGCCCATACGGATCTGACGCAGGGTCTTGTACTTGTCTCTTCCAGCACGCATGTTCTCCATGTGAAGAATGTCGTTCTGAGTTTTCTTGGACTCATCTCGTGCATCTGCCAGCTCAGAGCTCAGGGCCTGCAAAACATTTGGTCAAAGGTTATTTATCAGACAAATTGAGTTAAGTTCAAGACCTTGTAAAACCAAATGGTGCACAATCCAATGAACCAATCACCGGTTCAAACCTGCAAAATCAGGCCAAGAACTTCGTTTAATGCTCACATCAACTGTGAGCATTATGGAAGAAGATTTGTGGAAGAACAAAAAGATTACAGTGATTTTGACCCTGTCTTATTTGTTGGTCTGGTCTGTCTGTGGGATTTAGTTTTTTTGGTCAAATCTTGGGACAGATGAGCCACAACAAATCATGTGGTGTTCCTCTCCTGTCTGCCAAAGCAGTCCAAATTCACTGAAAGCTTGAAGAAGAAAACATTGCCTAGTATATAGATTTTGTTCTAATCACAGGAGATCAGCAAATATACAACAGGGCCTTGATCACAGTCTCCGAAATCACCCCATTCCCCCTAATTCTTATGTTTGATATAAATGGAGACTGTATCAGCATGCTTTTATACAACGGGCTGCCACTTGATTGGCTGGTTACACAAATTCCATAAATGATCAGGTGAATTATTGTTCCTAATAAAATGTTCGCTGATCACAAATCTTACCATAAGCTGTCTCTGCACACGCTCATTTTTCTCAGCCTCAGTGAGACGGTCCTCCTCATTACGGTTGTTATGAATGCCTTCGACCTGGAATTCAGCGCTGTAGCTTCTCATGTTCTCATCGTGGTCATCGTGGTCCTCCACATGGACTTCGTCTGCAATAACCATGGGTGGCGGCGGTGGTGGCGGTACTGGAGCAGCCATCATCAAGTGAAGCTCCTCTCTAGTCTTCACCAGGTCGTCTTGTGCCTCTCTAGCCTAAGAGCCACATGGGCATAATATTCACATTATCCGACAAACTGATACAAGCGTTTTATATTTAAAGGGATATTCTTAAGATCTAATAATATCCAATCTTAAAAACTGCACATATGATTATCATGCACATTTTAGTGTTTACATTTTCAACAGCTAAAATACAGTATGTTCTTAAAGAAGCCATTAATCACCCTGTTCTGCCATTGGTCAGCCTCTTGCTCTTTGACTTTTTTGGCTTCCTCCAGCAGGGAGATCTTTGCAGTGAATTCCGCAAGTTCTGCAGCCTTGAAAAACAAACAAAAAAAAACATAATTAATCTCATTAAAACTAAATGATTCCATAAATTACATTTCTCTTGTAGCGCCAAAACTGATTTTTGTTTGAGGATCTAAAAAAACCCCATTAAGATCCATCTAGCACCATAAAGGGATAGTTGCTCTGTCTTTCTAGGGGAAGGGACTCTATACCAAAAAATGTTTCCCCATTAAGTAGGTTTCACATCGAACACATAAAACGATGGAACCATCAAGAGAACCACTCAGGAGCCATATATTTTAACACTGTGTACCTGCTGTTGTTACTCAACTACATATCTACTGCTTTTAGAATGATGAATTCGCTCACCAGTTGCTCCTGGTTCTTCATCTGGTCTTCAGCTTGTCTGGCCAGCTCTTCTTTGGCCAGCAGAGCCGCTTGTCTCTCAGCCTCCAGACGAGCAGCCTCATGCTCTACCTTTCGTCTCTCCTCCTCCAGTCGTACGGCCCTGTCCAGCTGCATCTGCAAGTCTAGGCAATGAATCCAAGGCGTCAACAGGGGGCAGCATTTCATTTATAATGGAGCAGTTATAATTTCTTCTTCTCACAAAATGTGGGGGGAAAAATATCCTGTACCTTTCTCTGCTTTCTTGGCCTTTTCCTCAAACTGAGAAAGCCTCATCATCATTTCTCGCTTCTCTCTCTCCATCTGCTCCTTCTCTCTCTCAATATTTTCTCGCTTCTTCTTCTCATTTTCAAGCAGGGCCCTGAAATTGTCATTATTAAAACACAAACGTTACGATGCAAAAAATTCAGCCCACTGCACTCCACTCGTTGTATAGCGAAACGCATCCCGCAATATGTCCGCTGCTTTTATACTATGTTGTTTCTGGTCTAAAGTGTTGAGAAATGCAAACAAGCCGACCTCTCCATCTGTCTCTGGTGTTTTTCCTCTCTTGCCTGCGCCTTCATCTGCTGCACCTCAATGGTGTCGGGCTTCCTGCGCTGCATGTACAGCTCGTGGTTCCCCATGCACAGCAGCAGGATACGCTTGTTGATGCGCAGGCGAGGGGCATAGAACACAAAGTCCTGAAAGGACAAGAGCAGGAGGAAGCTCGGGATGACATTGATTTATATCAACTCGGGTTCTGCAGTCTACCTGCTTTTCTAGGTTGTTCTTAGCTATTATTAGACAATCATCTATAGGCATTATTAATTATTCATCATGGGTTAAATCAGATATTAAGTTTATATTAGGATTAAACCGTATCTCAAAGGCAGGCTTATATTTAAAAGGCTAATCTAAGATTTTATAACATCCGAGGCCACCGACTACTACAGTATAAACAAATACATTTGTATTGACAACAAGTAAAGGTGTGGCTTTACTTATGACAAATCCATGAGTCATAAGTCTATTAATAAAGCATGAACGTATTACATCACATAAGGTGTGTTTTGAGTATCGTTGGCCTCTTTTCATAATATAATTAATCTTCAAGCATATAACTCAGCAATGACTATGAATTATTCACAATGTTCAATGCAACTAAAAGCAAAAGGTATCTACTTACATGTGTCCAGAATGTAAGCCTAAACTCTGCAACTGATTATATATATATATATATATAAAAGTGAAATAAATGAATGGACATCGGACTTACTGGGGCTTTTTTGTCAATTGGTTTGATGACAAACTTCTTGTCATTGAATGATATGTTTCTGATTTCACTCCAAGGGAATCCGATCTTTGGGGTCAACCTAAGCGATAACACAAAAGGTGTGCGATTATTCTCAAGCTTCATCAATGGCATAGCCAAATAAACATCAAACTTTCAGTGCAATGACCTCTTAATAACAAGAACATTGCGGTCATGTTTACCTGTAGAACAGTTACTCCAGAGTTCATTGACTGAACAGACAACAACCCCTGCCATACTGAATATAATACCTGATTTATAATAATATCCTAATGCCAAACGCAGTTGATGACCAAGCGGTCATTGGTTTTACGGAATAAAATCACATGACGCATTTGCCTACTTGTCATCCTTCTCATAGATGTTTAGTCCGAGAGCATCCACACCAAGCCACAACTCTGTTCCTTTCTTGTTCTTGATGTCGAAATAGTTGACGCCATACATCTCCAAATCCTGTGCGATTTTCAAGTACTCCAGCATAGCGTCTTCCCTGGCGACCAAAAATGTACAATTTTGGATTGAGGGGTTTTTTTTGGGTGGAGGGTGGATTTAGACTAAGAAAAATATGTGACTCACTTTAACATGCCACTGTGTTCCTCGTGCCAAACCTGGATCCGCTCCTCCCACTGATCTTTGGAGAGTTTGTGCTGCTCAAGGACTCTGTGGAGGCATGATTAACAAGGTGGATTTTTCGAATGAACTGGTAAGTCATAAACACATCTCAAGTTTGATTTTGCTCTTTGAGTTATAAGGGATGTGAGGGATGATTTAATTCACTTAGGATAAAGTATGATCCACTCTATAAAATGGATTATAAAATGGTTACATGGATACTATTACAAAATGAGAATGTAAGCTGAGAACATCAGTCTTGAGCCTAGTCTTCTGACTGACCTTTGGGGTAGCAGGCGATCTGATGTTAGGTAGCCAGACTTGTGTGACTCCTTGGAGAAATCTCCATACTTGGCCTGCACTGAGTAGGAAGCCAGTAGCACGGCTGTCTCTGGGGGGCAGTAGACATTGTCAGTCAAGATGTCTTCTTTCACCTGAAGGAAGAACAGCTTTCGTGTGATGTCCTGGATCAGCTCATTGTCCACATCCTCAGGGAAGTACTTCGCCCGGAACATAAACTGTAGTGGGGTCTCTCGCTTCACATCCTGAGATAACACCTGAGGCGAGGCAAAAAAGACAACGGAAATGTTGTGTAAGATAGTGATTGTGGTCAGCGGCTGTTTATATGCGCGTATAATGGGGCATATATTACAGATATATTAAACTATCCTACATTCTATATTATAACAAAAGAAGAAAGCAGACAAATATTTGTAGATTTGCATGTACTTGAAGAGCCGGTTTCCTGGGCACACAGAGACCACAATGTATTTTCAATGGACACTTAGCATTGACATTGTAATTTAGTCAAAGACTAGGCTTAATCTGTGTCTGGGAAAGCAGCCAGGATAGCTGACTAGTCAAGCCACGTGATCATGTAACCAGAGATGTGAATAGATGTTGTATACTCAGGCTTTGTTTTTCATTTTGAAGTTTTTCCTTTAGATCTAACTATGCAATAAAGTGGCAGCATGGTATACACACTTCCTGGACATCAAACACAAGTACGCGTACATAAGTAAATATACCTTTTTCTCCAGTTTCAGCCAGGTGAGATATCCTTTGTTGTCCATATACTGCAGGCCAAAGTACCACACCTCACGCAGGCCCACTGTCTTGACAACCTGAGGCAAAGGAACATTTTACCGTGCCTGTTAATGACCCTGACGAATTTTCATGCCAGCAGGGGAATTGTGATTGCATGGAAAATTTGCTTGGATATCAATATCCTAGTCTGTATGGCACATCATCATGAAAACTGACTACAGCACGAGTGATACTGGCATCAGGTATAAAGGGTGGGGCTCAAGTGGAAGGGTTGGGTATTGCAAAATATCTAGTCCGTTGTTCTCATCTGCACGCCTATGTATGACAATCTAATCGATACCTTCCAGGTAACACATCATTAACGGTTATCAACAATGGAACTGCCCCTGCCCTTCATCACAGCTTTGTCTTATCACTCGTATAGATTTGCTGGAATCCCCCATGTAAAGGCCCTATGTCATGTGACACCTCGTGCCATAAACTAGACGTTGTCAGGAGTTACAAGACAATATTTATGCCAATCATTTACTCTCTACGCCCGCCCAATGGCACATATAACACAGTCACTGACAATATCTAACCTTGTCCTGTGTGTTCAAATTTTGCTCTGTACTTAAAACAGAGACTTAAAACGCATTTTCTCTGAATGGCACTTTTATTTAAAAGCCTGTTCAGCTGTTCAACAGTCATTAAAACAGTGACAAAAAACTTCAATAGACTGGAATTTACACTGCACAACTTGTTACAATCAGATATGTGGACATACCGCAGATGCCTTTTGACTAATGTCAATTATTTCACAAATATCTGCCTCTGGATTTAGGCCTGACTTGGGGACTAAATGAAGCTCACCTGCTCAAAGAGTTGTTTGCCTGTGGTGACAGACTGGATGGCAAATTCCAGTTCGGCGTCCATTGTGGTGACGCGTACGTTGACCTGTGGGAGAGCAAACAGGTAAAAAAGGTCCTGAGTGAAGAGTAAAGATGACACTGTGTCATTCGGTTGAATGGAATGCCACTACACCAAGACGTGTTAAGGTAAACACTGCAGCTGAAGTCTATACCTTGTATGGGAATTACGTCAAATACATGACATGACTTGGAGCCAGTTGGTCTAGATTCAAGAAAGTTACATAAACATTCATTGGAAATGCTTAAGAGGAAAATTTGTGCGCAAACTGTGTGTCAGGAGCTTAACAGTCTCGTTTGGGCCAAACACTAGTCTGGGTAAACATAAGCAAATGTGTGTAAAAAAAAAAAAAAAAAAAAAAAAAAAAAAAAAACAATAATAATCAAACTTGTTCTTGGTTCACAGTAATATGCTATTCATTGTCTTTTTCCATTTGCCCGACATTATAGTGAGAATGACAAAAAAAAGCTGACACTCTAACGTATGTTGCACAAGGGTTCAACGGGGTCTATCTTTACAGCACTTAAGTAAGTTCATAAAGACATTGTGTAACCTTGGCAATGCAGTTAAACCTCTGTCAAGGTTCACTAGGCTCAGTATATTTTTTTTCTCTAATACATAGATACATATTTTCTTATGTGTGTGTGTGTGTATATATATATATATATATATATATATATATGTATATAGAGAGATGGGAGAGAGAGAGAGAGAGAGAGAGAGAGAGAGAGAGAGAGAGAGAGACAGAGACAGAGAGAGAGAGAGGTGGACAAAGAGCACATGATCTATAGAGGATATATATATATATATATATATGGTATATATTTAGTATCTTCAAATCAAATCATTTCCTCTGTATGGAATTTGCTTGTACTATGAAAGTCCTAAGAGTGCCATTGTTTAATCAGTATCTCCCTGGGTAACAGAGTAAACTATTTATCAGTGCTATGAATTTTTATCTGCCCACAAGACTGACATAGGAGTCAAACGCTACTCAGTGGCTTTCTGATTCTCCTGGAGCTTTGATTATCATCCACCCCTCCACTCCTTGACCAAGGCACAAGTCACTATGTACACACTACTCCACTCAAATAATTTCCACAGTGTTTGCTACTAACACAAGGACTTTTGTTCCTGTTCATGATTGTGCTTTGGGTGATAGGGGATCTTTGGAATCTGAAACCTAAATCTCTCCAGTTTTGTAGTATTGCCTCCGGAGTAAAAGGATCCAGGCCATAAGAGCATTCGTTTATAGAATGTATATAACAAATTTATCCAGAGGACCACGACTTAGTTAAAGTTTAATCCCAAGTGAACCGCAAATGTGACATCATATTCAAACATTCAAAAATTGTGGCGCAGGCACTCTTCTTAGCTAATCTTTTACTTTATTGAATTCATTGTGCTTGAAAATGGTGTCTAGTGACAGGTTAATCTTTATACACCATATAAGGGGTGTTAAATATATACTCCAGCTGTTAGTGTCTCCTTTGGACTTAAGAGTCTGTGTAATTTAAAATCGCTACCCTCTACGCAATATAACCAACTTTTCCAAAGTCACACTGGTGTGCCTTTAGTGTTACATTACACAAATGCTGACAAGGAAATTGGTCATAAAGGTGCCATTAATATCCCTGTACAATTGCAAGTCAACTGACAACTGTGCCAGATAGACCTCATTTTCTCATTCTCGGTTCGGAAGTGTGGAATATAGGTTTGCCTAGTGTTTCGTTTCTAAACCCACTGGAATGTTTCAATGACAACTAAAAAACCTGTCAGCCAAGGCCGGCCATGTATGACGCATTTTTGTATGTCACAAGTGAAGTGGTGTCGAATTTTCACATGACACTACGTATTTTTTGTTTCTATACATCGGTATAAAATAATATAAAGTCCATAATCTATCTAGTTTCTTTTGTGTGATATATATTTTATATATTTATAGATATTTTTTTATATATGTATATATATAAAAAAAATGAAATATGGTGACAGAGGGAAGCAGTTGTTATTACATGGCTAAAATACACGTAAACCAACGACACCTGTAGGATTAAATCACAAACTTCCGCATAACTCAATCATTTGACACTTTTCAATGTAGACCACAAAAGAACTCGCGTACTCACATATTATTAGGTTCGGTGTGGGTGAACTTTCAAGTATTTTGATCGTTTCTAGTTGGGAAAAGTTACCTGGAGAATTTAGAGTACCTCAACTCTTTTGAATCTCTGTTTAAAAGCATTACACACGAAGCACGTTAGGAAAGAAAGACAATCACTTACTGGTTTCGGCATGATCGGTCTGAGTGTTTCTGCTTTCAGGAAGGTGGAGAAATACAGGTGAGCTCACACCGGACCGGCTTTAGCTGTTGTTGCTCGACTGACTGAGCTCGGTAGGCGAGGAGCGCTCGGGTTGAGGTTCATTTCTGACTCATTGTCAATAGATGGTGTCAGAGCCTCGCCCCGATAATGGCTACGATAAAGAGTGGAGCGCGTTCCAAGTTAAAGAGTGCCAAGACTCCACTTTAACACACAATTAGTAAGTTTTGCAGCACCTTGAAAAACGCGACCTTTGTTCCCAGACGGAGAGAACAGAGTGTTGGCTGACCTCCTATGAGCAACCCGCATTAAAAAAAAAAAAAAAAAAAAAAAAAGCCTTCATATGTGCTAGGACGGTACTGTTTCAATGGGCGGAGACCTACAGGTGACCAAACGAGTCCCGTGAAAAAGAACAAGTGGCGAGGTAGGTTAGTTCCCACTGAAGGTTTCTACTAAAACATGACAGCGCAATCTGTTCAAGTCGACATATATAGGTTTATTGTGTACACAATTTTCCACAAAAGTGCCATTAACAATCATTTTACACGAACAACTGTGGGTTCTATGGGTGTGTATCTTGTAAATGTGTCCACGTAAATCCACCCTTAATGACTACTGCATATATGTTGGGCGTGTCGGTATCGGTGGTCACCCTATATGCGCTTTTCTCCCCCACAGTGCATATCGAGGAGATGATCCACTATGACGGCATACGTTTAAGTGCTACCGCTTGGAGACTTGACTGAAGGGAAGGGGACAATGCAGCAAAGTAAAGTGCACATGCAATACAATTCATTGAGACCATCACATTTGATATAGAAAATTGTACATACAATCGCATACTTCTTAGAAGCTCTAGGTATTTTTTACAGATACTTTTGTTTTGCTTCAAAATACATGAGTAGGGGGGGGGAATCCCATAGATTTACAAGAGTAACAAAACAAAACATGTCACACATAAGATTCTCTGACATCCAAATGATCCAACAGCTGTTGACTACAGCAGTGTAATAGTCCGTTGCCAGATTCTTCGTATTTAGTCTCTGATACAGGCCCCTGTCCTGATTCTGGATCTGTACATGTAGATACATCACTGCTCTCACCACTAACTGAGCAGGAATTTGCTGGTTCTGCAGTTAGGAATGTGGACTGACTGCATGTGTGCATTGACAGACACCTGGCAGCGTCAACAGTCAATGGGTGGCAGAGTGAAAGCGCAACGTGAGCATTGTCTTGGATTGCCTGCTCATAAGACGGAGGATTACACAAAATCCTGCTGTCCACTTGCTGAAACACTTCCTCACTGGATAAACGTCTAGGCTTTTGCGACATGAGGAAAGTTCTGTCTAAAGGCAACAAGTCAGGAAGGGTCTGGCTGTGGTGCAAGGCTTTCTGAGCTCGTTTGTTCATGCCACCCCGAGAAAAGCTGATTTTAGTCCGAGAATTTGGGGCTTTCATTGATTGGGAGCGTTTCTTTGTGGGTTCACCAAGCCCAGTCCCATGTGTTTTTGTCCGGCTGGGGAAAGACAGTTTACGTTCAATGACCTGTCTCTGCCTGGAGGTTGAAATGGTAGGCGTACTAGTTTGGATGGTGTTCTCTGAGGCACTTGAGAATGTGCTTTCCAGAGAACTTGAGGAATTGCATGAGCAGCCTTTTGAGGTATGCTGGAGATGATAACCTGGAGATGAAATACAGATGTTCTTATACATATTGCTCGGCACCAATGAAAGGTTTTCGTTCGAGTTCTGTTTTGTCAAATTATGTCCATAAAAGTCCATATCTGTGTGACTCCTGGATAAGGCAGGTTGGGTTCGAACACTTTTGTTGAAGACAATTGTTGGCTCCGAGCACCTGCGAATAAAAGGTTTGCTAGTTTGTTTCACAGCGTCAGGGGAGGAGGACAATTGTAAGCTGTCCAGAGTTTTCTCTTCAGTATCAGAATAGAAGCCGTGCATTTCTGTGTAGCTCCCTTTATGCCCATCTGCATCAGGGTCATTGCTGTCATAGGCAGAATCATGATGGAGCGATGACAGTGAATCTGGAAAGAAAAAGATAAACACAAAAATATTTTTAAAATATTCATGTTGCCTGTTATGCAAGTTAGATTTTTCTTTAAAAATCATCATAATAATAATAATAATAAAAGCTTATTACCATGATTATCACTGAGTTCATCCTCATCTGAATCCCCAAGAATTGTCAGCACATCCTCGCCAAATATTTCACAACAGTTATCAATGAGGAATTGGGTCAGTTCTGTGACCTGAAATAGTTGGAGTTACTATTATACAAGACCACCAACATGATATTTCTAATATATAGACTATAAACAAGAATTCCATCAGATATGATATAAGGATACTCACATTCTTTAGCACTTCAATGTCAGTTTGGAGCAAGTTGGGCGAAACACAAACAGATAAATTGCTGGAATCCATTTTGTTCCGGTCACTGTTGGTACTGATGCTGTACAGCACAACTATTAGCTGTTTCAGGAGGATAACGTTTGGCTCAGGAAGCATATTGATCACACTGAAAAGAAAAGGCATAAGAGTTTCTTATTCATTTTATACATTTTATTCATTTTATACTCTTATTTTAATGAATGTCATTAGTACCATTCCAAATCAGACTTACAATTGGAGCGCAGTGCATTTTTCATGTAAATCCTCCTTTTGCATTGCTGTCATCCAGGCCTGGCACTGATCCTCCATTAGCAAACTGCCAGGCAGGTGCCTCAAAAAATCCTACCATTCATTGAAATTGGATTCAAAATATTAGCATACTTAGATATTACCATGTTATAGACGTAACTATAATACCGTTTACAAGTGTTACCTTGAGAAGATCAGCGAGTAAGATCACAGGCTTAGTTTTCAGATCCACTTCTACACCATTGTTAAGTTGCTCCTTGATCTCTTTCAGAGCCTTGACATTGCCAGCTTTCCTGAACACTCCTTCTGTGTATGGGCCATTTCTGTACAGCATTAACAGAATCTCCTAAAAACATTATCGAAAGACAAAAAAGGGGAGGGGGGGTAACATTTTTTAACAGTGTATATAATATAAATATTAAACAAAAAATACAAGCTTTAGCTCTGTATTGTATTTTCGGATGAAATGTAGACTCACTGTGATGGGTTTTGGGGGGCTGCCATTTGTTTCACAAACATCTGGCAATGCTTGTCCAAAAAGCATCTTTTTTTGAAGCCGAGTGTCACAGCCAGGATCCATCTGTTTTCTTTGCACCCGATGAAAAAGTTTCCTCCAGCGCTTTCGGTTGATATTGTCTTTCGAGGCAACAAAGTAAAAACAAACACAACCCATGAATTACAAAATATTTTACAAATGTAATACGGTCTATTTTAATTAAACATTTCCTGTAATTGTATGCCACTGGTTACAACAGTGCAGCTTGGTAAAAAAATATAAATAGTGGTGTACTTTTGAAATGATATTTTTATAACTTACCAGCGTGGGAGGAGCTTTTCAACTTGCTCTCACATATTTGCTTAAGTTGGGGGAGTCCCATATTATAATGAACCTGAAAGTAAAAGAGGGATTAGGTTTTTTAAAAAGTACCAATATCCCCAGCTTCGACCTGTGCTAAAAATAGTTCAGATGTGTTTTAAAGACCCCCTCCTCATTCTTAAATAGAAAGACTGGAAGAGGATTTAAATTCCAGTCAGCCTTGCACTTGCAAATTTACGAACAGGATTTAATCTTTAAAAGTGTTTACATGGGGCATTACTTGTGTTTGCCATTTGTCAGACAAAGTGCTGTATGCATAAGATGTAGATTCTGAAATACTTACATCAGAGGGTGGCATGATGAGTAGATCCATGCTGTCCTCAGACTGGGATTTTGTCTACAACAAAACAGAAATTCAGATGCTTATCTTGTCAGGGAAATGAGACAGTAGAAGACAAGCCAAACATGCACTAATCAAATCCCCTGATGTCATTAGGAAACAATAGGTATGTGGACTGGCTGGCTAAAGGTGAGAACTTACCACAACGTGGCTACTCAACACCTTCATCAGTGCGTTATGGTGTGATGTCGACAAAATACTCCTGTCAGTCAGTTAACCTGTGAAATAAAAATGATGTTTAAACCACCAGCAAATATTTCAAGGCTTGCGTTCGGCATATTTTACTTACATAATACCTACACCTAAAGCACTGCATAAATTGATCTAGAAGTTATGGGTATATGAATTATGAATTAAAACAACAATTGTATGTATTACACAACATATAGAACCGTTGTGTGTTGTATAATCAGAATGTATATAAGCATGTAGTAAGGATGTACTACAATGAAAAAAATACTGCTCTTAATTCAAAAACATGTTCCAATCTAATTCCCAAAGCGATGCTATCCTTCACTATTGTAGCAAAGTAAACACAAAGTAAATTTTCAGCCCACTGAAAATTTTGTCACATACATTTCAATAGTTCAGAATGTGTTGAACATGAACATGAACGTGTTTCTTTCTCACCTCTTGAAAGCATCCAGTCTCAGAAACAGCGAAAGTGGTTGTGTTGGCACGAGATCAGCATGACACCAACACACAACTCAGAGCGACTGAACTAGAGCGACCCATCGCACTCTTCAAAACTCAAGTGGGTGGGCAGAAAGGGAAATTCTGATGTGTAATGGAGACAGGAAGCAGCATCACGGGCTCCCACTACAACACCCCCTTTAGCTATGTAGGCCAGCATCACGTATGCTGGTGGGTGGAAAGTGTCACATGCATCACCAAAACATGCGTGTAAATACAAGCACGTAACACATGGGTGAATTTGAACAGGGTTATGGACGATATTAATCCAAAGAATGTGTCTAACAAATATTCAATGAGTTTATAATTATTATTATTATTATATTATATTATATATATATATATATATATATATATATATATATATATATATATATATATAATTATATAAGAGTCTAAACAGAAAAGTAGACGTATGTCTTAGCTTTCTAAATTAATCACAGTTTAGAAAGTATTCCCACTAAAACCCAACTATTTAAGTTCACCAACAGTTGACCATTTGTGTATTTTTTAGAAAAAAAAATCCCTGCCATATACTTTACAGTAAAAGATCTCTTTTTGGGATAACTATTGCCAAACAAGCACTTACAGTAATAGAGCTTATATAATGAATCATTATTACTAGAGCCTAACAACTGTGGTGGGAATTTTCAAGAAACAGAAAAATCATTGTGAGATTCGGTGTTTGACAGTGTTTTGTTTTCACTACTTTACTGTCATTTCATGAAACCAATCAGCCCCTAAGCTTCAAATGATAATGAGCAAATTTGCCGTTTCTTGTAATAAGCTAACAATATGCCTCGCCTCCTACGAAGTATAATCTCCATATAAATTAGTTTCAGATCAACATCTCTGGTTCACAAAGCACTGTGTGGGAAGTCTCACTTCAAAGAAACTTCAGTATGCCAAAGTATTAAAAAAAAAGAAACTGTGCAGTGTGATTTATTAGTGTAAAAAGCATTACCAGTTATACTGTAAAGTACCCAAAATCCAGACAAAACAACACTTAAGATTTGCCCAATAAACTCAGTGATACATATCTAAAAAAATTCACAATGTCAACTTTAGCAGTGAGTCACCAAACTTTCCCAATCATGCACCACTGGTTAATGTGAAAACAAATGATGCCTATGAAGAAAATGAGGTTCTACGATATGCAAACATTAAAAAATGTTTTTATTCATACAGGTGGGTGAACTGTTATCTATGACATTCAAAGCACCCACCAGGGAAAAACCTACATAGAACATGCATCATTCCTTTACTCGCATGTGGGCAGACAGACCACCAGACGGTCTCGGGTCCCACCGCCCCCCAACTGTACAGGTCACAGGTGCAAGTAGAAAAATAACATGTTACTCTAAATGTTGGTCAGGAAAGAATGAAAACAAGTACATTTTCTGTATATATAAATTCAATATACAAGATATTACTGTATTTTCACGCTTTTGTGTTTAGTGAATTTCATGTAGTCTAGAACTAAGATGATCACAACACATGAATATAAAACAGTGCCTACCACCTAAATAGGATCCTACAGTGAAGAAAAAAACAATCAGATCCATTAATCTTTATTGTACATGTATGGAAAAGCAACATCTTTGAAGTATGAAACGACAAGAGTAAAAGCAGAAAATGTAACCTCATTTGAACAAATTTAAGAGATTGTATTCAAGTTATACAAATGTGAAGTTCAAAAGAGCAAAATCAGTAGAAAATGAATCTTGTTAGATCTCATGGTAATATCACAGGATAGTAATCTTGTCCCATGTGAAGAAAGCTAGAATTAATCAATACAAGATCTTTAACAATTACTATTGTATCAGCCTAAATGTTCTGTTTATCTAAGTATCAAAGCTCATTTCGGATGTTGAAATGAGGCTGATCCTCTGGTTTGAAATCTTCATTTGGGCTGCCATCTTCATTGAGAATGCGCCTGTGCGTGTAACCCACTATGGGGTACTTTGATTTGTACGTTTCGCTAAATATGCTATCGAGTGATCCCAGCTCCTCCTTCGAAAGACCCGTCTGAGAGCGAAAAAAAGGAAGTTGCGGTTATTAATTAACTTGAAAACCCTATAGCAGATTACAGCACTGAATAGAGTCTAGCAACTCACTGTATCATAGGTCAGATCTTCAGGGTTAAGGGACATTTTAGCCACAGCCCGAGTCGAGTCTTTGCCCACAAGAGCATTGTAAGAGGCCCCCTTGCCATAAAATTCTGAAAAACAATCCAAATAATATCGCTTGATTAATTTCATTTATTTATATAAGCATATTTAAGGAGAATATTTCATAACTAGATGGTTCCTGTAGTATCATTCCACAAACAACATTATCCCAGGACCAAATGGCTACACAAAACATGAATTAACACAAAACTATCTGGGGCATTAGATAATAATGTGACGTGTGTGACATTTGAAGTTAAATAAATAAGATTTGTGTTCTTCTGAAATGTACCACAATCACAAAGGCGCAATTGACATTAGTATTCGAACTGATTAAGTATTCTAACAGACTGAGAAGTTGACATTCTTACTTATGTTCAGTTTCCCCTTTTTCTTTTTTATATGAGTGGACAGCTTCATGCCATCCTGTTTGTATATAGTTTGTACTGTGAACTATACTGGAAAGGATAATAAAACAGTAAAGATTTTAAAAAATAATAATGATACATAAATCTAATCATTGCACTGTTTTTGCAGCAGTTTGTTCGAAACCACATTTTTATGCAGTTTACAGAGGAGTCTGTTCATGCACGTGTTTGTCAATTATTTTATATTAAGGTGACGAATGGCTAATGGAAAGAAACTGTTACAGTCTGGATGAGGCCCAGAATGTTTCTGGACCTTTTTCCCCATAAGGCAGTAGAGAGATCAGAGAGAGGTCAGAGAGAGATCAGAGGAAGAAAATGCAGGTGTTCAGATGAATAAGAGATGATTGGCAACATCAGGAGACTGATGCACACTTCTGTACTTCAGAGAGTAGGTACCATTAAGTGCATTGGGATAGGGCTGATGTAGGAGCTGCACCATGTGCACAACTAACTTTTGCCAGACGTAACGTCAAACACGACTCCCTTCACGGCCATGTAAATGGGCTCCCCGTCCTGAAGGAAGCACAACAACAACAAAAACAGAAATTACATTGTGTATGACGTGTCAAAATGAGGGCTTTGCAAACGGTTCTACCTCACTCCCATCGTATCGTCTCAACTCTTCATCAGTGAACAATCGCACAGGTTTAGACGCGGGTTTTACTTTTAATCTCGTCTCGTCCGCCAAGCACACGAGCATCAGGGCAAAACAAGGAACGAGTTGCTTTAACATTATAACGACACGTGTTTTTTTTTTTTTTACGTGTGAAACGAAAGAAACGCTTCCAACGGCCCAAAACAGAGTTCCCGTGACGCCTTTGAAAGCCACGATAATAAAGCGCTAAACCATGAAAACCGCTTGGTTTGACTCGAAGTCCGTCCCTTTAGCGGTGTGTATGGAAAGTTCTTTTCCTTGTTGACACTTCAAACTTCCGCCTCTCCTTAGGCTTTTGTTTTGAAACTGGAATTCGTAACCGGATGTGGGCTGCATTATTCATGCATACATATTTTAGTTTTCTACATTAGAAAAGTAATATTTAAACTTATATGACTGGACAATATCGGTATCTTGTTTATTTGAAATTTCAACTGGAAACAGCAGAAGTCTTCCAACACACGTTTCAGTCTGTCGGCCTGCACACGCATCATAAATGTGGATCAGGGCGGCTTTTCCATATGTTACTTAAACCATTCCTGTCGGGAATGCCCTGGTTTCTGTAGTACTACAAATAATACATGGTGTATTTTCGGTAAATAGGATTTCTGTTTATTCTGTCCCTTTTGTGACACTTATCGGACTAAAGACATTGGTTTGCTACTTTCAGTTCCTGCTCACGTGCTTCTCACGGGCTGCTGGTATGCTTGGTTTTATGTTATGCTTGGTTTTATGTATACAGAATATACTGATAGTTTATACATAATAAAATCAACAACAAAAAACAACAACAACACTATTAAATAGAATGCCCGCCTAGTACATATACTGTACTTCTCACACTATTTTGCCCCAAACATTGGATTAGTAGCCTTTCCCAAACCCAGACGCCGTGATGTCAGTGCTGGCGGCGGACCAGTTGAGAGACACCTCAGCACTGTCCTCATGTCCACCTACTACCACATGTCCATTGATCCTATGAGTGGCATCGCATGGACAGCTCGAACATTACTCTTAAAAGTGTTAATACAAGTTGCCAGGAATCCTGAAATCAATCGGCGCACAACACTATAGAAAATGCTGCGGAAGGAGACGTCTCGCTGCTACCGAGAGGTATGAAATATATTCGAGACTTTGTAACTGAATATAATAGAACTGTTTTAAACCTATCAAAGTTATCACGCATGCGATGGAGGTTATAATACATCATTATCTAATGGGGAATTTAATCGCTGCTGCAGCCGCGCTGTGTGGTCATGTGATAGCAGCTGACCCCCCTTAAGATCATAGTGCGTGCACTTGATACACTGCAGTTGGGGTAAAATGTAGCTTCATACCCAGATATCTAATGCTTTTTAGTACTTTGCTTATGTGAGGAGCATACATTTAAGCACGTTAGGGATCGTTCATGAGACTTTATGCATCTGTCCTGGTAAACAAACAAAAAAAAAATCACATGCACTATTGGTTTGAGAAAAGTACGAACAACTTTTTTTCTGAGAGTGGACTTGTATAGTGTAACATATACTGTAGCTTTATTTGTCTTTTAATAATGTATATGAGAGATGCACACATGGTAATGAGGTATGCTTTCTGTTTTATAATACACGTATAATGTGTGTTCCACGATCCTGGTAATCAAATCTGTTTGTCTGAACGTTATAGTTTAACGACGAGGATTGTGCACGAGCATCGGCATCCTGCCAGCACAATGGAGATGTTGCCCAGGTTCAAGATGAATCCGGGTGTGATGTCTTGCCAGGTGTGGATGTAGCTCAATGAAATCTGATCTTATTTCAACTGTAAACCTGAAGGATACTGTTTCCTCTTTTTTGCACTATGGATATTGAATATTCAGCATGAATATGGAATTGTCCCTAAAACGATATCTGTTCTTCTTACAGATGTGGATGTTATGGACAGCAGTCCACAACCTTCTGCCTTTAGCAAAGCGTGTTTGAAAAATGTTTTCACAGTCATTCTTGTGCTCATCTACCTTATGCTAACAACAGTGGCCGTATTTCTGGCCTACCAAACCATTTCTGACTTCTTGGAGAAGCTTAATCATCCTGTAATGTCTGTGTCATACAAAGAGGTTGAGGAGTTTGCTTCCCCAGGTGGGGTCCATGTAGACAGCGCTGCTTTCGTGATTCACTTTAACAATGTTTGGAAAATACAAAAGCAATTTGGTATGATCTTACATAA
>JACRUU010000012.1:14503780-14513780 GCA_030449085.1 Kryptopterus vitreolus | reverse complement strand
TCATTGAGGGATAGGTGTATTTACGCTGTAACAGGCACCGTGTGACCTCCTTTTTGAGGAGTTTTCCAGAACACACTCTCCCGGGCATCAAACTTGCCCAGACACAGTAGTGGTCTTCATTTAGCCGCGGTGAGCAACGTACTTTCTCGTGGCATTTATACTGGCAGTGCTGCTTGAGGCACTGACTTCTTGAAGCTTGTCCAACTCCATGCTTCATGGTGCTGCTAGTCCTTATACATGTGATGATGTATAATTAGGTAGATAAATAAGTCAAAGTATTTGCTATGCAAGCACAAGACTGAGGAAGGGCTCCTTTCCTTGAATTTGTTTACTTGGAGTTAATCTTCTGCCAATTCATTATGTAACTACGATTGGTGTTCTAATCATTCTAAATACAATTATTTAAAATGCAGTTTGGGTTAATATTATCTGCAGTTAATTACATTTTAACAGCTTGTTTTTTCCCTCAGGCTATTTTACATGTTAACCACTTCCTGTTTCTAGGTATGCTGCAAGTATCTGTTATGGGCTAAAATAGATCACCATCACCACCACCATCATGGGGAAAATCCAGACCTGCATTTTGTGTGAAAGTGTCTATAACTCCAAACAGGTGAAGCTGGTTTCTTGTTCTTTTCCATCCATCTAGATCAAAAATGTGATAATAAGACAAACAGTATAATCAAATCAGTATAAATTATAATTTTCTAAGATGGACATTTCTTAATTTTATAGCATCTCTGTTTAGGAGTATTGCCTTTATCACCTTCCAGTATGGTTCCATAGACAATAAGACAGTATGTTGTATAGACTTTACCATCTGACTTTTTCATATATCCTTTTCAAAATATTTTCATCCGATTTAAAATGAAACCTCATGATTAGAAAAGACCAGCAAAGCTTTGCTAAATTTGAACCATTTACCTGATGTGTCTTGTTTTCTTCAACAGGAGATGAATGAGCACATGAGAAGTATGCTGCATCATCGGGAGCTGGAGAATCTTAAAGGCCGGTAAGAAACTGCAGTTCTGTACTCTGTCATGTGACATTTCGCTCGCTCGCTCAGTAATGAGTGTTCATACTTCCTTCACATTATGTATAATGTGATGATGTATCATGGTATACCAAAGTGAGCTTTGTGTGTAGCGACTCAATATTTGCACTAAACCAAGAAAAAATACTCTATGATCCTTTTTATTTGATAGTAATTTCTCACAAAAAAAAAAAATAATAATTGTATTTATATAACTGTATAACCAATAAGAGAACACTGGGTTTTGTTTTTTGCAAATATTTTTAAGTTTTTTTTTTTTCTTTTTCCAAATCACCAGAACATAAGTACCGTAAATTTCGGACTATAAGCCGCTACTTTTTTCCTAGGTTTTGAACCATGCGGCTAATAATAAGGTGCGGCTATTCTGCAGATTTTTTCCCGACCGCTAGGGGCTCTAACCGGAATTAGAATCAAAACTAACACAAAATAAATGCAAAGAAGAAGAATGCGCTAGTTCCTCTTTAGCAGATACAAGTGGGTAGAAGCGGATAGAAGGAGGACAAACTCTATCTTTACAAGGTTAAGGTGACGTGATTTCACACACAGGAGAAATGAAGGTAAATACTGTAAATAGCGCTTATTTTCTCTTGGTTCTGTCCCGTTTTAATCAGTAAAGTTTCTGCTCAGTGCTCTCTCTCCTCCCCTGCTCTTTTCCCCACACACACACACACACACGCACACACACAATACAGCCTCAGCGGTTCTTGATTTTCCCTCTCCCGATATAAGCCCGGTTCACTCTACAATCCCCGTCCGGGCTCGTAGCACATACCTAGTGTCGCGGACACGGACGCTCGATATATGTTTATGCCTAACCTTTGTCTGTTCCCGATTCACGGACTTCCAAGTCTCCGGTACTCCCGGTACCACGGCGCGCTGAGCGCAAGGCTCCCTAGCCTGTCTGGCCGCTCCGTATGAGCGGCGTCTCCTGAGTTCTTTATTCTAATAAATCCTGTTTTGTATGAATTCCGGATCTCCGCGTCTCTGTGCAGCGTCCACTGTTACACCGTGTTAAAATACAGGTTAGGAAAGGATCTATTTAGGTACATACATGTACATTTACAATTCAAAAGCGGATGCGGCTTGTATGCAGGTGCGGCTTATTTATGAATTCTTTTGGGTTTTTTTTTAAATAGAGCAGATGCGGCTTATATCCAGGTGCGCTTTATAGTCCGGAATTTACGGTAAGTAGATAAGTAGAAGCTGTTGAGGCAGCATCAATGCAAAAAACTGATAGATTAGGAAATGAATTGAGAATACAGTACATGCCTCCTTTAAGAATTCTTTTGCCGGTTTTGGTTGCTTTACATGTAAACTGGTGATACGTTTAGGTTAAATATCTGGAAATATAGTGAGTAGCTTATAGCTTATACTTCTTGTGAATGGACAGCTAGTAGGTGTAATTCGAGGAAATGTAACATTGGCCATTGCTGGGCCATTGTTACATTGCATTGCTTTGTTATATATAACAAAAACAAATCTATCGCTTCTTTTATTCCATTCTAACATTACAAGCATTAAGGCAAAAAAATGACTAAAGTTTCTGTATTTATTAATTTGTTCAGGGAGCAGACTGCTCACCTTCTCGTGTAGTAATTGTGTGTGTATGTATATACATATATATGTATATATATATATGTGTGTGTGTGTGTGTGTGTGTGTGTGTGTGTATATACACACACACACATATTTTACATATATGCACATAGATACATACATTTAGCTCATTTGTGCAACATCAGCAGGCAGAAATAGCTATATAGCAATGTTGTCTTCTGCTATATTGTTTCCTCTAATTGGAGAACTGAGAGCAGGAAGGAGATAAACTCCTTATTACAGGATCTCTTCAAATCCATAACAATCTTAAGTAGACTTCTGCAAGAAAATGGATAGCCATGTCAAAGTCTTATTTGTATGATGTATTGGATCAAACATTTTATACCATTTCATTTGTGAATTCTATTGTCTTGTCGAATGACTGTTATGATTAAAATATCACATTGCATGTTTAATTAATATTTCTTCATTTATATTATGAATAGTAATGTTTCCGGGTTGGCGGTTTATTTCGTGAACAGGAATGAAGTAGTGGTTCTTTTGTTACTGTTTGCATGTGGCATTGTACATGTTGTAGTTTGTGGTAACTGTAGTTAGGTGTGTGTCATATTTATTCTTCAAAAGGGCAAGCTGAAGGGGCTGCCATAGGACAAGAATAGGTATATATGGGCACTGTGGAATCAACATTCAAGGCCAGCATAGCACAACTGTTTCTATCATGCGACAGTTATGTAGGGCGCTGGAATGTGAAAAGTGAGACTGGTATAGAGGAAAAGCAAGTAACCTTGAGAAGATAACACTCTGACAAGCGCACACAAAGCACTTTTTGAATTCTGTCATTATAGATTTGCACATTGTATTTAAAAATGTAATGTGTAACTGTATTCACGACGTTAAACAGGATTAAAGGGATAAAATATAACTTTAAAATAAATGGTTAAAAAGGTGCATTATCTTAGCACTATGCTTAGTAATTAGTGTCCCGTACTTATTTAGTACTCTTTTTAATGGCACTCTGCTGTGACCCAGTTTTTGGTAGGGATATGTCAGTTGCCTGTAAGGCAACTCTTATATCTCAAGCCTGGCATTTGGGAGCGGAGCTCTGGTGTAGAGTGGGGGTTTGCTAGGCAGCTGCCTACTGCTCATATTACAGCAAATGCTGGAGAGACCCACCCTGATGCTTACAGCGAGGGAGGGAGTGGGAGTGCAGTAGCTAAAGTGGGCTGTTTGTTAGACATTCACTGCAGAGCGCAGCAGACACCATCGTGGCAGCGTGCGAGGGCTCGGCTGCAACAGAGAGGGTGCTGGCCTCTCGACAGCTCCAGGCTCTATTTCTGGTGGCGCAAACATCATGCCATAGGCCACAGGCACCATCCCATCCCATTCTGCAAGCATGAAATGAAGCTTTGAAAACCCTCAACAAGATCAGGAAGATCCAGCTGTTTTTCTTTATGTTTTTACATTAACACAGGAATAAGTCAGTTTGCCTCCTGATCATTTAAAGTGCTGTTTTTTTTCCGATTGGATTTTTTAAATATTTATTCTTTATTATTTTTGAGTTAAAAAGAAAAATATCGCTCTTTCTTTAAAAGCATATGGGTATGCTTTTCCCCCCCAAGATTTGCGTGGAACAAAAGTCAAGGTCTAAATTATCTTCGAGCCACCTGTCATCCACTTTTGCAAGCGGTTCGCCATGCCTGAGGGCAGCATTTATCGGCCACTGTCCCCTCTCCTTCCCAGGGACTGCGGGCACGAGTGCCGGGCATGTGGGGTAACTGTTGTAAGCCTGACGGAGTATGCAGACCACATCTCCAGCTCCAAGCACAAGCAACGTGTGGAAGCCCATGACCACCAGATATCTAAAACAAACCATGATGAGGAATACTTTGATGAAGAGATGGTAGAGCTCATCGAAAAAAGAAAAGAACTCATCAGGTAAGGATAGACCCACATAATTCATCGTGTACGACTGTTGTGCTGATAAGGTATTATAAATACTGTAAATATTTTGGCCTTTCTTTGACTCCTTCCTTGAATTAGTGTTTTGGTGTAGTGTAGGTTACGTATTCAATTATTTTGAACTGATCGGTAGTCTTACTTAATGTTCATCCACTTGCATTTCTGTGTGTGTTAAATGTATCATAATATCCAACATAGGTTTAGCTCTAATTTCATCAGGCTGGCGTCATGTATCTGAAAGCATAAATCAGTGCTACTTATGCACTCTTTCATATTATCTCTACATATTCCTTGAGTAAGCAGTGTTCACATTTACGTTTCCAATCAATTGTTGCTTTGAAATGAACACAGCTACTAAAGTTAGTGCAGTATTTGTTGTAGTGTTACTGGGGTAGCAGCATAAGTAGTGTGCTAGTATAATGACTTGGCTTGCATCCAATGTCTTGTCACAGGCAAAGTCATAGTCTCTAATTTAAATGGAGACAGCTTCAGTAGCTTTTCTTTTCAATATATATGACTAGTTTTAATCTAAAAATGTATCTATGGGACATATAAATTGAAATGTGTTTACTAGTCTGATTTGTTATTAATGTTGGGTTCCCTTCAGAAAAGAGGAAGCTGCTTTGAAGAGGGCTAGAGAAGAACAAGCAACCATGAGAAAGTGGAAAGATATGAAGGACCAGTGGCATGATCCCAGAAAGTGGCACCAACAGCAAGGTGTCTCTTGGGGCCCTCGTTTGTCCAACTTTTCGATGTCACCCAGAAATGGGTTAAATACTAATTTTCCAGAAGCACGTAGGGGCCCAGAGTTTGACAACTGGAACCAACGACAGATTCGCAGTGCCACTTGGCATGCTGAAGGGCCACCTGACTTGCAGAGATGGCAGTCTTTAGATGGACGTGGTGGTAGCTTGCACAGTAGAGGCCAACTATTGGGGGGCTAGACCGGGCACCTACCTAAATTGCTCCCCACAACAGAGAAACCAGTTACCCTGGTTCAACAGAGAAGGCAACAGAGGTAATTTTGAGCGACAAAATGATTTTCCTTGGCAACAGTCCAAAGATAATCATTGCACCACTCCATCTAGGACACATCACAACCAGAAATCACATCATGGTACAGAAGGCCAGTGCAACAAAGTGCAGAAGAAGTGCAACAAAAGACAGGATGGTTCTGGAGAAAACGATCCCGGAAAGGGCAAGGGAAAGTCTGACAAGGCACACCGTTGGGCACCATATCCACCAGGGTTGCTGGGAGAGCCTTCATCTCAAAGTACTATACAGCCTGCTTCAGATAAGGTGAATTCCGAATCTCCTGAGCATAGTAACAAAAGAAGTTTGAATTCCAGCACCCGAAGCTTAGTGGGGCAGTCCCAAACAGACCTAGGAAGTAGCCTCATTGAATCCTCTAAGCCCCGTCAAGAACATGAAAAAGAACACAGGAGGCCAAGTACCTGTCCTAATAAGAAAAGTGACATCAATGGGAAAATTCCAAGACGTGTCTCTTCACCTTCTTCTTCCTCCTTGCCTTTTCCTAATCAGAGGTTTGAGAAGCCCAGCAAACAGTTTGAAAAAAGGGCTAAAACTGCTAAAACTGGTTCAGTGGCAAATCTCAGTCGAACATCAAGTCAAGACTCAGTTACTTCCAAAGCTTCAAAGGTTTCTCATGCAGGCTCCAGTTCCCCTCTAGGTGTTTCCCTTGATCAAGAGCAAGAACATCTTCTTTCTGAAATGCTGCGAAAGGCAAAAGAGAACCTGTTGAGCAAACAAAACTCAGTAGAAAACTCTGCTACAGAGGGTGACCTCAGAGGTGAGCTGCATATCCAAGAAGACAAGTTGATGGAAGGGTCAAAGCTGAACAGTGCAAAAGAACATTGTAACAATAAGAGGAAATCTGGTGAGAACTATGACCAAGGGAAAGAAGAGAACAATGGAAGGAGGAAAGAATGGCAATCTCTCGAAACTGAAACTATTGTGAAATCGGTCAGCTCAACAAAAGACATCAATCTGCTGTCTCTGCAATCGCTGCAGGTCAGCACTTCCACCATGGACCGGGACGATGAGGAAGAATGTGCTGAAAGGGGCGATCTTGTCAGAGATCAGGAAATGCAAGCTATGGATGAAGGCATCATGTCTGACAGTGAGGGTAGTCGCACCAGCCAGTCCCTTACCACAAGTGGATGCTCAGTGCCATCCCTGAAAAAGCTGGCCCTGCCTGCAAGTCTCAAGCGGGACCTGAACCGGCACATTAGCAGCAAAGTCAAAGGAGTAGCCCATGAGCCCAACCTCAACATTGCACGCCGTTTTAGAAATGTAAGTGGCACTCGTGAGACTGAGAAGGATGTTGGTCTTAAACCCACCCTGCGGCAGCTCATCAGCTCTTCTGCTGCCAGAAGAAATGTCAACTGGGACCAAGTATATCAGGAGGTCCATCGCAAGAAACAGGAGCAGGGAAAGGGTTTGCCCAGGTAAAACTTGTTTGTTTTTATGTTTGCCTTATAGTGTTTAGAGTACAAATATCAACAATTCCACAAAAGTCATGTTTACCACATTCTAACCACATGTTTTTGGTCAGGTTTGGAATAGAGATGGTGCCCAATGAGCCTGAGGGTGCAAGCCACATGGATGACGATGATGATGTTCCACTCTATGAGGGCTTCCATTGGGACTCTGTAGTTGATTGCAGCCCTGTATCTGCATTTCCACGCAAACGCAGCATGTCAGAAAGCAGTGTGGTCACCCATGGCACTACAGCCTCATGCTCATTCCTCAGAACTGCAGAAACGGATTCTGACATGAACCTAGAAGACAGTGCCAAGCCAAGGCTTCAGGCTGTTCACTCACCCATGGAGGAGGACTGTGATGATCAAAGGGAAAGTCAGACCATATCCCAGGCCAAAGAACACATGAAGGAAATGGAAGTACAAAATCAGGAAATGGAGCCTGTGGATGGGGAAAGTTGCATGTCAAGTACTGAGTTGAACGGAGGGAAAAAACGCAGAGCCGTGGGGGTAAGTGATGCTGGATTTTCTTGTTGCCATGCATTAAGGCCACTTCACTGAAATTCCACCTGTGTAAATGTAAGTGTTTTATGATGTTTTTTCCCCCCCAGGATGTTGCATCTCCAGAAATTGCTAATTCAGAGAGGAAAAATAAGAGGCTTAAAATCAAGCCTAAGAAAGGCAAGTGTGGGAATATTTCATATAAAAGATAAAAAGAAATTTGTACAATGTTATAATGCATTGTCCTACATTGTGCTGTGTAGAACGCTCCCAGTTGGATGAGTTATTGGCTGTTTCTTTGCGAGAGGAGGAACTAAACAGCTCTTTGCAGGCAGTGGATAATAGTTTGATCCAAGCTCGATCAGCCCTCCAATCTGCCTACATGGAAGTGCAGCGTCTGCTAATGGTCAAACAGCAGGTTAGATCACATGACCTATGCCTTTTTTTTTTTTTTTTTTTTTTTTTTTTTTTTTTTTTTTTTAACATTTTTTAAAGATGAGATTTACATTTAGTCATATCTGATCCTGTAACTACTCCACAGGTAACCACAGAGATGAGTACACTGCGGACCAAACGTATAGAAATTTTGCAAGGCTTGCAAGGTACAAACTAAATTTGTATAAATATATATATATATATATATATATATATATATATATATATATACATACCCTATACACACACACACACACCCACATAACTACATACATACAATTAATCACGATTAAATATTTTATGCCAGGTGTTAACTCGTTCACTCGTGTTAATTGCTCGCTAATAAATTTAATGCCTTAAAGTGAATTTATGTTAATGTATTATAATGAATAAACTTTGCCCTTTATATATTGTTGTTTTATTTTTAGGAGACTGTGATTCTTCTATGAAAACCAAAAACCTTGAAGAGAACCTGACCCTGGCACCAATCCTTCCATTGCCTTCTTTGGCCTTGCCTGAACATAGTGTTAAGCCCATTAATCCAACTATGGCTTCTTCCATCCTCTCACCGTCACCTGCCTGTAGTCCACCTCTTTTTGCGGTTAAACAAGAACGTTTGTCACCTGTTACTGTCACGCCAGCACAAGAGCCGACAAACAACCCACTTTCTGGCCCTTCACAGTACCACACCAGAACAGTCAGCCGCTGTCACCACTGAGACTGGCGTTGAGTCCATCAGTTTCGGTAGCGTTTCATGCTCTCAAAATCAGAAAATATTTTACCAATATTGCTTACTTTTGGTACTATACTTTCCAGTACTTGCCTAATATCCTCGCTTTCTGTTTGCCACAGATGCCAAGTGTAATCTTAATGTGAAACTATGTCAGGAGAATATAAACAGTACAGAGGATCAGAAGTTGCTGCCCTCTGCTGTTCCCCAAGCTCATCATTCCTCTCAGGAGTATACGTTAGACTCTCAACCCTCGCCAAACTCTGTTAACCCATCACTTAAGCAAGTCTCTCTGAAAGTCTCTCCACCACACAACAGCCCAGAAACTAAGGCTGGGAAACGTGTAAGAAAGCTGAAAAAGAAAAGGGTCCTTAGGAATGCACAGGCGAGCAAGCAGCCTGAAATCAGTGATTCGGAGCTAGATGCAAGAGAACCAACCCGGCCTGTTCGCAAGCTGCGACATCGTAAACGCAACAGTGGCTCCTGCTCCTCACCCACTGCTGCTGCTGCAATAGAAAAAGAGGAGACCATGGAGCTAGCAGCTTCGCCAGATCCTCCAGAAACAAAGGGACCAACAAAGGCTATCGGTAAGGAGCCTCAGGACACTGAATCCTCAGAGCTAGAGATAGTGGAGCTCCCACCATCTGTACCTGCATTAGTGGTAAATTTGGACTCCTCTGATGCTGAAGAGAAAGAAAGCAAACTTCTACAAATCTCCAAGGAGTCTGCTCCTGAGGGGACACAAAGCCAGAATCTTGCATGCAATGAAGTAACCTCAACTAGTGAAATTGACACCACCAGTGTCATCACAAGCTGCGGAAGGTAAATTCTAATGAAAACTGGTCAATCATAGCTGTAGGTTTAAGTATTATTGGTTATTCTTTTTTATTTTATCATGAATTATCAAACACTTCTTTATTATTTTTTTTTTTTTTTTTTTTTTTTTTGTAATAATGTCCTATTTACTTTTTTGTCTTTACAGTTCAAAAAATGTGACTCTGGCAGTTATGAAGGAGTCCAAAGCATCTTCTGGTAAGGATTTAAAATGTACAGGTTGCTATGAACTTAATTGTAACCCATAAACTACATTGTTTATATTAGGAAAGCCAAACTTGTAAATAGTTGTGATCTTATTAATGGAATGGTAAATTTAAAAACAACAATAACATAGTATAGAGGAAATAGTAATCCTATAGCAAACTGTTTTAGAAACAAAATTAACTAGTCCACTGGACAACCATTGAAGGTCAGTGGCGTCCGCCA
>JACRUU010000012.1:14483780-14498780 GCA_030449085.1 Kryptopterus vitreolus | reverse complement strand
CTCCTTCAGTGGAGCTGCTGGTATTCTGATCATGCCAGTTTCTCTTTCCTCTTATCCAAGTACTATGTAATCTTATCTCTTTGCGTGAAGCTATCATATGGGGTTAGGTCACCATATGATAAGTGTGTCATCTACACGGGAAAGTTAACATATGTTCAAGCAGTGGATAAAATATCTGTTCCATCTTTGTACTCATCTGATGGTACACAGTATTATCAGCTCGGGGAACTAATGACCAAATAAAGACTCAATCAAAAAAGAACAAAACAACGAACTGTGTGAAAGCAAAAGAAAATTGTTGAACAGACCAGAAGAGTTGTTGCTGTTGTCCCCTCTGGCTAAAAACTGCACATTGTTTATTGCTGTGTATGGCATGGGTTCAGGGATAATATTCATTTTGGAGTGTTGTAATAGTCCATGTGATGTAATAGTATGGTACTCCTGTGTTCTTGAGCAACCAAAGTGTTTTTTTTTTCTTTTTAAAGACCCCCTATTTCTTATAATTCACTCACAGTTCAGAATTGTTTCATGGATAAACAAGATAGGACAACAAGGGATTTATGGAAATATTTTTCATAACTCACTTAACCGTTTTAACCATTTTTTGTTTGTTTATTTGTTTTAATCGAAGGGTGGTCGGTTTTGTTTTTCAAATCTTAGCTTCGAAGTGATATATATTTTTTTCTTTTTCCACCACTATTTTAAACAGTGGCTCTATATACACGTCTATATTTTGTTTATGCGAGATGGTTTTCTTTTCTTTCTTTTTTTTTCCTCTTTTTTTCCTTCCGTTTCTTTTCACGTGGTATTGTTGCTCCCTGAGGTTAAGACGCAGAGTTTTTCCGTAAGCGAAAGATCACTGATCGAGGAAATTAGTTTGCTGTGATTGTGACGGGTCTTGAATTATGACAGTCAGTGTGTGTAACCCACTGTGAGCAGAACGTGTGGGAATTGAATACAGTGCAGTATTGCTGGTTTGGATTTCATTTGCAAAGTGTTTCTCACACGTAGTCGCGAGGAGTGTGTACGGGCTCTGCCCTTTTGTTATTAAAAATCCTTCTATGGACTTTTATGTGAATGTGGGAGTAGATGCATGCACACTTATGACTGAATGTAGGTGTGTGTGTGGGGGTGTGTGTGTGTGTGAAAGCGTGTTGGGTGTGTTTCGCAAGTTGCTAAAGCGGTTTTTGTGATAGGTGTTTTATTGAGTTGAGAGCAGAGTACCAGAATCCCTCTCCCATGCCATAGACCACAAATAACCACACCCAGTAGTCCATTACAGATTGTGGTCTGTACAGCTATTTCATTTAAACCTTCAAATCTAATATATATACTTTTTTTTTCTTAAAGTCTGTGCCTCAATGAGCTACATTTTAACAACTTTACCCTGCACACTAAAGAAATTCAATTTTATTCTATGGCGTAGCATCGTGCCACAGGCTTTTTTTCACCCATGATCCCATTGGCTGTACATTCTTTTTTCTATAAGCAGTGTTGTAGCATTCAGGGGCAGTGTGTCAATGTCTTTTCTGGTCTTCCCAAAGTTGGTTTGTTTTTGTTTGTTCATTTCCACTGAATACCTTCTTATAATAAACATACATTTACAGTTTTGACACATTTGCTTGTTCATATGTTGAGATTGCACGTGTTCATGTTTAATATTTCTGTTCATTTTCAAAAGGGGGAGAAAAAAAATCATTGAGACACAAAGCTGCAGTCAGTTGTTTAATTAAGGAGGTTAAGAGTAGTCTAAATCTAGAAATCTATTCATTACCGAAATTCATTACCGATGCTCAAAGCTTCATTTCCACATGTGGCGTGGAAACAAAGCCTGAACGTGTATTACTAGCTTCCGTATTTGAGTGGGTTCTGAGAGGTATTTCCTCTTGCTATTATTCTTTGTTCCACCAAACAACTTACACCCGGGCTAGTGGAAACGAAGGCAGAGGAATGTTCCAACAACAAATGCGAAAAACTGAATGTGTGTGGAATGTGTGAAAACTGATCTTTATTCTAATTCAAGTGAATGGATTTGGTTATTATAGTCAGCTGCAAAAAAAGAGAAAGAAAAACAGAGCAGAGGTATTTAAAAAAAAAAAAAAAACTGAGGTACTGTATTGTGAGAGGAAACGAGGTTTCCGGGTTTGGGTATATGAATGAGAAAGTGATCAGAAGACGGGCCTGAAGAAGAACAAAAAGAACGAAATATGAACTGTACTAAAAGGTGATCTGACAACTTGAGAACAGCAGAAAAGTAAATGCGATAAAGTATCGATTACAATAGAATGCTAGAGTTAAATGGTGCCACTGAGTACATAGAAGCTGAGCCTCGGGACACTTGGGAGAGGTCAGAACTGCAAAAGATCTAACGCGGTCTAAAACCTGCTTTCAACCTGTTGAAGAGATGATGACATCACCACTATGTCTGACTGAAGTCTTCTCCAGAATGTAGGAACGTTTTAGTGATCACTATTTTATATGAAGATTTAAAAACCTGCGTGTGCTATGTCAAGGCTAAAAAGGAGGAGTGGTGGAGGTTTGGCACAGTGGGTTTTTGAGGTAAAGGCTGGTGGTTCTGGATCCTTGTATTTTAGGTTCACCTGGATCCTGAGTGTGTTTAGGCATACAGAGTCAACTGGAGCCACTGTGAGAAAGCAACAGTTCAGGGTCAGAACAAACGCATAGTGAACAAATGTAAACAAATCTGACCGAATCCCTATTGGTGCAGATGTGTGTGTGTGTGTGTGTGTGTGTGTGTGTGATGAGGTTTATATGCGTGGCTGCTTTAATGCATTTCTATCGGCGATTGATTTATGTACCTCCAGTACGGACAGCCGGATGGTGCCGTCTCCATCCTGATCAAAGGCCTGGAAAGCTCCTGGGAAAGAGGCAGTGTTTGCTTTAAGTAAAATGAAATATTGCTCTACTAGTGGAAAGATTGTTATTAATCAAGTATGTATAACAATTCGGATGTAAATGGACCGGTCACTTACTGAGCATCGCCTCCAAACGCACAAGACAGCTGACGAAGCTGTCAAAATCGATGTTCATGTTCTCGTTGGCGTAACGCATTGTGATTATGTTGTACAGTGGGTTGTTGAGACGGAACCCTGAATGACACATAACACACATGACTGCACAGTGACAAGTCCGTTAGATTGAATTCAGGCTTCAACAACAACAAAATAAAATTTAAAAAAAAGAGAGAATGCCTATATTTAAGCAATATTATACAACAGTTCAGTCCAAGACTGCATATATTTAGTGTAACCATATGGAGACATTTTTATTTATTTATTTTATATCTCCAAGCCTGTCTGTATTTGCAATGAATATAACTTATGACTAAAATTGCACCTTTTATTAGAATGTACAGTTCAGTTTGCACTAGCCAGCCAGACAACAGTAATAAAGTGAATGTACTATCTATTTGAAATATAAAAGCGTAATTGGACCAAATGCTGTCCAAAATGCTACCTAGTATTCACTTCTTGTCTATATATTACAGCAATTTCACATATAATCACATTCTTTTTTTCCATGTCATTTCTCTCAACAATGATTTTCTGGACATACTCGCACTTCAAAGCGCTGAAATAAATTTGCAAGGAAATGATAATATACATACCAATTGACAGTGTTTACACATACTACAATATTAATCATGCATATCTTTCAATCTTACAGTTGGCTTAGCCTTTGATGTGTTTTTTTTTATGACATTTCAGTTCATTTTCACCTCCATGTAAGTCTACATGAAAGAGATGATGAACTGAAAGTAAAATGAAAGAAGAAAGAAAGAATATCTGAAGTAACTGTATGACATTTACCTGCATCGTTGATGGCATTCCTCATCTCATAGCTGCTGATAAAACCAGTCTGCTCAGCTTCATAACGCTTAAAAATTTCCTGCAGAAGAAAACCCAGTCAGTCTGAGCAGCCTGTACTGTGTGTGTGTGTGTGTGTGTGTGTGTTGTTTGAGCAGCATGTACTGTGTGTGTGTGTGTGTTTCCTGGTTAGTGTGTGTGTGTGTGTGTGTTGTTTCCTGGGTTATTCTAAAAAAAACCAAACCTGCCAATGCTTGATCTTATTCCACAAGTGTCTAAACTCGTGCAGATTAAGTCTGCCTGTTCCATCCATCTAAACATTACAAGTCAAGGCCAATATCCATGCGACATATTCATTCATTCATTCATTCATCTTCTACCGCTATAGCCGATCTTCCCTTGGGTCACAGTGAGTCTGTGCCTATCTCAGGCGTCTATGGGCATTAAGGAATGATACACCCTGGATGGAATGTCAACCCATCGCAGGGCGCACACACTCACACACACACATATTCATACACTAGGGACAATTTTCCAAGGTGCCAATCAACCAACCGTCCATGTTTATGGACCGGGGAAAACAGGAGAAAAAAACCCTGAGGCACGGGGAGAACATGCAAACTCCACACACACACATGGCCGAGACGGAAATCGAACCCGGATCCTGGCGGTGTGAGGCGAACGTGCTAACCACTAAGCCACCGTGCCCCTATATGACATATTCCTACAGGAACATTACATTTGAAAAGATTAAGAAGTGTAATTAGTTGTGTGTAATATAAATATTTGAAGTAGGAAATGTAGTGTAAGTGTTTTATAAAAGGATACATCCATGAAAGCGATCATGCTCCGGCAGCTCTCTAGACTAAAACCATCTTTGCTCAAGTCCCTGTCTGTGAAGGGGAAGAAATGCAATGTGGTGAAGTAGATGAATACGTGTAACCATAATTAATAGGAGACGTGGAAAATACATACGCTCAGTCAACACAGTGTTCAGGACATTTCTCAGCTCATTGGCTGAGATCTCCATTTCCTGTGTGAAATAACCCAAAGCATTCAAAATTATTACCACATATGAAATAATTGTTATCAGTTCTATTTGAATTTTACGTCTTCAATTGATTTCCACTCCTGCACCATAGTCACTGCCACCTCGTCCCCAAGCAATCTCTGGTTTGCCAAGTACTCACATCCCCAGCGATCTGCTCAAATATAGTGCGGAACTGCTGGTCCTCCTCAATTTCATCCCCTGCTGAGGCTGGAGCCGGCTGAGTATGTGGCAAAAGTAAAAAAAATATTGTTACAGACAGACTTGACATAACGTACATTACATATAAAAAGTTATTCTTAATGATAACATACTGACAATGCTCATACTCATAACACTACCAAGAGATTTTAATAGTGCAAATAAACTACATAACTTGTGTCAGGTGTCACATCCAACACTCACCACTGGATGGTCAGCTTCGATCCTGTTCTCTATTTCCCTAAGCAATGATCAACAAACAATGGTCACTCAAAATTCTCAACAATGAAACCAAATATAAAAGCACAAAGGGACCCATAAGATACCCCCTCACCAAAATATTCCAGAAATTAATACTCAAGTATTTTTTTTTCTTGCATCATTATTTGGTCTTCAAAGTAGATAAACGCAATTTAATTTGTGTTCGCTGCTCAAGCATTATTTTGGTATATGTTTATTTGATTTTATTCAGGTATTGTATTTTCATGTATTTTATTGGTAATACCTGTTCAACTGCACACTCAACCAGTTATGTGGCAGAAGCACAATGCAGAAAGTCATGCCACACACACACACGATTGGTTAAATTGGCTGTTTGGACAAGTGCAGGTGTTAGATAGAAATAAAACTGTGTGTGTGTGTGTGTGTGTGTGTGTGTGTGTGTGTGTGTGTGTGTGTGTATATATATATATATAAATCAGCTAATGACAAAGTTTTAGAAGAATTAGAAATGTTCTAAATTGAAATCTCAGAAAGTCATCACTGCTATCCGAAAGTCAAATAACAGCTAATTTAATAATAATGATTCCATTTGATATACTTTATTGATCCCGTGAGGGAAATCTTTGTATATCCCAGCTTGTTTGGAAGCTGGCGTCAGAGTGCAGGGTCAGCACCCCTGGAGTACAGAGGGTTAAGGGCCTTGCTCAAGGACCCAAGCATGGCAGCTTGGTGATACCTGGACACGAGCCCCTGACCTTCCAATCATGACTATTTACATTATAGATACTCATTGAATGCATCAAAACTATGAAAGAACACATATACAATTATGTAGTAAACAGTAAACAAGAGTTCCGCACCAAATGACCAGGCCGCCACAGTCACATGACCTAAACCGAATCGTGATGGATTGGGATGAGATGGAGCAGAGAGTGAAGGCAAAAAGGCCAACAAATGCTTCAAGACTGATGGAAAACCATTTCAGGTGACCATCTCATGATGATCGAGAGAATGCCAAGGGTGTGTAAAGCAGTAATTAAAGATAAGGGTAGCTTTTTTTGAATAATTTAAAGTATGAAAAATATTTTGAGGTCTTCAACACTTTTGTTTTATTTACTGCATAATTCCATGTGTCCATTCATAGGTTTGATGCCGTCATGAAAATAAAGCAAAACCATTAAATATACATTATCAAACTGTATATTACCAACATTATGTAAAAAAATGTTTAATTGTAAGTTGTCTCTGTAGGACAGCAGCAGTAAAGATAATAAAGATAAATAAAGATAATAAGGCGTAAACGTTCAGATTGTGCTGTACAATTCATAATTCACTTGGCCATTCATCCCACTTACTCGGAGACGTTCTTCTTTTCAGAGAAGACACGGAGGAGAAACTCGCCTTCCTGGTGGGGCTCATAGGTGGAAGGCACAATGACATATTCCCCAGGGCTGAGCTTAAAGCGTTGAGTCACCTCCCGTAAGTTAATATAGGCCTTGCTGCGAGCCTTGGACGAGTTCAGCAGGAAGAATTCTTTCGGCATGTGCTGCTTGTTACCATGCATCTGGCAGACAAACACAAAAGAAGTACAAAAACATTCTGTAAAATCAGTCAGAACGGTGTACTGAAAGAGACAAATTCATGAAAAGAATTTGTTTTTCAGGTAAAACTGGTAATGGACGAGACGCATGCACACAATGTGCACAAAGAGCACTCGGGGGGGTCTAAACACTTCTCTTCTGATTCATTTCCATACCTCCTTTGGCACCTATGGACAAAGGGTAAAATAATCACAAGGTGGCACATTGATAAACATCATTCTTTTAAATATTACAAACAGTTAGATGATTACAAATACCAGTAAAAAAAAATGTTCATCATGATACTGGCATGAGCTTAAGTGAAGTACCTCATAGATGGAAAATCCAATAGTAAATAAATTAGCACCAAGTTTGCGATCTTTTCTGCGATTTTTCTGCATAAGAGCCACAACGAAGGAGCAGGCGGCCTCGCTGTTGTCCGTGTCATCATCCTCCTCAGAGAGCCGAAGTCGATACTGTGGGTTTGTCCAAAAAGTGTCTATATAAAAGATGATAAAACACATATACGTAATGTACTACATATACACACACATACACACACACACACACACACACATATATATATATATATATATATATATATATATATATATATATATATATATATATATATATATATATATATATATATATATACAGTGGCAAGAAAAAGTATGTGAACCTTTTGGAATTTCATGGTTTTCTGAATAAATTTGTCATAAAATGTTATCTGATCTTCATCTAATTCATTGGTATTGACAAACACAATGTGTCTAAAAAAAAATAATAACACAAAAAAAAAATCCGATCTTTCTTGTCTTTATTGAACACAATCATTCAACATTCAAAATGGCAGTGGAAAAAGTGAGTGAAACCTTGAGTTAATGACCTCAAAAAAGCTAATTGGAGCTAATTGGTTTTAGCACACCTGGAGTCTTGTTAAGATAATAAGTTTGGAGGTCGCCAAAAAGATGTGGACAGATACTTTGAGATACTTTGGAGTTTTTGACATGATTATGTGATCGCCAAAAAGAAAAACCAAGATTTGTTGATTTACATGAAGCTACAAGGGTTCAATTTACAAACTTTAGAAATTCACCAGTCTACAGTTCGGACTTTGCTACTCTACCTAGATTTGGGACTTTGACTCACCAAGTCAAAATGCACAACGAACACTCATCAATGAGGTAAAGAAACTACCCCGAATGACAGCCAAAGATTTGAAGGCATCATTGGAACTTGCTAACATATCTGTTCATGAGTCTACAATACGTAAAACACTGAACAAGCAGGGTATCCACGGCAGGACACCGCGAAGGAAGCCGCTGCTTACTAAAAAGAACATTGCTGCACGCCTTAAGTTTGCAGTTTGCAAAGAGCACATTGACACTCGCCAATTGGCAAAGAGCTTTCATGGCTGACTGAATTTTTTGTGGACTGATGAAACTAAGATTGAACTATTTGGAAAAAACACACAGCACTACAATGGCGTAGAAAGGGCACGGCATATCGTCATGAAAACATCATCCCAACTGTAAAGTATGGTGGAGGAAGCATCATGATTTGGGCCTGCTTTGCTGCATCAGGGCCTGGCCAGCTTGCAATCATTGAGGGGAAGATGAATTCCCAAGTATCAGACAATTCTTCAGGATAATTGAGAATGTAAGCTGAAACTGAAAATGTGTAGAAAGTGGGTGATGCAACCACAACAACGAGACCCAAAACACCGGTAGTCCACAAGTCCACAACTTTAGAAAAACAAAATTCCGCCTTTTGGAGTCAGTCAGAACAGCCCAGACCTCAACCCAATAGAGATGCATGGATTGACTTGAAGAGGGCAAACATGAATCAAAGAAAATGACAGACTAAAGAACTAAAATGCTAAAATTCCACCTCAGATGATGTGGGCTACAGATCCACAGCTACAGGGGGGGGTTCTGGTTGAGGTTATTGCTGCCGGGGGGGGGTCAACCAGTTATTAATTCTAAGGTTTCACTTACTTTTTCCACTGCCATTTTGAATGTTGAATGATTGTGTTCAATAAAGACAAGAAAGATTGGATTTTTTTTGGTGTTATTATTTTTAGACACATTGTGTTTGTCAATACCAATGAATTAGATGAAGATCAGAAAACATTTTATGACAAATTTATTCAGAAAACCATTCCAAAAGGTTCACATACTTTTTCTTTCCACTGATATATATATATATATATATATATATATATATATATATACATACATACATACACACACACACACACACACACACACACACACACACATAAATAGATATACTATATATAGATTTTTTCAAACGCTTACCTAAATAATTCCTGCAGCCTCCAGCAGAGCAGCCTTTCACCCAGCGGCCCTCATTCACAGACACTGTCCACTTGTGGATCTTGTCATCTTCCAAAGCATCAGGGGTCAGGTTGCAAATTTCGATCTTGGTGTAGTTTTTCATGAAATCATCAAAGGACATCCTATACAAAACAAAAATAAAACCCTTACCTGAAACATTCAGTGGTCTGCTGCTGCTTTTTGTTTCAAATTTAAAACTTTATAGATTAATTCACCAGAACTCGCCGTCTTCTGCGTTCTGTTGATTGAGCTTTTCTTTCTCTTCCTTAGAAATGGTGGCCCACTCCTTTGAACTACATACAGCGACAACGGATTGCAGTGTTAGCGATACTGCACTATTAAGAATGATTATTCGTGACAACTTCCTAAACGTTACATACTTATCACTCCAAGGTCCGTTCCACTCCACTTGGCCCCATGGATTACGGAGCCGCACCAGTCGGACTTTGGATTCTTTCTGTATGCTCTGTTTACACTAGAACCACAATTCGTGTTATTGCAGACTGCTTCCATGAAACCGATGCTGATTTAGCATTCCTATATGAAGCATCAATTTCTTTTCAGTTTAATTGAATGTATTTTTACACTCGTTTTACCTCATCCACGGCAGTTACAGAATAGGCATGACCTTTCACTAGGCCAGTCGCAGTGCGAGTCTCTAGGCGGGCTGGGACCAAGGACTGGGATTATAATAATATAAATAAATATATATATATATATATATATATATATATATATATATATATATATATATATATATATATATATATATATATATATATATATATATGTGTATGTACTCAATGTCAGTGCACATTTGTATATGTAATCCTTTGTAAATGTTTATAGAAGGAAAAAGCCTACGTCAATAGAACAACCCATGAGGGATCCTCGCGCCAAAGCCTTCTTCATGATTTTGTAAATTTCTTTGGGTGCCTCCTTTATTTCATAGAACTCAGTAACTCCTCCAGTGAAGTCTTCCATCCCCTCAGCAGTGTTGCCACCTTTCAGGGTCTCATAAGAACCGTGAAGCCTACGCAAGTACGAGCACCAAAAGGCATTTCAATCAACAACTTTTGACACATGGTCCACTTCGATATTACGTTTTTTTAATGTAAGCTCAAAAGACATTTCCACTCCGAGTCTCCTTGTGTGTACATAAACAGCATGATAAAGGACAATCGATGAGTCTTACTTGGCATATGCTTTCTCAAGAAGAACACTCCAGAACTCATTCCTCTCAGCGGACTTCGTAAACACAAGCTGGTTATTGATGGTAGGGATGCGATCGTCAACCACGACATCGACCCAATCACCATAACGCCAGAACTGCGAGAAGAAAAGATGCTAGAAATGCTACCACAATGAAGGAATAGAAATATTGTTTTAGAGCAACATAAATGATCAGCACAAACCTGAAAATGAAAGATGCCTGCGTAATCGTCAGAGAAACTCTGCTCTTGAGGAACAACTCGATACAGCAGCTTGTCATTCAGAGTAAGACAAGCAATGGCAGCAAGCAGCCAGCAGTCTCCTACAGAAACCCACGTTAATTAATATAGCGTATTAATCAGAGATCCCACCACATGTACCCAGGGAGAATCGATAATATGTATTATAATGCCTTGTTATAACTGATTCTAAATGAAAAACTAAATCACTAAATGTTTCCCTTTATTTAATTATTTAATGCCCATAGACGCCTGAGATAGGCACAGGCTCCCCGTGACCCAAGGGAAGATCGGATATAGCGGTAGAAGATGAATGAATGAATGAATGAATAATTACAACCCCAAATATTCAGCCAAATGTCACTATTATAATCACTGATCAATAAATAATCAATAAAGTAAACTTAACAGTAGAATGTGGGGTGCAACAGTCTGAGATAGCTAGTGAAAACGTTTTGCAACATATTTGTTTTACAACATATGCGTTCAGAAAATATTGCTGTTTTGACTTTTCCGTATACATCACAAATGTTCTTTCATAAACAAAAATAATACAATAGTTCAATAATGACCTAGAAATAGTACAGAATTATTGATAACAAGGCATGTTTTCATTCATTCTTTTATAGTCGGAACGCTTATGATTATTTCTGGGTTTAAATGAAAGAAAATACTCATCGTTTCAGATTCCCCACTGAATATATACAGTATATACAATTTTAAGACCAAAAACCCACAGTGCTGACCTCAGCATTTCTGTAGTGCACAATGGAACCTGACATGTATCTGCCCTACACACAACCTTTGTGATTTTAGTCTCTTTTTATTGCTTGCTTAGAGCACACAACAATGAGAAGTGCTGCCAGCCAGATTCCATTCCACTAGAGTGGTCAGAATATCATGAGGCCCCACAGCAGGGCTATGAGTCTATTAACTGCAGCTCATAAAAGCACGCATTATATTATACAATTACTCCATACAGAAATCAAAACTATGGCACTGGTGTCTAGGCTTGTTAAAGTAATCTCTACTGTAATTAAGAATCTACAGAATTAAGACCTAATCGTACCCAAGTCTCCCTGACAGATGTCGGTTCTGCTGGCACCACCAATGATGAACTGTGGATTATCACAGATGTCCTGCAAAAGAGTTCAGTACAATATCAGTATTAAAATAAATGCTACACCTTACGGCATAGTATGCTATATATATATATATATATATATAGTATATATATATATATATATATATATATATATATATATATATATATATATATATATGTGTGTGATATATTATTGTGTGTGTGTGTGTGTGTACCAGATATAGATATATAGATATAAATAAATGTCTATTTGTAGAATGGTCTAATTTTAACGTAACTTTTTTCTTATAGCTGTTTGATTAATATATTATTATTACTGTTCAGAAATACTCCTCTGAACAGTATTTCTCTTTCTGTATGTACACAGAAATGAGTACACCCCTCACATTTTTGAAATTGTTTTATTATATCTTTTCATGTGACAACACTGAAGAAATGACACTTTGCTACACTGTAAAGTAATGAGTGTGCATTAGTGAAAGAGTGAAAATGTCCAAATTGGGCCCAATTAGCCATTTTCTCTCCCCAGTGTCACGTGCCTAGTTTGGTGGTTAATTTGGTGTTATCGCTCTCACTCTTTCATACTGGTCACTGGAGGTTCACCATGGCACCTCATGGCAAAGAACTCTATGAGGATCTGAAAAAAAGAATTGTTGCCCAACATAAAGATGGCGTAGGCTATAAGAAGATTGCCAAGATCTAGAAACTGAGCTGCAGCACAGTGGCAAAGACCATATAATAGTTTAACAGGACAGGTTCCACTCAGAACTGGCCTCGCCATGAGCGTAATTCCTGCCCTTCGGAGACTGGGCCGTATTCTGACATGACAACGACCCTAAACACACCTCCGAGATAACCTCTGCCTTGATAAAGAAGCTGATGGTAAAGGTGATGCACTGGACAAGGATGTCTCCAGACCTAAACCTCATTGAGCATCTGTGGGCCATCCTGAAATGGAAGGTGAAGAAAAGCAATGTCTCCAACATCCACCAGCTAGGTGATGTCTTCATGGAGGAGTGGAAGAGGACTCCAGTGGCAATCTGTGAAGCTCTGGTGAATACCATGCCCAAGAGGGGTAAAGGCCATGCTGGAAAATAAACACGGTCACATAGAATAATGACACTTTGGGCCCAATTTGGACATTTTCACTCAGGGGTGTACACATTTTTTTAGGCATGAATGGCTGTGTGTTGTTATTTTGGAGGGGACAGCAAATTTCCACTGTTATACAACGTACTACTTTACATTGTAGCAAATTGTCATTTCTTCATTGTTGTCACATAAAAAGATAAAAACGTTGAAATTTTGTGTATATATGATATATATATATATATATATATGATATATATACCTATATATATATATAGTCTATATATATATATATATATATATATATACATATATATATATATATATATATATATATATATATATATATATATATATGAGAGAGAGAGAGAGAGAGAGAGAGAGAGAGAGAGAGAGAGAGAGAGAGAGAAAGAAATACATACATTTCCTCAATGTAATTATAGATGATGTGCAGCAAAACAGGCAATACCCTTGACTAAGTATGGAACTTGATCATACAAGTACTTACATGGCTTTTATTAATACATGAAATAATATATATGGGACCACACTAGAAATTTAGCATAAAAGTTTCCTTACATTTAATAATGTATTATTAATTCACTTATACAACATCCTATTAAAGCTTGACCTACTATATTAAACCTGTATATTTGCTTCCCTGGTCCTACCTTGGGTCTTTTCCAGACAATGTTCTTGACCTTGCTGGACTTGTGGCCCAGTTCCTTGTAACCCAGAGACTCCACAGTGGCTGGAAAAGTTTCATCCTCAAACAGCACCTTTTTCTGAAGGCAATCCAATTTCAGTGACTTAAAGTCCTGGCCACTGAATCGAAGTGGTTTGTTCACAGATCCTTCTCCATCTTTTCTCTCTCTCTCCCGGATTAGCCGGTCACAAAAAAAACCTGAGGGTGTGTAGGGCATCTTGTCTCACAGTGATGTATACTTGGTGTTGTAAAAACAGCCCTTTTTCGACAACGTTTAGGCCTTAGAAGCCTAAAATCCCTGGCATAAATCCAATGTGCTGACTTCTGATTGGCTATCGACGCCCACTTCACTTGGGCATGGAGGGGAGGCCAGGATTTAAGGCAAAAAAAAGGCATTCATGCTACATGTGTACACATGTGCATACATGTAAACTAAAGACTTTTGGACCATTCCCATTGGCTGGAGGACAATGAGCACTGGTGCCCCCACACTGTCATTATTTCTGGGTGGGATACAAAAGTATGCAAAGCTGCAAAGAGTAGCTAGTGGGATGGCCTGCCTCAGCAGAAGCATTCAGGCTCTCTAAACCTGTTCTCAATGCAGTTGAGTATTGAGCAGTCTCAGCATTACTAGAGCGTGGATGCAATGTTTAGCATACACCTATGCCAGAGCAAACTGATCCCAAGAAAAAAATAAATAAATTACCACAATCAAGGTGAATGTATAACTACATTTCTCAAATACAAATCTTTACAAGCCAATGTTACCTTAATATTACATAAGGATTTTTTATGGACAGTTAAAGAAGACAAACCTGTTATTCAACACTTTTAAAATGTACCAAAGCCTATTTCGAACCAACATTGGAAAGAAACAACATAAAATGTATTGGATTTTTGCCTCCTCAGCACATTATGAGTAATTGCATATATTTATTGAATATTACTGCTGAGATGAATGTTAGTATTCCTCAATTTATGATTTGATAATGAAAGTAGAAAAGGCATTTTTTAACATATGGGTCCAGATGCTCCATTTGAGGTTGTGGTCTATTGACTAAAATGGTTTGGTTGTGTATGGTAATTTGCATGCTCAACAAACCCTCCATGTAGCTGCGATTTCATCAGAAGATACAGATGATTGGATTTAAACTGTGTATCAAAAATATTCTATAAAAATATTCTATATAAAAAAATTAGCTTTTAATTGCCATAGAATTTGTCAGCAGATATTATACTATGCATTTGAAAGAATACAAAATATGTGGGGGGGAAAAAGGAACAGCGATCTGCAACTGCTTGTGTTTTCACCGTGGACCATGTTTTAATATCCATGTTTTTATATACACACTGTTACATAAATTATGCCAATGTAAATGCAACGCTTTATGGACAGACATTAAAACAA
>JACRUU010000012.1:14478780-14481280 GCA_030449085.1 Kryptopterus vitreolus | reverse complement strand
AAATTGTAATTAGTTCAACAATATATATATAAATATCTAACATGACACTGGCCTAGATGAAACATTTAATCAAAAGGGGAAAACAAATTTAAATGAACCTCGCGTACCTCATTGGGGGCATTGCTGAGGTATGGGCTAGGTGAAACAGTGTGTACCAGTAAGGCAGGAGGCAGTATCTCTGCTGGATTGCTGATCGAACTGCAGAAGTGACCGTGTTCCCAAACAGCCATGGCTCACGCCGTTTGGTCTGTTTTGCCGAGTGTCCTCTATAGAAAGGCTGCAGCGCCCCCGCCTGGTACCATCGCACTAATAACTCAGGGTCAGGTTCCTGTACAAAGCCTCCTACATCAGCTGCAAAAATGCAAGATATGACAATTTTTCCCTTGTATATTTTTTTTTATTAATGTATATAATGTCAAAAATCACAAAAGAGATTAACTAACCACCACAAAAGTGTATTCCAGTTACACTCAGCGATAACAGCATAGGGATTGAGATCTTCAGATACTCCCAGGTAGCAACATTATCCCCTGTCCATATTGTACCTGTGGGAAAATATAAAACACTCTGAGCACGAGGAAAACTCGATTTCAATCCCCATTGATTCAATCATTACCTACTATTATTATTTTAGAACTAAAATACCTATATAGTATATTTGCCCCTTCCATTACTATAGTATATTTGCACCTCCCGTGAATATTTGATTCACTTTTATGGAGTACTAATCTTAAAATGTTGTACTGGTTAAGAAATATAAAAGCTCAGGGATGTGTTTTAATCTCATTTTCAGGGATATTTTTAATATAGTGTTTTCCACTGTATGTCAAATTACACTATAAATGACATTATATCCACAACTGGTGCTGCAATGTCGACCTGGTGGCTGTAAAATCATACACATTCATATCATTTCATACAGAATTGGTGGTCAACAGAAAAAGACCCACATGTTTAGTCTTACCCATTCTCTGAGACCCTGCAAAGAAGGAGCGTGAAAGCACAAATGGTCTTTCCATTCCACCGGATCGAGTTATCAAACCCTCGGCAGTAGCCATGTGCTGTGGAGAGAAATTTGCCGTGATCGCCTTTGCTGTTTAAAGATTCACCATTTGCAAAATTGCAGATGGGTTTTATTTGCGACTCTAACCTGGAAGAAGCCATAAAGGTTGTGTAATTCCCTGTGTTCCCTGCCTGAACAGTGCAGCACGTCTTTAGGCATTGTCTGCTCTGGTCCATAAAAAACGGAGGGCTCGTTCATGTCAATCCACACAAACAAAGACTCTGTAGACCCCTAATCCACAAAGACATTGATAAACATAATATGTATGGGATTAGACAGAGCATTAAAACACATCACAGAAAGGTATGCAGCAATGTTCATCCTCACTTTATACTTGTCTAGTGAAAACTGCCTGGCATACCACGACCTTGTCCTTGAGCTACTGAAGTCCAAGTAGCAGGAATCACCTAAAATCGCACCAAAATTGCAAATATGTCTGAATTTATTTACAATCGTATAAAAAAGTATGTGTGTTTTTACTTTTAAGCAGATAGATGGCACAATTGGTGCCTCCAATATGATCTACGTTTGAGGAATACATATATTAAGTAGGCTGTGTTCGGGTTAGAAGCAGTTTGATGTGATTTTTAATCACATGGCATATAAGTCATGGAATTATATAATACAGTATGAAAGAAAACTCAAAAGTACCTGGGACTTCAAAGTGCCATGTTGCGAAATAATCAAGACATTACTATACCTGGCCAGCATGATCCATGATAAACATCCCCAGCTCTGTTCTTCACAAAATGCCCCCCATCTCTAGCTGCACAGAAAAAAGGCCAATCCGGGTCAGCCTTGATATGGGGGTCACTGATGACCACCAGCTAAAATACATAAAAAAAACGCCAACTATTGTGACATTGGATGTGTCTATTAAAATAGCGTGTTTTAGGAAGACAGAAAGATTGCCATAACTTGAGACCCCACCCACCTTCCGTTTCTTTCTCTGCAGATGGAGCTGCATGTCCACTGGGTTAGGAAACAGTTTGGAGTCCCAGGTGAAGTAACGTTTCCCTTCCGTGTGCTCTATGTCCAGCCATATTACATCATACGGGATGTTATGGAGGTCGAAGCCAGCATCCACAGCTTTCACGTCCTCTTCGTCATGGTAGTTCCAGCGGCACTGGTGATATCCGAGCGAAAACAAAGGCGGTAATGCTTGGTACCCTGTCAATAGAGGAAAATAAATCAGGCTTAGAATTGTAATACTCCTTTTACATGGCAAAATGCCTTCCTTGAAACAAGTAAGATTCACTTAGATATAGTTAAAATGTTCTAAAATTAAGCAAAAAAAAACTGCCAATGATGTAAGCAAAATTGACTTAAGAGAATTCTTGAATCTAATATCTAGTCGATAATAAATTCTACTATATCCTATAACCAGACAAAAAAAATTTCAAGCTTTTTGTAACCTTTTTTAAATAGTAGTGGCAA
>JACRUU010000012.1:14471280-14473780 GCA_030449085.1 Kryptopterus vitreolus | reverse complement strand
ACGTAAAAGCTGATATCTGACAGGAAAATTGCACCACAGGCTGATCTAATTTATTGTATTTTTCTACTTAGTAAGATTTCCAAATGTTAAGTCGTTTTTTTAAGGAAAAAAATGGAATAAACAAAATGAAACGTGAACATTTTCCTGAAATAGAAACTAAAAATAGATGTCTTTTAGCGTTTGGAAGTGAGAACAAATGTTGCCAGAATCCTCTGGGAACCATTGCATGTTAGCTAATCTGGTAGTTATTAACATAGCATTTATGTTGTATTTTATGTAACACTGGCCCTGGACAGCGGTGGACACTGATCACTAGGATCAACCAAACCAGATAAATTGAGCAAAAAGTGTTATCTGTTAATTATATTATTAGCAAATGGTGCATCTGAATGCATCAAATCAATTTCACGTGATCACTAATAGGTTGCAGGCCAGCTGAAGTATGGGTAAATAAAACTACAAAATATTATACATTTATTTGCAAAAACAAGGCAATATTTACAGGCTAAAGCTATTTTACATAATTTATCAAACACATTTGTTCTGTATATGTGGCAAAGAAAAAGCCCCAGCTGAAGTGAAGAGGGATCTAAGGGATGGCCCGGATATAGTACAAGCACCAGGGTAAGAAAAAGAGGGCCTTCAAAGGACAAATCCAAAAGGAATGGCATGCATGGAGCATTTAAACAACGTGATTTTTGGAGCACATTTACTGGCAAACCATACTCCCTTTTGTGCCACTAAACTAAAAATAATGATCACAAAATTCATATATCTGTTGTAAAGTTGCACTGTGCAATTTTAGCAAAGTTCACAAGAGTTAGAGACTTCTAAAGGCTTGAATACATGTCCAGTCTTTGGTGAAGTTCGTCAGTGATGAGATTTCTTTCTTTTAGGTCATCCAAGGCACTCTTTAGTGTTGTCTTGCATCTCCTCTCTCTGTCCTTGGCATTGCGGAGTTGACGCTGGAGGCGTTCCATGTTTGCCAGTGCTTGTGCCAATCTGTCTTTAACCCGGTTTGGTGAAGGATCCAGTGCATACGAATGCTCCTGCTCAGAAAAGTAGGGAAGTCAGGTTCCATGTATATCCCTGGCAGTAATTTTCATGCTTATTACATTTTTAACAAAGTACTTACATCGCAAACCAGGGTTTCTGTTTTATATTTGCTGGCATTGCTGTCTGCTTTCACCACTACTACTTCGTACGGAGCGGCAGCCTTCAGCGACGTTATAGTCTTTCTCGGTTTAACAGGTTTCTAAAATACATAATTTAAACATTACTTAACAAGTATGTACATCATGACTTTGGCAAAGTGTTTTAGAATTTAAAAAAAAAAGAATCAAACATAATACATCTTCGACAAGCATACTTTCTGGAGGTGTGCCGGGAAATTAAAAACCGATGGAATGGCTCCTTCGCGCAGACGGACAATTTGCCCAGTCCTGTCAATAGCATCCTCTGTGAAATGCTGGCTGCACAGGACTGAATGAGGAGTGGCTATAAATCCCTCTTTTCTGAGTGCCGTCTCCCAGATTTTTCTCAGTTTAGCATCAGTAGGAAACCTTGAGACACATTTCACACATATGTTACTTATGAATACTTTTAGACAATACCATTTTGCTTTTTAGGATAACTGGTGTATATTTCAAATTACAAACATACCATATTTGCATCCATTTATATTAATGAAGAAAGCATGAAATGTTTAATACACCAAGAATGACCAACTGTTCTCTAAACACATAATTTTTTGTTGTTGTTTATTATTCAGTGATTTTTTTTAATAGAACAACATAATTCTAAACTCTATAAGCTAAATATTGAAGAATAATTGAGGGGAAGATGGTATTTTTTTGTGTACGGATTGGGAATTATTATGAATCTGAAAGTATGGGAGAATAGTTTGTTTTTTCCATCAAAAGTTCTAATGCAGCTACAGGTATGTTTGAAGCATGAGTGGGTGGAGTCTGGGAGGGAAGTGTACAGGAACCGTATATCCGGCTGGTCTTTCATATGCGAGCTTTAGTGTGGAAGTGTTGGTTTGGGAGATTTGTTGTTTACACTCAGTGTGCAAACCTGATGCGCAAAATCGAGTTCAAATCTCAAGATCTACAGCACTGGAGTGGCCTAAGTACAAGCCACAGCAGCTAATAAAGTTCATCACAGTCCAACCCCGTGACGTAAATGAATTCCGTCTTTTCCAAACCACCGGCCATTACAACGCGTTCAGAAGTAATGCGTCATGCAAACCCGTTAATTTAAGTCTAAACGTACACTGAACGTTTAATGCTTGACTGGCTAAGCTAAAATAGCAGGCTAGCACTGCAGAAACACACAGCCATGTACATGATCGCGAAATGTTTCACCTGTGGAAAGTCACCCCTTGTTTTCTCAGGTTTGCATTGCGCCGATTCTTACACCCGTACGCTGCGCACTGTACCGGCATTGTCCAAGAATATTTATTTGTATCTAAAGTCAATGGAGTGGACCTATCTAAGAT
>JACRUU010000012.1:14408780-14466280 GCA_030449085.1 Kryptopterus vitreolus | reverse complement strand
TGAGGCGAACGTGCTAACCACTACGCCACCGTGCCCCTAACAACTTAAAATTAAAAAAAAAAAAATCTGTTTAAAATGTACCTTAAATGAATACATTTCAAGTTTTTAAAACTCGATCATCATGACCACGGACAAATATGGATTCTTCATGCAAATGTACGTTTATTATTAGTGAAGCTACGATATACTCAACATGCATGATGCATGAAGACAAAGTATTCTTGTAAATGTTTAAAAATTAATCGTAGTGTTTTCAATTACATAAATCATCAGGACACCAAACATAACTTTTACTATTTTTCCACACGTTTTAATTGCAGATTAGGGTGCTTGATTTGATATTTGGCACATAAGGTATACAAATATGATTAGAAACTGTTTTTAAATATCTGAGTAAAGAAAGGAGGTTGTGAACATATATGTATATATATATATATATATATATATATGATATATATATATATATATATATATATATATGCGTATATGTATATCATGGATATGGATGATATATGGATATCATGACAGTTACCTTCCAAGACCCGTTGTGCTATGCGAAAAAATCGTGATTTATTGATGTAAATATCAATATAGAAACGCATTTGAAGAACGTTAATAGCATTCAATAACAGTACACTTAACAGAGATTTTTCTTGTGGCTGAGATTACTAAGAGAAATCTCTGCCTGGGATGGTTCTTTCATTATGTTTATATGTAAAGTACTGTACTGTAAATACTATTTATTACTTAACATGATACAACATAATACAATAATATGCTTTAGATATTTTTGTATTTTTATAAAATTTGTTGGTGAAAACATAGTTTAAAATGTAACGTTCGGTCTCTTTGCAGATCGCGATATTTCAATACATTCGTGATATAGTTCTATTCTATATGAGACGTCGCAAAATTTCAAGGTCGTGATGTCTGAATCGCTTTTGTATATATAATGTTCGAACAGAAATATGCACTGTATTATTTGTGCATTAATATAATTTGCATAGCCAACCTACGCAGACTCAGGAGAAAAATGTGAAAGTCCAAACCGAGGATAACTTGAGGTCATGACGGATTTCCTCTGCACCCCTACAGTCAAAAGGGTTCATTCATTAGCCTATATTTCCCCTTACAACTCAGACTGAAATGCTTGTGTACCTTTTAAAATACCCGCTATCATTTGATATCTGCCGTACTGCTGAGTCTAAAAGCAGCGTTGCATGGTAGCGACATATGAAGAACAAGGATGAGATTTATGAACGCCTTATCTTATAAATACTACTGTAGAACAAAACTCTCCTATATGATCATATAATTGGATGATCACACTCAGAGTTGTGAGTAGATATGAATCATCATTCTTTTTTTTTCCAGAGTGGAATACTATTGCATTGGTGTCTAATATAAGAGAGCAGTAAAGAAACAGATATTTTGATTTCAGGGGCACTGTTTATTTCCCTTGTGGAAATGGGTCAGTTCTTTACCCTAGTATGGACAGTGCCTTGCTCAGCACTGTATACTAAAGAGCACAGCAGTCCCTGCATAAAATCGACGTTATTGTTTTCTTCCTAGCGTTTTTTTGGGCTGCACCGTCATTTCCAATCTTCCATTGAGAGTTGGGTGTAGTAGAATAGACAGACAGAGAAAGAACAAGCAATTCACAGAAAGCATATGGAATGTCTTGCGTGATTCAGACCTCGAGGACGACAAAAAAATAGAAACCGAAGCTGCACAGAGTAAAGAAGCTTCACATCTCCGTCAGCCGGTCTCCAGTTGCACACTTCAGTTGACTTTTTTTTTTTTAAGTCAGCTTTTTCTTCACTGTGTGTAGGTGTGTGTTTGTGTGTCACAACCCACAGGGCTTTTGTGAGCTTAGCTGTCAGTAATTTGCGGATTTCTTGTGCACTTCATGTTGGGCGATACAAAACTTTTAATAGTGAGTGCAAGCAGCGAGCAATGTGGGCTCAACAGAAAAGACTACACTGTAACTGGACAGACTGCACTTGGCCTCTTCTGTTCCTTTCGCAGCTATGATTGCTGTACTGCTGACCGATCAGTCTTGTCTTCTTGTTTGTGTGTGTGTGTGTGTGTGTGTTTGTGTGTTTAAATTTTGCTCAGCTTTGCATAGTCAGTGTTGGAATGAAGCTGGGTAAGAGGAATTTCTTTGTGTGTGTGTGTGTGTGTGTGTGTGTGTCTGTGGTGTTTGTGAGCAGACCGCACAAGGCCCTGATGCCAAACACAGATTCTCACTGGATTTAGGAGAAGCTCAGTGCAGCACTGAACCAGGATGAGTGGAGGACAGGAGCAGGCTGATATCCTGTCTGCTGCTGCTCTCGTTAGGGAGCGATGGAAAGTGGTGAGTGTTTTTGCCCCATCACAGCTCACTGTTCTTATAAGTACACGTATAATTATTTTGCATAAATGAGTACTATTCTAACATGTAAGAATTAAACAGAAAAGATTTTTATGGTTAATGTACCTGCACATAGTACTTTTTAAGGAGTTTAATAGCTGTAGATGCAGGATCTATACAGCTACATCTATTGTCAATCATTCTGTTCCTAGCCACTAAGCACATATGTGAAGGGAACGTGTATTCCTCTTAGTGACAGGCACTGCCCTGCTCTATGCATACCTCACAGGGTATTTGTGTATTTGTGTGTAAGCATAGTGAACAGTGACTACATTCAGTGTGTTGCGTGAGGTCAATACAGCTTGAATCCTGACAGCTTGACTTGGGTAAAAGTAATTCTGACTAATCCCAAGAGCAGAGCTGCCACTGGGACTGGAAGAAAGAAGTGTTTGGGTTACTAGAACACTGGGTCATGGAGAATCAAGAAAGTTCTAGCGATATAGTGATGCTTAAGCAAGATTTACATAGAGAGGTTGGATTTAGTATCTCTGAGATTTAACTTTTTTGAGACACTTGGTAGTGGCCTGTTCCATTGTCTGATAGCAACATGAAATAAATATTAGTAGTTTAATACACAGATGAATGACATTTATAATTGTAATAATGTAATAATGTAGCCTTAATGAAGGTTTCAGCTAAGTTACTGAGTTCCAAGTAGGTAAATGTTACATATATGTTATGTTTATGTGACCAGTTAATGATCAAGCACAGCCACAAGCCGTACACAAAATTGTTAAAATTAAATCATATTTTTTTTAAATAAGATGAGATATATAGAGAGTATAGTACATGTTTTTGTCTATGACGATATATACAGTCTCAGTATGCAAATTGTGAAGCAGTCATACTTAATACAATGATTGTTCTCTAGAAATATTACTATACTGTACTATACATCCAGGAATCTTATAATGTAAATGAGTATCCTAAAAGCCACAAAGAATCAAAATCCACCTCATAGCAAAATGTCAAAATAGGTTTTAATTTAGCTGTCTTCCATTGTATTCTAGCTAAAGAAAATTGGCGGTGGCGGCTTCGGGGAGATCTATGAGGCATTAGACCTGCAAACCAAATACAGCGTAGCGCTTAAGGTGGAGTCGGCACAACAGCCTAAGCAGGTGCTCAAGATGGAAGTGGCTGTTCTGAAGAAACTGCAGGGTAACTACTGGAGCTCTGTTTCATGCATTGGATGCATTCTTTTGTTATTCAGGTGCATGTGTATAGCTGTATTAGTTGGTTAATTAACCATGATTGTTAAATATAGAAATGTAAAAAATCCCACATTTTCTATACCAGTGTTAGAACTGTTAAACATTAATATGTATTATTTGTTTTACATTTTAACAGAACACATTTTATATATTTATTTTTAACATATGTAATGTGAGTGTGGGTATGTTTGAGAAACGTGTATTTGGACCATTGACATTCTAAAAAGATCTTCAACCCTGCTGCTCCTTTTTGCTTTCAGCAGAAAATTAATGGATATGGATCATGTTTGCTTTTTAATGGCCTAGTCTTTGGATATTGGTGCTTCTATTTTCCTTCCTCAGGGAAAAAGAGTGTAACCAGAGATCTTCCCCTTTCCCAACCCCCATCAGAGCAAAACAGACATTAACAAAACACAGAAACCCCCTGCTTATCTGTCGACTTATACTGATTAATTAACGCATCATTTGTGGATAAATATGTATCAGAATAGATTGATGAACAAATTAGGAAGTTGGAACTGGTGCTGGACTTTCCTTAAGCATGCCATTAAACAGGGTGTGCTAGCTCCTGACAAAAGATTATGGACATTTCAGCTTCTTGCACTGTATCAAACCAGACAGTTCAGGCGTTCTAAGAACTCTGTGTAAATCTCTATAAATCCTTTTAAAGGATCACAATCGGAGCACAAGTAGTAAATGCAGGCAGCAGGCTATTTCTGTATCAGTGTGGTGTTGCGGTGCAGAAAGATTAATCTGATTTTTCCCAAACCTGTTCCATTAGTTTGAATTGCGTCATGAATTGTTTTTCTTTTTCAGGTAAGGACCACGTGTGCCGCTTTGTCGGATGTGGTCGCAATGACCGCTTCAACTATGTTGTCATGGAGTTACAGGTAAAGTTTCACAAATATATATATATATATATATATATATATATATATATATATATATATATATATATATATACAGTATATAAGCTGTTATGTATCCTCAGCTTGGGTTGGTTTCTTTGTTGCTTCAGGGTTGTAATTTAGCAGATTTAAGAAGAAGTACAAATCGCGGGACATTCACTGTCAGCACTACGCTCAGACTCGGCCGGCAAATACTGAAGGCTATTGAGAGAGCATCCATTCAGTTGGCTTCCTGCACCGTGACATCAAACCGGTAAATTAAGTAAATTAGCAAAGCTGTGTAAAGTCTAAAGCATGTTTTCTTTTTACTGGTCCGTGTGGTTTTTTTTTTTTCTTTTTTAATTTTCTTAAGAAAAACTTTTTACTTATATCCATGACTTACCTCCACCCTTCCTCACAACTTGTTAGAATAACTGTAGAACTGTGGAAGGTTTCTACAAATATTCAACACAAAAGCATATATTTTACATGCACAACAATGTAAAAAAAAAAAAATAATATATATATATATATATATATATATATATAGATATATATATATATATATATTATTCAGCATTAGTGATCAGTGACAGCATCAACAAAAATGAAAATAAGAATGAACCAGGCAGTATAATTGAATAGATATGACAAATAATACTACTTAAAGGTAAATGTTAATTCTTCTAAATGTTTCAAGATTTTGTCGAATAAATTTTTCAGGTTGTCTGCATACAGAGAATGATATTGGGGTCTCCCGTCAGTCACTATAGGCGCTGTACTGCGATGTTCCCTGATACTAACAGTGCCGTGTTTTATGAGTGTTGCTCTGTGTTTTAGTCCAACTTTGCCATGGGACGCTCCCCCTGCACTCGTCGAATCTGTTACATGCTGGACTTTGGCTTGGCACGCCAGTTCACAAATTCCTCCCAGGAAGTCAGACCAGTCAGTCTTCCTACTCTCTTTATATGTGCTACTTCCTTTTGTTTCTATTTATATGCTCCACAATGACTCATTTATGTTCAGAATCAATAATATGATGTATTTTGTTATGTACATATCTTATACTGGTCTGTTGTATGCTTCCTTAGCCTCGTCGTGTGGCAGGATTCAGGGGCACAGTAAGATATGCTTCAGTCAACGCTCACAAGAACAAGGTGCATAACCATTAATGATGCATTCAGTTTGATTATCTGACACAGCTAGACTTTTTATTATCATGTTTTGGAAAAAGGATTTTAGTGCATTAATACAATAATGAAAACACATCTCTGTAATTGCATGATCCCTGACTACTATTCAGCATCTTATCACTGATATATTACAGGAAATGGGCAGACATGATGACTTGTGGTCTCTGTTCTACATGCTGGTGGAGTTCTTGGTTGGACAACTGCCTTGGAGGAAGATCAAGGACAAGGTGGGTGATAAACATTGAGACGCGAGAGCAACTCTGTTTTTATTTGAATCCATTTGAATTTAATACATGTCTTTGTGCATTAGGAGCAAGTGGGGAAACTGAAGGAGACATATGACCATCGCCTCATGCTGAAGCATTTGCCTTCAGAGTTCAGCGTTTTCCTGGACCACATTAGCAGCTTGGACTACTACATCAAACCTGACTATCAGGTGATGAATAATTATTATTAAGCATGTGTAGGTTTACATGTCATGTATTGTGTCATAGGAATGTATGCACTTTTAATTAACATAAAATAATTGGTCATAAGTGTCTGTTTTAAGGCCATGGAAATTTGTCTGCCATCTGAAGTAGAGCTCCTGCCTGCTCCCGCAAAATGTAGAATTTTTTCCTTCTCCTGCCTGCATATTTAACCTGCACAGGACATATTTTTCAGTCCTGCTCCCACCCGCACGTTAAATGTATAAATAGTTTTATTTTCAGTGTATGACTGCTTCTTCCTGCTATACTCTACCTTTTATAGTTTTACTTTCTTCCATTTTGAATTTAAATTAAAAAAAAAAACGAATATATTTGTAGCACTCGGTGACTCAACTCTAGCAGTTCACTGTGCATGCACCACATGAGAGTTTGTTTCCGGCCCTGTTCCTGTACTGTGGAACCTCAGCTTACTGGTTTAATTAGTTCCGGGACGTAGCTCATTAGCCAAAAAGCTTGTATGCTGGAACATACAAGCATAAGAAATAATGTCAATTCGGATAATCCGTTCCAGACAAGGAAAAATATTTTGTGTGTGTATATATATGTATATATGTGTGTGTGTGTGTGTGTGTGTGTGTGTGTGTGTGTGTGTGTGTGTGTGTGTGTGTGTGTGTGTGTGTGTGTGTGTATGTATATGTGTGCCTTTTCGTTAACATTCTTTATACACTGTGCTGTACAAACTTTATCGTAGTGCATCTTGTACAATCTTATGTGCGGGATTTGGGAGTGTGTGTATATATATATATATATATATATATATATATATATATATATATATATATTCTCCCACATCCCGCACATGAGAATGTTCCCGCCCGCCCACACCCACACTGACCATCAGATCTTGTCCCACGCACTCATTTGCGTTTGGCCCACAGTAGTGCAGGTCTCTAATCAGAAGCATTGGGCTACTTTTTTGTGAAGTGGTGTATAATCGTTCGGGTAAGCCAAATCAAACAGATTTTCTAAACTGAAACTGAAATGTTTTAGAAGCAAAGCTAAGTCTAATGTGATGCCCAGCAAACGTCTTTGAAGCTGCACGCGAACAGAGAGCATGAACTGGATGACCCTGTAAAACATGTGGTAGTTCTTTTAACTCTACTTAACTCGATGATCAAGGTAAAAAATGAAAAGGCAGAAGTGGTGTTCATTTTGACTTGCTCCTATTTTATATTCTATTATATTCTATTCAAATAGAGAATATAATTCTTAATATTTCTATTAATATTTTAAATGAATGAAAATAATGTAAACTTACTTGCGTTGTGCACACTTTCCCCAATAGTAATTGTAATCTTTGTCCTAATAAACTATTATGAGCACGTGTTTTTGTTTAAGCTCCAAAGCTTCTAAAAGTTGAGCGTAAGAAATCTGCTAAAAAAAAATTTTAATCTTAATATAGTGCTAAATATTATAACGTTATATACAGGAATATATTTATATGCATCCTGGAGAGGGTGTTTTCATACATACCAAATTTCCTGAGCATGCACTCATATGAATGTACATTAATCCCACCAAATCCAGTTTGATAATGAGCTAGCATTAAAATATTTATAAGGAGCAGTTTTTATGTTTTGAAAATGTCTTTTTTAAATTAATTGTAGTAATGTCTTACTAGCTGTGTTGTGTGTATTTCCTGAAGCTTTTGATGACGGTTTTTGAGAACAGTATGAAAACTTACAATGTGGTGGAAAACGACCCGTACGACTGGGAAAGGACGAGCACAGATGGTGCTTTTAATACGCCTACAGCTACCAACGTGCCTCAGCATCACACACGCCTCACGCCAGCCTACATGGGGTAAGCAGTGTTATTGTGGCTTGTGCAATCTGCAGAGCTATGCATAAATAGCAGTTGGTATTAGCAGGTTATTTTGGAAGTGCAATGCATGTTGTCGACAAACCTGCAGTGTGTTGTTCCGACCGTTGTGCATGATTTGCTTTGCCCCAGGATGGCCAATGCCTCTGTGGTGCTTGGAGATCTTCTAAAAGAGAACACTGATGAAGTTCTGCAGGATGAACAGCTCAGCGATGGTGACAACAATGTTGTGCCAGAGCGCCAACCTGACTCTCATGCCACTCCTTTGAGAAAACCGGAAGCTGATGGTTGGGGAGATCTGGACCGCAACAGCAACCTTATTCACTTTCCTGGCTGGAAGGTATACTGTTCAAACATTGTCTCTTGACTATTCTGCCTTTGAATTTGCCCATGCATCCATAACTGATGTGCATCTGCAGGGCCCCACTGAGGAGGAGCGCAGTAACAAGGGAAATCCCATTAATAATGCCTGCCCCAGCCTTGGCTCGCCTGTGTGTTTGCGCTCTGAGGTAGTTCCCTCCGATGCTCCACTTCTGAGGAAGTTGCGCAACATCCACACTTTTGAGCTGGACAAGCGACTGACCTTGGAGCCCAAACCCAGCACAGAGCGCTTTGTGGAAGCATGGTTGGTTCGCTGTGACCATAGTGATATTATTCATTGTATTGCAGTGTTTTCAAAAGCTAACCACTTAATGTCTGTGTGACAGTATGGAAAAGCAGATGCCCAGCTCAGCACAGGACCAAGAAGGTGTACATTTTCGAGTGTGGCACTATGATGAAGAGTTACTCTCAGGAGATGCGTCGCCCAAAAAGGCTTCCCCAAGTTCACAGGACTTCTGTGATGGAGCAGTCAGTAATGGTTTTGTCGCACTGAATCTGAGCACAGACCAGCAGGATGTGGATTTGCAAGACTGGGTGATGGTGGAACGTGCCTCTGATCAGCAAGACATTCAAAGAGCGGCCAGTTGCAGCCCAGGACCTGAGGCTAAGCTGACCAGCAGCCCATCAGACGAACCAGAAATGGTGCAGCCAATGGATGAGTCTTTAGATAAGGCCACCCCGAGCCCTTCCCAAGGGCATACTCTAGCCAAACTTAGAGTTGAAAGGCTTGAACTGAGTATGGTTCCAGCAACAGATCAGATCCCCATTACACCCACCAGTCCTGCTGAAGCACTGGCAGAGGGAGCTCTCACACAGGTAACACTGGCTCACAGATCACTGATTCCACACTGGATATTAAGCGGATTGCACACTACAATATTTTAGCCCTATTTTGTGTTCAACTGTTAGAAAAAAGCAACAGTCAAACACAAATGTTTGGATAATGGGTTCACATAGTATATAATAAAGGAAAATAAAAGTTGTCATAGCATAAGCCACCAGATATTTTGTTATTTTTAAATTTTTTTTAAATATGCACTTTACCTTACCATTCAGAAAAATTGCCATGGGATGGGCCAAGAGCATTCAATTGCTACAGTTAACTGATTTCCAAATACATTTCACTATAATGTAGTAACAAAATTTTTTTATAGCTTGATTTCACAAGAAGTGGCAATTTGATTGGCTATCCATCCTTTCAGACATTTGCATTTGCTCATTTGACTGACGCTTCTATTCAAAACGAACTAACAACTAAGATAGTCGCTGTTGATCATAAGAGGACATGATTAAGAACCCAGATGTAGTCAAAGTGCTGATCACTAAGCTACAAGTGTGAGATTATTACAAATATTCACCACTACCTTTAATAATGCAGTAATTAAATCTGGCTTTTAAAAAGATCAGAATGAGTGAGAATGTAACATTTTGTGTATTTGTTAGTCGTGAGTATGTATTTGTATTTGTGTGCATGCGTGGAAACCAATAAGATGGCAACGATCATTCAGAAGCTTAACAAATATGCAGTAAACATCATACTCTCTGTGTGGTTTCGGGTGGATTGTCTGAGCCTGAGTTTTATTTTTAATCGAATGAGTTTATTGCTGCTGGGTATGCATCAAATGACATTGTATTTTATGATGTAGAAACAAATGTGGTAATGAGGCTGAACACTGAGTTCCCCAACAAAGTAGCATGCATGAACTTTGGCATATCCAACAGGTGTTGAGAATCGAAAATAGATTCCGATTCTGGAATTCAAATTTAAAGTCCTCTCATCGATTCCTGAGTGCATTTTTTTTCCATCTGCCAGGACCTTAAGTGGTAATCTAAGCATCAGTTTAGATTACCACTTAAGGTCCTGGCAGATGAAAAAAAAAAAAGATGGCTACAATTTATAAAAACCGAACACAAAGCTAATTGTAATTATTATAATAAACTAATATGTTTCAAGCCAGGTGTCAATATTTAAATAAAATACTCATAATAACTACTTACTAACATTTGCTTTATAGACTATCACAACGCTATGTGTGTTTGTGAATTTTTCATTTGTCAAAGCATTTTTTCCATTAGGCTCTTCTGGGGACGGATTAATTCTCATCCACATTAATGCTAGTTCTCCTCGGTTTGTGTTAACTAAGAGTTAACTCTCTAGAACTCCCCTGACACCAAGTCCAACATGCTATTCGAACCACAGTTCTAATGGACAAGGGTCAAAGCTCTGATCAATGATGAGTTATTTTAGTGGAGTATGTATCCATTTGCTGTTTTTAGTATCTGTGGGCAGAGGGTGTGGCTAAATGCGAGTTTATGTGTGTGTGTGTGTATGTGTGTGTGTGTTTTATAAGAGGCTTTCTCCCACACACTGTTATCTATATCCTCTTTTTGCCCCCCATCCATTCTTGCCTTTTCCTCTCCTCATCTCTGTCCTCCTCCTCCTCCATATGTTCCCCTGCTTTATTTCCCTCCTTTTCCTATTCCCACTTTCTCCTCTTCCAGCTTCCAACCTCTCCTGCGTCTCTGCCCGAGGAGGTGGTGGCCCGGAAGCTCCTGCGCTCCCCCAGTCCTCATGCCTTCCTGAGCACATTGTCAGATCCCTTGCACCAGCGCTCCCCACCCACTATCCGCCGTAGCCAATCTGCAGAACACCATAACCAGCACCGCTCTTCCTGCTTCTCAACCTCCCAGCCCCGTATCACTCACAGGAAGCTGCCAGCCATTCCGCCAGGCGCCTCCAACACCAAGATCCCTTCAGTCATACGCATCACACGCGCTCAGTTGCAGCAGGTGAATTCCCGGTTTCCTCCCCCTTCCCCCTCTGTCTCTGCTCTAGCACACACTCACATGCTTGCTGAGGCTTTGTCATGGCGTGACGGTTGTATGGGTATGAGTAGATCCTTATCTGGCTAATAACCGACCAGCAAAATTGCTATTTTTATCGTTTCATTAATAGTCTGGTACAGTTTTAGCTTCAAGTCTAGCTGTTTGGCTGCTTTGGTCATTTTAATCTTGTGATTTGTGAGTTCCGCTGCAGACATATCGATTGCTTATTCTGTGTGCAATTTCATCAGACTGCTTTTCCTGCGGAGACTGATCTGCAGACTGAATTAAATGTCTAGCGTTGATCCGTGGGTCAAAAACATGTAGTAAAGGTAATGAAAATGTTTGGAATTGAACATTTGGATAGCAATATGTATTGAGGTGATGAAAAGTCCTCACAAAAAGTGTTCACATTTGCAGAAACAATTTTGTTAATATTTAAAAGAGACTGGTATTAACAACAATATTTTTCTTATATTATACAGGTACATTCAAGTCAAGTTACCTAGACTACTGTGACCAGGACTGCAGTGTATCTTAGTTTGCTAGCATATTAATGTAATTGTTAATATAATCTGAAATATCATTTGCATACATACCATTTTTGTCCACTCTTTGTCATCATAGTTGACAGCTCAGCGTCCCTCTGCACTCTCCTCCCAGTCAGCCTCTGACAGCATGCGACAGTGCCCCCTGCTGGAGAATCATGATATCAGTGAGAAAGAGGCTATGCCACAGGATATCACTGTAGACATCCACTCACCTCAGGAGCTGCCTCGGTCTGTGCGCTCCAATTCCCTCCAGTGCTGATGCAGAATTTCTGCTAAACAGAAATGGAAGTCTGCAAACGATAAGCCCAGTGCCATGCCCAGAAATTGTACCTGCTGATGGCAGCAACTCGGCACTGCAAAACAGCCGTGCCGACTCTGTACCAGAATCCCAGAAGGCTATACTCTCTGAGCCGAAGAACCCCACGAGAGACTCTGATATCGCCACAGAGTCTGATCAGAACTTTGCACTGGCTAACAATGTAACATCTGCTGAAAGTATAAATCAGGCTTCGTCCTCTCCAGCTGCTGTCCCATCACGGGATCCAAGTCGTCGTCTGAGCCGCATCCCTGTCCTCGAGCCTTCCAATTTGCTGCAGGATGTTGCTCCAGGCTCAGCCAAAGAAAAACTGATGCAGAAACGAAGCCGTCGCCTTCCCACTTCTCCCTGCGCCTCACCGTGTGCCTCACCTTCACTTTCCTCGGTCCAGCGCGAACACCCGTCCTCCACTTCAGCCTCCGAGCGCTCACAGGACGAGGAGTCACTGCATGGATTGAGACAGGGGGATGATGCACCATCATTGTCCTCATCCTCTGGCCTAAACTCACATAAGAGCAAAATCCCCAGACCTGTAAGTCGCTCAACTGCACAGAGGGAACTCACGGCCCAGTTTGTGCCTCGGCCGCCTCCCGGGAAACCACCCAGCCGTACATCAGCAGATGGCAGGTAAAATTCAACCAAACACTAGTAAAACATCCATAATCCACATTTCTTCACAAAAGTGCACTTTTGTATTTTGTCTAGCTCTAATTCTGTTAACATTATCATGCTTCCATTGTTTTGAAACTGCTTGTTTTTTTTGTATTATTTAAGATCGTCATTTTTGTCTTTTTTCTTTATCCAAAAAGACCTAGTTAGTATTTTCATGCACATACTGTACTTAAGATTTTTCATACACATGTACTGTGTCAATATATAAATGCAATGTGTTTATTGGGTAAGGAGTTGTTTTTACATATGACATAGACTATATTGCCAAAAGTTTGTGGACATCAGACTAGGGTTGGGTATCTGATTATAGGAGCCGATTCCAAATTCTCTTATAGATTCCGATTCTTATCGATTCCGATAGCAATTCCCATTTTTTATTCCAAACGGTGAACCAACTTCAGATGCTTAGTCAAGTTGATCATGATACCTTGCTTACAACATATTCGGTTATTACAATTATTACATTTAGATTTGTCTTCTGTTTTTACAAAGTTTAGCCGAACACTTGACTGCTACACACGGTCCGTCCTGTAAATTGATATTTAGAAGAATACCACATAAGGTCCTGACAGATTGCATATTTGGAAGGTCCTGGAAGATTGTACAGCGAAAAAAATGCACCCAGAAAATGTTTATTTTATAACAAGTATCCGATTCCAGAATCAGAAATGATTTTCAATTCCCAACCTTACATCAGATTGGTATGTGTTTTTTGAGAAGCCCATGCCATTTGCTATTATGCTGTAGTAACATCCACTCTTCTGTGAAGATGTTAAACAAGATTTTGTTTACCACATGTCAGATACTGTAGGGTGTAGGCTGTTCAAATTCATCCCAGTTAAGAGTCCAACTGCAAATAGTATAGAATAGCCTTTATTTGTCACATATATATTACATCATAGTAAAATTGTTTCTTTGCAAATCCCAGCTGCTTTGGGAGCCATGATACTGCGGCCCTGCAGCACAGAGTGTTAGTGGCCTTGCTCAAGTACCCAAGAGCAGCAGCTTGGTGAAACTGGGACACAAACCCAGGACCTTCTGATCAGTAGCCCTGCGCCCTAACCATTGAGCTAGCCCCTCCCTGTATGTAAACCCTATCTTCATGGTGCTTCCTTTGTCCATAGGGGAAATGTTATACTGAAATAAGTATATATACTTTTTGTAATAAATGTTTGGGTAAAACATATAGTTTGAAAAGTCAGGTGTCCCAATTCTTTTAGTCATATAGTGCCTGCAGTTTTCTGCAATTTGGTTTTGGAGCTTTTTTCTGGGGGGGGGGTCAAAAAGAAGGCTTTAGAGAAAGGCAGAGTGCATCTGTGTGTGCTTTAAAGTCCAGGTTTTACCACATCTGGTCTTTGGTTTGCAGGCTCCGGCGTTATCGGATACGAACGGGCAGTGTGGGCGACTCGGAACTGGTAACTTGCCTGGCTCAGCTGATGCGAAGTGGAACCAGCCGTTCCTCGTCACTGCAATCGCGCAGCTCCCCGCAGCATTTGGGCACCAGGCTCGTCTGTATCAACCAGTCAGGGGTCTCACATCACCATCACCAGCGCAGCTCAAGTGCTTCCCCGCGTAGCTGCTCCTCGCTGCAGCGCTCCATCAGCTCCTCACCCTCTCGTCACGAGCACCGCGTCGGATGCCTGCGCAGCCACTCGCCCCCCAGCTTCTCGGGGTCTCCGCCTCTGCGACGCGCACAGGAAGGCAGCTGTGGCCACAAGGCCCGCACCAAAACTTGCAATCGGGAGCCCAAATGCTCCAGCAAGTTGAGCAGATAGTTTCCCCAATACATCCAGTACGCGTACACACTTTAGCACACTCATGTTAAAATTGCAAGCAGATCAGCACGGGAGGATAAAGCCTTGCAAGATTCTTGGTTTTTATGCTTGACTTGTACCAATATAGTATCCCAGTCTTACTACTGCAACTACAAAGTATTCTGCTTCCTAGATTTGCACCCACGACACGTTTGAAACGGACAATAAGAGAGTGCATCAACCCTGTGACCCGTGTTCTCCCTTTATTCTAACGAGTTTTTTAAGAACAGTGAGTGTAATTCATTTAGGATTTTTTTTTTGTGGGACTGGTTTGTTTCATCTCAGAAAAAAAAAGAAAAAAAAATCATGCAGCTAGAAAGCACTGAACGTTCGTCTAACACTAGATGCATGGGTTTGTGTATTCGCATCAAGCTATTAAAATCTGTAATATAGTATTTATTGAAAAATGTACTTCGGCTCGATTGCATATTGCACCCTTCTAACCCATGCAGTGGCAGGTACACTGACGGATCGCCAGCGTTATGTAGAGTTCCTCGATGCCATCAATTTGATCTTTGCTGTCTTTAATTCCTCATTCGGTTTGAGGTTGTATTTTGCGAGGGTGCAGGGTGTTCATGTCAGAACGTGCGTTTCCTTTCCCAAGAAACACTAAAGCAAGTCGCGGAGAGTCTTTTTCACGCATTTTGCTACGTGCCTGAGGAGATGCTACTTTTAAATTATGGGCGAGCAAGGTACAAGCTTTCACAATCAGCTGGGTTATTGTTTTGAGCTGTAGAGCTCATGCTGCTCTTTTGCTTGCACATACACACAGAGACACACACACACACACTTGCAGATGGGGTCATTCATATTGGCATCAAAACTCGTTTGATCTGTTCTGATCGATCACTGTGTCCAAAAGGGTTATCTGGCTTCGCAGGCTAGATAAGCATCAAAGAACGTTCAAAGGGAATATTTTACATCTTATATCGTACAGAACGTAAGAAATCCAGTCATTTATTCATGTGTAAGGGCAGCAGGGAAAGTAGTAGATGGTCACATGGCACTGTGGTGTGCAGATTTGTTCGAATGAAGTTGAAAACAAAACTAATTCTTCTAAATCTAGGCAGTATGAAATTTCAAAGGAGGGCAAATACGATCAATGATTATGATACGAATACGAAAAGCATACAGATATTTTGCACCAAAAATGTATATACTCTTGATTTAATTATTATTATTATTATTCTTTTTTGCATCATGAATTTCACCTTAACTGATGATATAAACCCACCTAAAAAGCCTAGGTGCACGAAATAAAAAGGGGAACAGTTCACGAAAGCAGTGCAATAGAACATTTCACCACCTTAAAGGTTTTTCCCACGCCAACATACATACATTTTTAGAGTAAGTATTACAGAATTCTTTATAAGTTTATAAATTCTATAGTCCTGCTGACAAATCCGTGCAATTGATTTCTCAGTACTGACATTTTAATTACATTTTCCCCTTTTACTATACTGTAATCTGATGAAAATGTCAAACAACGTTCATATAAATTGTACTTTATGTTCATGGTCATTTCCCCGTATATGATCGAAAACGTGTTGTCGTGTCCTGAGTAGCACTAGAAAAATGTCTTTTATTAATATACACTAATAAATGATTATGATGAATGATTCTATATACTAATGAACATTACACATTTCCTTATAATGTTCTTTTATAAGAAGTTTCACGTTCAGCCTCTCCAGTTCAATGGAAAAATTCTTGTTTATGAGTTTTGAGGAAGTTTCTACTATCGACACTACTATCAACACGTGATATCATTTTAGCACTGTGGTTTTTACAGGCAGTTTTCATTTCCACAGATTCTGCATGCATTGCTTTTGATTTCTATTTGTAAAACAATGTTATTTTGGATTTGATATCTGATATTCATTTCTCAACTCTTCCTAGTTGTAGAGAGTTGCTTGGTAACAAGAACAGTTGCAACTTGCCTTTACAATCCACCACAATATGAGTTTCACAGTGTTAGTCTGCCTCTGCCGCCCCGTCCTCTAGAATAAACTCTTTATATAGTTCAGATCAAGGGTTTGGTCATGTGTAGACAGGCTAGGTAACTAATAATGGTCATTTTAAAAGGAACTTCAGTTCTTGTAATCATGTTTTTCCCTATTAAGTAAAGGTGTCATATATATTTTTCATAATTAGAAATGTCAGGGCCCTTAACATTTCTCTTGCACAGGCCTTCTCTCTCTTTTCCTGCTGTCATCACCACTGTGTTAGTTGATATGAAAATGTTATACTGTCGATGAGAAGCCAGTTTGCGTAACAAAGCTTCTCTCATGCATTTGATATTTGTATAATCTTCCTGAAGAGTGTTAAAATGATGAAGGTTCCAGGGTGCCATGTGCTTCATGACTGACAATTCAACACCACTTTCAATAGTTGCTTATAATTTAGCAAATTTGAATACATCTTTTCCTATTTGTTATTCTGCTACAGATTTCCTCTTTTATAATCTGCATAAAGTTACAATGCAGTACAGAAATGAAACACCACTGTACAGCCTATAAAAAAGAATGTTAGAGTACCACATTGTACATTTTTGCAATATTTGTGTTATTATTTTTTGTATCATATCAATGCCTTGTACAGTGTTTTTTTTTTTCATTTAAAATTGTTTTCTATTTTATTTTTATAAACTGGTTACGAATAAAATATTTATTCAGCATGTCGGCAGAACCTCTACTCCACGTGTCATGCAGTGTTTTTGTTGTTGTTTATTTTTTTTATATATATTATGTTATTATTTATTATCTTATTGTTTAATGCACGATCCGACGTGAATGAAACCAAAGAAAACATGATATCTTTTTAAGTCATCCTTGAATTTCATACCTTGATTCAGTCTACTCTAGTGCCGATTTTTCTTTCTTACAAAAATGATTGATTGATTGAAAATGTGAATAAAAAGTAAACCAATCCGCCACACTTTGAGAAAGCTAAAGCATGTTTGGTGTTATATTGATGACAGATATTGCATTAAAAAAACAGCAGACCATTTCATCTTATCTCACTCTTTCCACGAAAGTCATAAATCATTCAGTACCTGCACCTTTATTATTCAGTTAAAGGAAAGCTTATATTATCTACATTTCCATTTTGCAGACACCAATTATCCAAAGCAACTAACAAAGTAAAAACCTATGATTAAAGTATACATTTGGCCAGTGTTGGGGAGTAACTAGTTAGATGTAACGACGCTACGTAATTTAATTACAAAATAAAAGTAACAGTAATTTGTTACAGTTAATGATAAAAAAACAAGCATGTCATTAAATTACAGTTAATTTAGAAAGTGTTAAAGATTACAAATCGCAAAGAACCTCGCCCAACAAAATCCGGCAACAATTTGCTTTCGATATCTACATTTTTTCATCAAGCGCCACCTAGTGGACGACATCAAAGTAATCAAAAAGTAATCAAATGTAATCCGTTACTTTTATAAAGTAATTAAAAAGTTACACTACTTATTACATTTTGAATAGGGTCACCTGTAATCTATTACATTTCCGAAGTAAACCTTCCCATCACTGTATATGGGATACTTGATGCATTTTAAGGTCACCAAGGGCAAACTGTTTGGGAAATCTCCGCTGTGTTTCAAGTCAAGAGGTTTTTATTGTCATTTCAACCACATATAGCTGACGCAGTACACAGTGAAATGAGACAACGTTTCTCCAGGACCCCGGTGCGACACAAAACGACATAACACAAACACAACAACACAATGCTGAGGACGAGACTAAGTTTGTCCTAGCTACATAAAGTGCATCGTGTGCAACCTGGTGCAAACAGCGCAAAGACAGAACAAGACTGTGTTCACAACACAAGACAGTGACACCACAATGCATTGTCCAAGTCTGATTGTTTGCTTGCTTTGTTTGAGTTTGCACTATTTGTTCGTCATGATTGGAGGGGGGGAAAAAAGACTCCGATCACGCTATATGATCCATATGCATACTGGGTACAGGAACAAAGGCTCTTATCTGATAGAACCTTTAGTGTCTAATTAGTGTACTTTCAATGTTTCCAGGAACTAGCCACGCCCACTTCGTTGCCAAAGAATCCAGAAATGTGTTGATCGAGTGTGTTCTCACTCAGAGACAGTGAAGTGTAAGGACGATGGATCTGACCGTCGATCTAAAATCCCTCCAGTTTGAATACGGTGTCGGTGAACAGGAGAAAGAGTCGGTCATCCTTCGCGCCCGCTCCTCAGCGTTAACAGTGTGCGGGTGCGCGCACGCGGTGTTTCTCTGCAGGCTCGCGTTTGAAATAAGGTAGCAATAGAACCGTTCCTCACACACACACACACACACACACACACACACACACACACACAGAGAGAGAGAGAGAGAGAGAGAGAGAGCTAGGGCCGTTTACATATGTGTATGAGACAGAGTGCGTAAACTGTTTTATTTCCCGCAAAACAATAGATATTTACAAGCGGTGTTGGGAATGTTTACTTTAAAAATGTAATAGATTACAGATTACAAATGACCCTATTCAAAATGTAATAGTAGTTTAACGTTGTAATTACTTTATAAAAGTAAAGCACCTGATTACATTTGATTACTTTTTGATTTGATTTGTCCACTAGGTGGCACTCGAAAAAAGTGAGTTATATTTTCAATCAAATTGGTGGGATTTGCAGTCGTCAGCATTTTCAAAAGTAACTAAATTAATTACTCGTTTATTCGCAGTAACTGTAAATGGATTACTGTTACTTTCATTCATTCATCTTCAACCGCTATATCCGATCTTCCCTGTGTCTATCTCAGGCGTCTATGGGCATTAAGGCAGGATACACCCTGGATGGAATGCCAACCCATTGCAGGGCACACACTCACATTCACACACACATTCATACACTAGGGACAATTTTTCCAAGGTGACAATCAACCTACCGTGCATGTTTTTGGACTGGAGAACCCGGAGAAAAAAACCCTGAGTCACGGGGAGAACATGCAAACTCCACACACACGGGAATCGAACCCCGACCCTGGCGGTGTGCTATCCAGTTACTCCCCAACACTGTTTACAACTAATGTTGCATTAATTTGTGACGCCCCTTTTTTTTTTGGTTGAGATTTGTTTAATCAAGAAAACACCAAGAATGCATTGCTATACAGGTGCATCGTAATAAATGAGAACATCATCGAAAAAGTTGATTTATTTCAGTAATTCATTTTGTAAGGAGAAACTCATCTAGATTTATTACTCACAGACTGATCTATTATATTTACATTTTATGGCTTACAGCTTAGCAAAACAAAATTCAGTATCTCAGAAAATTTTTTTAATTACTTTAGACCACTAAAAATAAAAGATTTTTAACACAGAAATGTTCCACTACTGAAAAGTATGAACAATTAGCACAAAGTATTCGGTCAGGTCTACCTTTGCATGAATTACTGCAGCAAAATGGGGTGGCATGGAGACAGTCAGTCTGTGGCACTGTTGAGGTGTTTTGGAAGCCCAGGATGCTATCTTCGCATCTTTCTCTTCACAGTACAAAAAGGCCAGGCGAGTTTTCTTTTACAGTCAATCACAGGGATATGATGGTGTTTTGGACTTTTGGTAGTGTGGGCAGGTTTCCATGGTCTGTTGGAAAATGATGTCATGAAAGCATGAACTGCTCTAAAACTTCCTGGTAGATGGCTACACAGACCCTGGACCTTGTAAAGGACCAACACCATTAGATGACATGTGGCTCCCCAAACAACCACTGACTTAGACTTAGAAAGTCTTTATTGCTCCCTTGAGGGAAATTATTGCATTACAGTAAGAGAAGAGAGAGTGGGAGGAGGGGGGTAATTAAGTAATTGTACTTTTCTGAATAAATAGAGAAAAAAACAGAAGGCTATAATAAAATAGAAACAGTCATAAGTTAAACAGAGTGCAAAACAAATGAAATATGCAAATGTATGTGTGTGTAACATGACAATGAATAATCTAAGTATCTATATATTTTGTTATTGTCTGTTTCATAGAGGTCAATCATTATACAATTCTATATATATATAAATGGAATAGCCTATATTTTTGCATATACATATTAGAGAACAGCGAAATTCTTTATTCACATATACCAGCTTGTTTGGAAGCTGGGGTCAGATCAAGGGTCATTTTTTATGCTTTAACATAGCAAACAAACAAATAAATGAATTCTAACATTGATAACAAATATTAAGGAACAATCATAATTGGTTTTAGAAATCAGGTTAATAAAGATCATATATGTCAACGATACACTTTCTAGGGATTCCTTTACACCCCAATCATGCAAGCCTCCGGCATGAGCAGTTTGAACTTTTTTAGGTAGGATATCAGAATTAAATGACACCCAAACATTAATACAACAGAAATTCAACAGAAATTTTGAAGTTGGTTCTCACCTGTGTCGCGTTGTACACGGGGGCATTGTCATGCTGGAATGAGTTTGTTCCTGATGACTTCCAGTGAAAGGGAAGTAGTTGCATGATGTATTATACAGAGACATTCTACACAATGTTGTGACTCATGGTCAACCTGCCACATACTTTTGTTCATGCACTGTATGAGATGATCAGTTTTTTTATGTGTTTGGAGCTAAATTATTTAAATTGCTCAGTTTTAGGTTGTGCCCTGCAGTGAATAAAGACTACTGTATACATTTGACAATGTTTGTTTTTATATTTTCTTTACTAACACAAAAGCTTGACTATAGGTGTAATGAATGTGGTTTTATACGACAGCTGAAGGTGGTAGCTGGGAGGTTTAAGCTCACTTGTTAAAGCACTTGGGTACTGTTTGGAAGGTTGTGGATTTACACCATAGTATTCGCCAAGCTGCCATTTAGGGAACCCTTTGCTACAGGGAGTTCTGTCTTGTCTAAACATACAAATAATACATACATACATACATATATGTACATAATGTTTCACCTTTGTATTTATAGGGATAAATTAAACCAACAAAAAAATAAATCAGACCTGAAAGTCGGCATTATCGGCGGTGGACAAATAGGCAAACAGCTGGCACTGCTTTTACTGACTGTACCAGACTTTAACCCATCAAACCTTAACATGTCAACTAAAAGACCAGACTCACTGAGTAAGTATCTCAATGCATCACATTTTCAACAAAAATATATATGTTTTTAATGGGAATAAAGTGGTCTTTGAAATCCTAATGAGATAAAAAAAAATGGGTTTTATATGTAAAATCTTCTAAAATCTTCTAAAATATTCTTAAAAATCTTATTTTGAGAAAATTTGGAAGCATACACGTTAAAAGAGAAAAGGAATATTTGCTTTTGTTGTTGACAAAAAGGTTCTCGCAATCTTGCTGTATAGTATGCAACCACTCTGGCTGAATCGAGCGAACAGAAGTTAAGGTGATTACATTTTAACATGTGTTTGTGTTGCAGGTGAATTCTCAGACAGAGGTGTGAAGTGTTATTTTGATAATCGCAGACTGGCCACTTGGGCAGATTTGATCTTCCTCTGTGTTCTTCCCTCTCATCTTCATCATGTGTGTGCTGAGCTTCACTCTCAGATTCCTAGACATTGCCTAGTTTACAGTTTTCCATCTGCAGTGCAACCACAAAGGTACAACCTCACATATACACATGTAGGGTGTACATTTTGTTTGTGGAATTTGCTTTTAAACTTTGAGATATTTCAAAGACTTTCAAAAAACTACATGCATGCAAAAAGCATTTCATAATGGCAATTAAAAGAACTTATTTGTAAAGCAGCTGAAAGTACCAGGAATGCATAAATTTTTGCCTTCTTAAATATTAAATATTCCTATATGTGACTTTACTGTAGTTGCTTAACATTCCGAAACTTTTTATTACATATCTTGATTTTAAATTGTCAGTCACAAAGATTCCATTTTCTGGTTCTATCATCTACAGCCAGTTTTTAAAGCATTGTTTTTTTTAAACCAGAAGTAATGCATTTTTAATCAAGGCGTATTAACTGGTCTATCTTAAACTGATTGTAACATATAAAAACTTCTCTCAAGATAACTGCTCTGTGTGTTTGGTGATGGTGGTGTGCTGACTTGTTATTGTTATTGTTATTTTACAGGTTAGCATCACTTCTTGGTCACACATTCATTCTCAAACCTCAGTACAGCTTTATGACCTGTGATTCGGGTCACATGTGGCTCCGACATAATCATGTTGCAGCATCTCTGATGGTCAAAGAGATTTTGAGTGCATCATGCCCACTTTCAATGAGTGGTAAGTGGACTATCTTTCCTTCCACACCTGTTACCTGGATTTTCTGTCATGTATTTAATTAGAGTGGTGGTGTGTTTTGTCTCTAAAAGGTGGGCTCTGTTTGGATCAGAGGTGGATGTCTGCTGTACTGTATTTTCTACTCAATATGTGTACTGAAAAGGGGCTGAGGGCCAAACAAACTGTCCAACTGCTAAATGATCTGTTTCAGATGACAAACTCAAAAACAACGCTCACCTGCCAAAGCTTTGTCAACTTATCCTGGGCATCTACACTTAATAACTCTGAGGAGTGAGTGCCTTATTATCTGAATGTACTATCTATAATTATTATATATTATATAGATATAGATAGGTATATACCCCCCTATACCTACCTATATGTGTCTCTCGTCCAGGTGTCCTGATGATTTACATAATTTACCATAATTACTAGACAAGAATATTTAGTCTTCGTGTTGAGTATGGTTTCAGTAATAATAGACTGTCATTTGCATAAGGCATCCATTTTTGTCCATGTTGATTTGAGTATATTTCTAAGAAATATAGATAGATAGATAGATAGGTACATAGATAGATAAATTCACTTATCAGTTACTAAATTACATTTAAAACATTATTACTTTAAGGTACATTTAGAACAGATGTAAATGTACCATTTTAGAACTTGTGATAATCATCTAACTTAATTGCAATTTAACATTTGAATTCGACTGATACCCCTAATATGTATATAGATAAATATCCCTATTATATACCATTTCCTTATTTTGCAGGCCGTTCCCATGGATTAACCTGATTGATGTACAGACCAAACAGTCTCCTTTGACCCTTTGTCTGTCAGGAAGTAAAGCTTTACAGGACTGCATTTCCGTGGTGTATCACAAAATATTTTCTGGCTGAATTTAAACGGAGAAATGAAGACAAAGTGTAAGGGACCGATTTAACAGCACACTTAATTCTAACTGTGTGATATTTTTATACAGGTTGCCTCAGTGGATAATACCTAATCCACAGTGTTAAAATAAGGTTAAGATAATTAGGCTCGTGAGGATACTGAAAGTCTCTCAACAGCACCGAAATACTTCTGTAGCTCTAATTATTACACTGCACTGACTAAGCAGCTGAGCTATATATATATATATATATATATATATATATATATATATATATATATATATATATATATATATATATATATATATATATATAGATAGATAGATAGATAGATAGATAGATAGAGAAAGATATATATAGATAGATAGATAGATAGATAGATAGATAGATAGATAGATAGATAGATAGATAGATAGATAGATAGATAGATAGATAGATAGATAGATAGATAGATAGATAGATACTGACATGATGTTATCAATAAACGTGTTGTATATTACATATCAGGGCACATTTTTAGAGATCTTTGTCACTTAAAAATCTTCCTTATTACATGGAACTTCCTAAACAGATGTTTTTCCACGAGACCAGTCAATACCCGCACATTTCAGGTTGAAGGCTCAGGGCTAGTGTGTAGAATAATAGGGATAGATAGATAGATAGATAGATAGATAGATAGATAGATAGATAGATAGATAGATAGATAGATAGATAGATAGATAGATAGATAGATAGATTGATTGATTGATTCTGACATGACATGATGTTATCAATAAACGTGTTGTATATTACATATCAGGGCACATTTTTTGAGATCTTAATCATATTATATGTGTATCTCATTTATAAAGGCGGTAGGGATTGTCATGTGGAATGGAAAGGGTTAAGTTTGACTTGCATTTCTGCGCATGCGTGTTGCAGGAAAAAAACATTCCGCGTTGTATACAGTTGCAGTTTTGAAACACTCATGACGTGCTCAATAAAGACAGACGTGTTTTGTACAACAAAAAGTCTGATGACGTGTTGTTAATCCTGCCGACGAACGCCACAGAGATGCCTTTGTTAGAGCGAAATGTTTGACGTGAATATCTGATCTGTAAAACAGTTCAGCAGTATTTGACAGTGTTTAACATAATTGATCGAAGGTTGATCAAGACATTCCACATGTATTAAAGGTTAGTTACTTCTAGGATAATAAAGCGTGAAACTAAATTATATCAGCAATTGAGGGTTAGGAGCCTTGTTGAAGGGCCCCACTAGTGGTATCTTAGTGGTCCTGGGATCTTCTGGTACAGAGGCCAGTTCCTTATCCACTGAGCTACCACTTCCCACACCATCCTTTGCAACACTAAATTGTAGTCTATATGGCATTTTACATGGGTTTTGTGGGAGCTCTGGATGTTTCCTGACCAAAAGCATGACCCAGGATTTAACGCCTCGGCATGAAGGACTGAATGTGTCCGTCCAGATTGTGCACCAGTCTCATGTACCTCTAATCCCGGGAGAAGCCCTCGGTCAGATAGGCTAAACATTTCAATAAAAAAACAGTAAAAAAAAAAAAGGAAGCTAAAACATCATTAATAGGATGGGAGAAAAAAATGTGTGTTTTTTTAAGTTTCTTTTTATTAAGGAAAACGAATGATACATTTTCATAATACATGTAATTGAATGAATAATCAAATACTATACTATATTATCACTATAATAGTCACGTGATTGTTCCGATTGTTCCGATCCCGATCAATGGGATCCATTTTAAAAACGTTGGAGCCCCGCTCACTATTCCCCCCACGTTATTAGTACCTTTATTATACAAAGCGTTTTGCGTTGCTCTTTTTTTTAACCCCTCCCCATCCCTCCGCCGTTTCCAGCTTCACACACTTCTCTGCTGCGTGGTAGTTTTGACGCGGGTCCAGATTTCGGTGCTGTCGAGCTCCTGTGACTTTGACTTGCGCCGCGGGATCGAGCAAGGTAACGCGTTAGAACTCATCCCCTCGACCCACATCCTCCGGTCCAACTTCTCCATTGACTTGAATTGGACGTCAAATGCAACTGGTGACTCCGCCACACTGTTGTTCTTGTATTTGTTTTGTTCGGATTTTCACATTGACGCTGATCAGGAGTTCAGCTGATGCAGCCCATGGACGCCCTGAGATGATGTCAGAGTGGTGTTAGTGGTACATTTTTGGGGTGAAACATCTTGCACTTAAATTACACCGGCGATTTGTTCAAATCATCTGTTGAATGAGTGAGGATGATTGGTATTGCAGGTATCACCTGAAGATGTTCTCTCCACCCTCTCCACCTCTCCCCCCCCCCACCCCCCCCCACCCCCCCCCCCCCCCCCCTGCTGATTCAAGTCTGCATTGGATTGTCGTGTTTTAACAGATGGAGAAAGTAGAGGCCACATCGGAGCTCCAGTCCAGACTGTCGTCCCTGTCGGTGTCTTCTTTCTCGGGGATCGCGTCCAAGACGTGTGACTCCAGTCCGCTGGACAGGTAAACGACCTGCTTTAATCTCTGCGCTCGCTTATTTACAGCGAAAACGCAATCGGGCTGGGACGTGCGTGTGGTTTAAACCATTTCACAAAGCTGGAGATGAATTTGGCATTTGGTTTTATTAGTCGTATGTTAATATACAAACGATCAGGCCATTTAAAACGAGTTGTGTTCCACCATGAATCACCTCTGTGGTCTGACTGGGGCGAGGATTGTTTGATTGGTTTGACTGGGATCACGGTTGGAGTTGTTTGACTGGTATGAGGTTTGTTTAACCTGGGCGAAACTTTGGTTTAAAGCCTCTGACATGATTTGTGTCACTGTGGTGATGGTTTGTTTGGTTTGACCGAGATGATGCACCCAAGGACTTAAGCATGCTGTATGTTATCATAGCAGTGAGGTGGATGGGTGGTTTTGTCATGAATAACTGATTACTGTATGCGACAGTGACTTTAAACAAGTTCAATAGGAATAGCATCTAGAATAGCCTTTATTTGCCACATATACATTACAGCAAAGTGGAATTGTTTATTCAGGAGCTGGGGTCAGAGGGCAGGGTCAGCCATGATACAGTGTCCGTAGAGCACATGGGATTAAGGGCCTTCCTCAAGGAGTGACAGACCTGGACTCAAACGCCTGACCTTCTGATCAGTAGCCCAGTGCCTTAACCACTGTGCTGCCCAACTCCCTCCCTATCTATCCACATTTATACCAGGGAATCTTTGTCACTTAAAAAGCTTGAACTTCTGACTTATTACATGGAACTTCCTAAACAGATGTTTTTCCACGAGACCAGTCAATACCCGCACATTTCTGGGTGAAGGCTCAGGGCTAGTGTGTAGAATAATAGGGAGGAGATGAAGTGGTATGTTTGGCATTGGAATAGGAGAAATCTATGGGTGAGAAGGGATCTGGTAGGAAGAACACTCTGTAGGAGGTCGAGAGAATCGGCTGTGAAATATGCCTGTCAGGAAATATGAGGTGTTTGCTGATTTAAAAAGGTTGGAAGGAACAGAATCCATTGCTTTTTATTTAAAACAACCTGATTGGTTCTCTGATTGGTAACCTGCACTGAATCGCCATATGAATCTCTCAAATGGATTCTTTTTAATACATTCGTTTGTGTTTTCCACTCCAGATTCTTAAATAATTACAGTAGTACTAGATTTTGGGGGTTCTCACTTTCTGCATGTGCAGCCTCATCATGTCATTGTGATGCCTTGTGGGCCATTTCAAGGTTGCAACAGGACTCGCTAAATTCTGTACAGTGTGGTCAGACTTAATGTTGGATGCAGAAATGGCTACACTGTTAAAGCTCCAAGCAAAATGATATGGCATACTGTAATTGATCTAATACACTACAATAATTTTTTTGTAGAGCATCATACAAACAGCAGCATGGGCTCCCTGGGACAATTAAGTGATGATGATGGATTCGGATTACTGCTTGTAACCCTGTAGTATAACCACTGGTTAAATGTTAAACTGTATCTGTCAGGATGGCATGAGACAGGATGGGGAAAATCATTCTAGGGTGAACTATAATCGCTGAAGTACTTTTACCAGACTTCGTGTTTTTATTTTTTAATAGATTTGTGTTCTTTTTCTCTCTTTGCCTATATTAACACCACTTTAGTTTGCTAGGTAAATGAAATGCAAATAGACTAAGCAAATGTTCGTGTTGTGGTGGATGACTGCTGTCTGTAATCTTTTATTAATTATTATGATTTGGGTGTGGTTCATCCAGCCTGCAGCAAAGTGTTAATCTTTTAATTATATCAATCGGAAATCCGCCTGTTGCTTCTGCCAACATGTCCCTGCTTTGTGTGGTTGACCTTCTCCAATTACTCCATTGAAATTATATTGGTTTTGTTAACAAATATTTGATTCATTTAAGACCTCCTGGGCAACAGAGTTAAATGATATACTGTAGTTTAGGTTTGTTTTGCTGTTCTTGCCGATGTTTTTTTTTGTAGCTTATGCCGCATGAAGCTAACTTGGCCGAATCTGGTCCACCCATAATGCCACAGAGGTGATTAGTCGTTTTATCGTGCCATATGCTGAATCATCATTACTGAACATATCCTTTATGAGTAAGAATTACACATTGCAAGCCGCTGTTGTTACATGACGTCAGCCTAGTCAAATGCTGTACATGCATGGATAATTTAGGCTTGAATTTAATTAATGACTTTGCTTCATCGAGGCTTCAAAGTACAGATCTTTCTCAACCTGCAATACATCCTGACAACCAGACCAACATGGATGACAACAGTAATACCAAAGGATTACAGCAACCCACCGAGGTACAGTGTCTCAGTCAAAACAGTTTAACGGCCCAATTCTACCGAATTCTAATTCGACTTTTTTTGTTGTTTTGTTATTGTATTTATTAGGACAAGCCAGCTGCAGAAGGACAGTCTGTGGAAAGCAGCACAACTGAAAAATCCTCCAACCCTGGAGAGAAACAAGGTTAGATGCGTCTCCTTCTAAACAACCTCAGCCAACCGTTAGAAACCTTGTCATCATCTTTCATCATGGCCCCTGAGACTCTCTCTTTAAATGTCTTAGGCATATTCCCTCTCAGGAATTCAAGCAAATAACAAAAGGTTTTTATGAGATGTGTGTTTTATTTATTTATTTTTTGTTATACACACACTCTCACGCCATTGATTGGAGAATCTCTACACCTGTGCATTAATTCAATGATGCAAACACCAATTCATGAACCAATTCATGTAGCAGCAGTTTTATATATATATATATATATATATATATATATATATATATATATATATATATATAAGTGCTTTAGATCCAGTCTAAAAGATAATGGACTTGGACTATTTAGATGATAATCACTGATCCTGAACTGACTACAGATCCCTGGAATGGAACCTGATGCTGGCTTTTCCTAATGTATCTCATTCATCCGTTGCTAAATATTCAAAGCTGTTTGTTTTTGCTGAGCATGGTTATACATAGGGGTTATTTAAGTTACTGTAGCCTTTCCTGTACGCTTGATACAGTTTGTAATTAACAACGTGTTGGCAATAGTAATAATACCACAGTAAAAAAAAAAAAAATTAAAATACACACTTCAGTCATTCTGATGTTTGATATTCACATTACATGAAGCTCTTGCTACTCTGCTACATGAATGGATAACTGCATAATTTAGTATGGGTACATTGTTTTTTTTTTCTTAATTACTGATAATTGTAGCATGGGGGCACATGACTTAGTGGTTAGCACGTTCTCCTCACACCTCCAGGATTCGATTTCCGTCTCGGCCATGTGTGTGTGGAGTTTGCATGTTCTCCCCGTGCCTCAGGGGTTTTTTCTCCGGGTTCTCCGGTTTCCCCCTCAGTCCAAAAACACGGTAGGTTGATTGGCACCATGGAAAATTGTCCCTAGTGTGTGAATATGTGTGTGTGTGTGTGTGGTGTGTGTGTGTGTGTGTGTGTGTGTGTGCGCCCTGCGATGGGTTGACATTCCATCCAGGGTGTATCCTGCCTTAATGCCCATAGACGCCTGAGATAGGCACAGGCTCCCCGTGACCTGGGGAAGATCGGATATAGCGGTAGAAGATGAATGAATGACTAATGTTGCTAGCATGGATGATGATGTAAGGGCTATGCCATTGAGAGTTAAGAAAACAATTTATCATGGTTGAATTGAGGGCTGACCATTAACCCGTAATATCAAAGCACTTCGTTATATCTATACCCTCCAAACTATCCATATTACAGATATTAAGCATTTCATCAGATTCTCTGGCAGAGTAAAAGAGATGGGTTATTGGAGTGTCCCATTTTCCTAGAGGAATTCTGGGCATATGACACAGCTACCTCTGCATTATTGTATTAATTTCTTCTTATTGAGTGCATGAAAATGCAGTCAAAATATTAGTAATAGGAACAAATGACCAAGTTTTTTTATTTAAATTGTCTGAGAAACAAAGCACTGGCCAAGAAATGAGTAATAATTAAGTATTAATAATTAAGTAATAATTAAGCACATAGTGTAACTCTCTTCGTCCTCTAATAATCCTGGTTCTGTTTGAGATTATTAGGACACTGATTATTAGGAACTGCATCAAGTGTGGCATATATGAAATATTTTCTAAACCTTTAGAACAGACGTGTTAATTAAATTGTTATATATAAATGAACACGCACATAAAAAAAAATCGTGATCTTCCATTTCCATACAAGAAAGCTATATAATGAAATATCTCCCTTTTTTATCTTTTACCCAATCAGTTCACTGCAGCTAAATTTGATGGTCATAATGATTTATTCTTAAAGCAATTCTACCCTTAATCTTTTGCTCTTGGGCCTTGTACTTTTTTGGCTATAATTTTCATGATCTTAGGTAATTGTGACTTTTCTTAATTGTGAGTTTTCTTATATACATGCATTTGTCAGGCTCAAACCATTTCTTTTCCAACTATAATGAAATGTTAAACAACTCTGTTGCAGCTTTACCACCTTTGCAGCCTGCCAACACATGGACCGCCTGGGGCCCTGAAAGAGCTCAAGGCTAAGCTCCGTCAAGAGAAAGACGGCGTGGTCACTGTTTATCGTGGCGACATTATGACTGTCCATGTACCCACCATCCCTGAGGCGAAGCGTGTGTGCTGGGAATTTGCTACAGATGGTTATGACATCGGGTTTGGAGTTTACTTTGACTGGTCTCCTGTTACCACCCGAGATATCACGGTGCACATCAGTGAATCCAGTGATGATGAAGATGAAGAGGATGAGCTTGAAGGTCAGAAAATATCTCTTATCTGTTTTTGATGGCTTTGTTGAGATTATGAGACAACAGGACACACAGCTGTAATAAGTTTCCAACCACTGATGGGTTATTGAATGATGATTTGCAATATTAAAGATATTTGCTGCTCTACCAACAACTGGCTGTTGTTGGTAGATAGCCAATAGGCCTATTTTAAGACCTGCACATTAAATGCATTAGTTCAAGAAACTCAAATACTGACACTGGTTCTAAGTAAAAAAATAAAAAAATAAAAAAATAAATTATATGCCTAATATAATACTCAACACTTAGCATGTGCTATTCTACTAGTGACATTTGTCACTATGCAATAAGCAAGCAAGGTTTTGTTGTTTCTGGTATTGATTGCATTATTCACATACACAGAGCAATAAGAAAATAATGGCATCTCATGTTCTCCTTAGTAGTTTGTATTTCTCATATTGCAGGGTTTGTATAACCTGTGTAACCCGTTATCACAGAGTTACTCAGAGTTAAGTTTGGGGTCATTAGGATTATTATCATGTTTTGTGTGTGTGTCATTATGCCAAACCAACAAAACAATAGCAGAATTTAAATTTCTGTATTTTGTGCAAAAAAATAAATAATTTGTCTCAGATGATTACTTTGGCCTTTTCGAATAGTGAATAGGTTTTTTACACTCGCAACTTTTGTACCTACCTGCTGGTAGTTCCTATTTACAGTCTGAAAAGTAGTCTCTAATTATATAATCTAGTTGTTTTTGCTAAACCGCTAACAAAGTGAAGCCTAGCATGTACATATTTAAATGGAGACACTAATCTACACAATGATTAGTCCTGCATGTGTGTAACACTGGTTATACAAACTAAATGGTGTGATCTTGCAAGTGACATTTGTGATTGCTTATTTTTTAAAAGTGAATGTAGTGAATAGTCAGATTTTCAGAAGATTATTCAGCTTTGCTTCATTGGCAACTCAGTGAGCTATCATATGTTCCGTAATACATAGACATGCAGACAGTATTTGAACCTAGCAACTGTTTAGATTTTTTTTTTCTTGCTTGAGAACCAATCACTATTCTGTTGAAATGCTACAGCATTCAGGAGTTTTCACTAATAAACTTGCTTGATTATTCAGATTCAAGTCAGTGAGGAGAGCTTTGGCATAGATTGCTTTACCTTTGGGTAAGGGTTAAGATTAATAAAAGCAGACGGTCCTGGTTTTATGTAGCTAATACCTTCACTGTTGTCATAGCAGCTACTTTGTGAACTGGAGCTACTTCATTAGAGTCGGCGCTACTTAAAGAGAGTATTTGACAATAAGGGGATGTGGTGTATAATGGTATTCACAAATAAATGTAAGGTCGTTAAGTAGCAAATGGGAACTTGTAAGGCGCACACAAACAAACAGCGTGGCTAAAAGTATGCAGATGATATTTCATGTATATGTATGTATATATAAACGTATATATATGTATGTACATACATATGTATGTGTGTATATGTGTATGTATGTGTGTATATATATATGTGTGTGTATGTGTATATATATATGTGTGTGTGTGTGTGTGTATGTGTATGTGTGATATGTATATATGTATATATATGTATATATATATATATATATATATATATATATATATATATATATATATATATATATATATATATATACTGAATCCAATTTTGTTTGGTTGGTTCTAGCTGGACCTGTGGTTCCTGGTGATGTGGAGAAAGGGTCTAAAACGAGAGTCAACTCTAATTTGGGTGAGATCCTTCCTGTGTATCGTCAGGACAGTCACCTGGCTGTTCAAGGGGGAAGTCACGGTTTCCCAGGAGAAGGAACATACCTCCTAAAGTTCGACAACTCTTACTCCTTATGGCGGAACAAGACTCTGTACTACAGAGTGTACTACAGTGCCTGAGGAACCATGAGCTCATCTGCAGATGAATGTTTTGATAATATATATTTTTGACTCATATATAGATATATATTTCCAACACTGTATACATATCATTCCTGCTAATAACTCATACACTGATTTTTATTTTAAATGCAAATTTTATTGTATAGATGCTAAGCCAAGCTCTGCCAATCCAGATGGTCGTAGTCTATATGAAAGGTTTTGTAAAACTTGAGTAGAATCATATAGCTTGTTCACTGTGTGTGTGTGCGTGTGTGTGTGTGTGTGTGTGTGTGTGTTCTTCAAAAGTGTGGCAAATTTGTGACGTGCCCATATATGTGTTTTATATTGTCTCGTCTCACCAAAACACACAACCGTGGCCTCAGTAATCAGGTAAAATACCGTGGTTCAGGGAACGATGTATAAGTAAAGAAATGACTTGCTCAGTACTAAATGAAGGGTAAAGCAGGAAATCGTCAAAGTTTGGATGTGTAATGTGGCACTGACCATTATTGCCTCAGGCGATGAATACTAAAGGTTGTTTTTCTTATTTTCCAATCACGCATAAAGCACAATCAGCGATGTTTCTATGGCGATTTACCTGATATGTAAATCCAGATATGAATTGTTTTGCAATGAAACAAATCCAAACTTGAAGTAGATATTCAGATTAACTTTGTTTTTTTCCTTTTCACATTTTTTCTTTATACTTCATATGTAACATCCATTAACTGAGTCACCAGGGAAACTGGCCACAGCCTGCCTCTTTATGACTTAAGTGCAGACTATTTCCTGTCACGAAAAGCCAAGTTGTAATATAACTAATTCAATATTTACATGGCCCACCAGGTACCATTTAGTGGAGGGGGAGGGGGGGGATGATTTACTGTCTGCTTGCTCTCTGAATGGTTCGTCGATTGTACAGGAAGATGAGCTATTAAACTAGTATAGAAACATCCTATCTGCTGCTTTGTCAATGTAAATGACGATGTGCTGCACAAAGTTCTGCTGACAATCATAGTGTTGTGATGGTTTTTTTTTTGTTGTTGTTCATTTTTTTTTACTACTTTGTCCATGAGTACCAAAACACAAGTGTTGACTTGACAGAGATAATTGCTTTAATGTGGGCAATTCAGCAGCTCGAGCGAGTGTTCTGCACCGGGTGTATTCGCACACATCCTTTTTTTTTTTTTTTTTTTTTTTTTTTTTTTAAAAAACCTGATTATTTGCATGTTTCCAAAGGCACCTTTCAATTGTGCTGCTGAAATACCCAATTATGCCAGTGTGCTGATATTTGTCTGCCATGCTGTTCTTGTATGTGATGTATAGCTACGTCATTGGTCTTCTGCCTTTTATCTACTGCTTCTGCTTTTTATTCAATAAACATTTGTATGTGGTGAGTGCATGAGTAGTTTATTTAGGTTCCTTCAACAATTCAGCTTTATACTCTTTTATCTTGTGATTTTTAGCCTTTCCGTCAGAGTGGACACTAAATAGGCAACCAAAGAGCTTTATAACATCTCGTATGTAATATTAAGAAAAACACCTACTTTACTGAAATGAGGGATGCTATCCAGTCGTTCATCTTCAATAACCGCTTCATCCTGAGCAGAAATACTATAATAATAATAATAATAATAGTATTATATACAGTATTATAATATTAGGAAGGCAAATGGAAACCCAACAGTATGTGTTATACAATTGTATTTTACATAACTATAAGTTTAGAAACAGACACATTTGCCTCAGTTTTATTGTTCATTTGAATAAAAGATTATATTGGTATTTATTGAATAATGATAAATAATACATAGTAGATATATAATCTAAATAAAACACTTATTACTATAAAAGAATAAGCTGCCATAACACGGTGCATTGCAAAAGTATAACCCTTGAATATTTACATGTCAGGTTATGAATAGAAACTTAAATGTATTTAATTGGCTTTTATGTGATCGACCAACACAAAGTATTGCATACATGATGTGGAAAAAAAATGTTATAAATAAAAATCTGAAAAGTTTTCCAAGGATATGCATTCAGCCCACCTGAGTCAATACTTTGTGGAACCACAGATACAACTCTTATTCTATGTCTCTACTAGCTTTGCATATCTAGAACCTAATTTTTACCCATGCTTCTTTGCAAAACCACTCCAATCAGATGGAATCAGATTGGATAGAGAACATGTGTGAACAGTAATATTCAAGTCTTGCCAAAGATTCTCAGTTCTCGCTCTTTAGGTCTGGATTCTGACTGGACCATTCTATTTCATTGTAGCTCTGTCTGTATGTTTAGGGTCCAAACATATGTTGCAGCCTCTAATTGATTTTCTTCCAGGATTGCCCTGTATTTAGCTCCATCCATCTTTCCATCACATCTGACCAGCTCCCCACTCCCTCATGAAGAAAAGCATTCCCACAGCATGATGCTGCCACCACCATGTTTCATGGTGGGGATGGTATGTTCAGGCAGATGTGCAGTGTTAAGTTTAAGTCACACAAAGTGTTTTTGAATGTAGGCCAAAAAATGTAATTATGGTCTCATCTAACCGCAGCACCTTCTTCCATAATTGCTGGGTCCCCTATTGTACATGGCTTGTGCAAAACTGTAAATGGGAATTTATATAATAGCCCATAATAGCCAGATTGGTGGAGTGCAGTAACTCATAGCTGTCCTGTGGACAGACTCTAACTTTAGCTGTGGATCTCTGAAGCTCCTCCTCCTTTATGTTGTCAATGAAACATTGCTTAACCACTCGAACTGTATGCTTCAGGTTATTATCCTGTTGGTATGTCCAGTTCTCTGGCAGGCTGAACATATTTGCTAACACCACCTGTTTTCATCAAGAATCTTGATATAGTCCTCCTTTTTATGATACCACCTATCTTAGCAAGGTTACGTGCACCACTAGCTGAGAAGCATCCCCATAACATGATTTGACCATTGCCACATTCTTAGGATTCTTTCTTACGCCAAACATATGCAACATCTGTATGTCCAAAAAGCTCCAGTTAAGTCTCATCTGACTATAGGATAGAAGTTCAGATCTCTATCTAGGTGACCCATTGCAAAGACATGTATCCAGATGTCACTAGGTGGTGCCTTTCTGGATCGTTGTCCGTGGTGACCACCTCGATGCAGAATTTGCTGAATTGTCTCCACTGCTTAGTTGAGGGTGTCTATTAAAGCGTTGGTGGTGATGTGGGAGTTGTTTGTATTGCGGCAGATCTTTCTAGTGGCTCTAGAGGATACCTCACTCTTCCCGCCACACCAATCCAGGTTTTTGATTGTGTTGAACAATCTTGAACTACTTTTTAGTACACTGTATGGATGATACAGTTCTGATACAGTTCCTTTTTTTAATTATTTCTTTGTAGCCTTTTCCCACTTTAAGCTCATGACTGATCATGAGTGACTAAGAATAATGAAAGATGTGTTACCATTTAACATTATTAGGCCTTAATTGATTACATCTATATTGATTTAACGGATTATAGTCACTGGAGTGTGAAACCACTTTCATTTTCACCAAACTACTTTAGCAAAACTTCCATTGCATTCAATTTTTATCAGTTACTATGCATAATTCCACACACACACACACACACACACAGACACATTATTTTCACGTTTTATCAGTATCCATCGGAATCTGGAATTATTATGGATTAGCAGCAATTATCAGCATCCCCCGAGAAAAAAAAATATAATTAACACATCATTCCAGACCCTTTGTCACGTGGCAGAGAGGGGCGTGGCCTCGCCGGCTCCTTGCGCTACTGATTGAATAGGATTTAATGGCGGTACACATGAACCTGAGTTAGCTTCAGGTCGAGTTATACGGTAGCTCGTGTTGTTTGTTTTGAAGAGCAGAAGCATGGGGAAAACGCACTTTTTCGCTTTGTGGTCCTTACACGAAGCACCTCGTCAGTTTATCAGGTGGGAATATTTTTAAACGTCTTTTCTCTTATAAAATATTACTGCAAATAATCAATAAACAATTCATCCAGTTAGTACCCCCCCCCCCTTCCCCCAGTAACTTAAACCGTACGAGCTTCCAGCTCCAGATACCACTGCCTTTGCCCAAGCAACTCATCGTGTTCAGTCTGGGGGACTGGAGCTCATTCTCTTGCGAGACAGCAGTTTTAATTGAGGTGTTTGTTAGTCCGGATGTGAAACCGCAGAAAATTGGAACCCTTTCACTACATTCACGGTAGGAACACGCACCTTTAGATGTCTAATTAAGAGTAAAACTATATATATATATATATATACATATATATATATATATATATATATATATATATATATATATATATATTATACTATACCTGTTTGCCTTTTACCTTTCCATGGGAAGTTGTTTGGTGTGGGAAGGAGACTGGACAGCAAGCCTTTTAAACGCATCCGCAGTGAAGAGCAAAAGAGGAGTCTATGCCAAACTGTTGCTCACTATCTGTGGAGAGGTATTCTTTTTTTTCTGTCATTTTTGTCCCAAGTTTATACTTTTGTCTTTTGTTATTATACTTTTCCTTACATAAAATTGTCAATGTATTTAGCAGCAAAGGAGCAGTTCATAATGGCATCCAGACAGAACACGAATAACACAATGTGCAGATGGGACTATTAACAATTTTACCATTAACTTCTTTAGTAAATTGAGCACCTGTAGCCCCTCTGTTTTGGATCAGACCACACATTCCAGCCTTCACTCCCCAGGTACATCAGTGATCCTTGGCTAACCATGACCCTGTTAATGGTTCACCACTGTTTCTTCTTTGGGCCACTATTGGACCACAAGAGCTGCAGTGTTTTGGAGATGCTTTGACCCAGATGTCTAGCATCACAGTTTGGTTTTTGTCAAACTCACTTTAATCCTTATGCTTACCTATGTTTATTTGCTGAATAAACCAGACTCTTCTTTCTTTAAATCATAAACTCCAACCAGGATTTACTAACTTCATTGATCCGATTCCTCAATTCTCCTTTAGGTCAGAAACATTAGTTACTTGGTATATGGATAATTTTCACACAGTGGTGAAACTGAGTGTGATCATTGACCTCTTCTGTGTTTATAGCTGGTCAATTATCTAAAAGAAAAAATCATAAACAATCCACCTCATCAGTGAATTGCTTTTTCTGTTAGTAATTTTAGCTGATAAAATTGTCGCCTGCATGGTATGTGTATCTAATATACTTGCAGTCCTCGTTTATATTATTGATGAACAATGCACAGTAATCGAAATGCATTTTAAATGGCAAACATTCGTGCGAAAATATAATTTGAGAGCTTGCTGGTTTGAAATTTTGAACAACTTAATCTAGTGGCATTCGTTATCTTATTTTATTATTCATTGTGTTTTAGAGTTTTCATTGTGTGATCTGAAGTAGTTTGTTAATCATCTGTTTATGAACAAGGAAAAAGCCAGCTTTGTGAGCAGTACACCACTGGTGAAAAGGAAAAGACCTGCCCAAAATCAGTCAACCAGTTTCTCCCAGACCCTTCTGAGCAGTGCGAGCACCGACAATGTGAGGATTTTAGTCATATTTAAAAATATAGTCATGTTGCAGTTAACAGCTTTATCATATAGACCTTTCTTTTGACTTTGATTGTTCAGGCAACACTTAACTAAAAATGATTAGAGGAAAGATTTAACCATTTGGTCATGTCCTTCTCAAGGTCATATCGCAGAGATCATCACCTGAGGACACTGTCAGTTATGCGGATCTCAAAACAACTAAAGCGGAGAATCAGAATTTTAGCCTGAGATCGTCAGGAGTTTGGGCTTTGGTGAGAAATATTCAAGACCCAACTTTCCCAGACCTAATTTGATCTTTGAGAATTAGGACTGGCCAGTATATTGAATATTAGTGATGTCGCACATATTTCCAAGATGATGTAAAAATTAAAAATATCATGAATATCCAAAAAAAACGCATTAAAGGACAAGTGTGGGAAGAGACACAGAAGGGGATGGATGATTGGTTTCCAAAAGGAATGTTTTTTTTAATGAGGAAAAAAGAAAACCACATTATTTAAAAGCAAATGCAGATGTTTAGAGAGATATAAATATATATTGCCCATATAATGTCAAGGTTTAAATAATTACCTTGTAATGAAGCTTACTTCTATTCTAATGTTCATTTTCCTTACTATCCAAAGGATAAAACTCCAAAAAGGACTGTGGTAGAAAAGAGGGGATTCCGTTTGAATTATGCGGAATCTGCAACACAGCAGAGGTCAAACCAAGGTTCAAGCCCCAAAAAGCGCAAACTGGGCGTCGGTGCATCGCAAAACGAGGAGAAGGGAGTTGTCAAAAGAACGAGGGATTGCCGGGCAGGTAAATGCACTACTACATTTGTAGAATTTTGTGAAAAGCCTTTTGTATTTTGTGGTTGTTTGGTTCACAAAGCATTGTCATTAGTCATTTTTATGCTGTGTCCATGCAAAAAAGGAGGTTTGCAAATGTTGCTGTGGAAACAACTTTGGCATGATGTTGACTCATGCTTTACTGGAATCATGTGATGGGACGCAGCACATGGAATTCCTTGTACTAAACTGAATTCTTTGTAAATTTGCTCAGTTGGTTTATGACAAGCTGTGTTTTGGCACGGTACATTATTATTATTCTACTATAATTAACTTGTAAAATGGGTTAATAGTGGCCATAAATTGTGCATATAGACAGCAACAGGACTCTGATTGGCTGGAGCATGACTGCACTGGTGATACAAGGTGGGGTAGGTCTGTACATTCAGCTGTTGAAATATCCGTAATGAGTGCTCTTTACTTTTCAGAGAATCCATCAGAGCGCTGGAACCATGCAATGTGTTTGTGTGATCCTGACACCGCTGTTCTGATTGGTGGGGAGACTGCAGATGAAAACCACTGTGCAGACTCTATATGGAAGCTGGAGATTGGTGTGTTATTTTTCCAAACAGGACTCTAGTTTAGTATAATAATCAACTGGGCAGTGAGCATGAGGAATCCCGTTTCAGCACGTGACTTGAATTTAGAACAGCACTGGTGCTTTTATTCCAATATTGAGCAGTACACTCTATTTTTTTCTAGTCAGTATTGCCAAGTCTCCTAAAATACATAAATGTAGTATTGGCTTATTCACTGATATTTGGATTGAGGCAACAAAAATACATTGATTTTAAAACATCTAGGACAAAAGCTTCTATCTACTTCTACAGATGGTGATTTTTGGTTCCCCATGAATTCTTCCAAAGTTGGGCCACGCCCTCCCAGCTCCCAAGGCCACTCAGCAGTCTTTGACCCGGAGAATAAGGTCGTCTATGTATACGGTGGCTTTAGAGAAGGTCACCGCTATAATGAAATTTATATGCTGAACACACAAACCTGGAAGTGGAAACTTATTAAAGTGAGTAAATGCACTTGCCAGTAATGAATTCAGAATCTCTGTTTGTGTATTAAATAAATTTAATATATATGAATGCATTATAAATATTCATTTCTTCCAGGCGAAAGGAAATGTCCCTTCGTTAGCATACCACAGCTGCAGTATTTATAAGGGTGAGATGTATGTATTTGGAGGGCTGCAGTCCGGTCATGGTCTTGGGGGTAAAGTTTGCAGTAATGCTCTTTACATCTTCAATCCTGAACATGAGCTGTGGTACCAACCAATTATCGAAGGGGATCGTCCTCTGCCCAGGTTTGGGTCAGTGTGTGCTACCAGTTTTATTACAAGCTTTCATGGTGCTTTGGGCAGAAATTAATGTTTAATAAGCGCTATTGCACATTTGAATGCTTTTCGGTTCTTATTAATATTTGTAAACAGGCACTCCAGCACCCTGCTGCCTGACAAACTGGTGATTTTTGGAGGCCGAAAAACTGCCACCTACCTCAATGACCTCTACATATTAGATCTTGGTAATGGTAATATCGCTTCACAACACTTCAAATACCATTACTGATGCTATGTCACTAAACGCTTAAATTCTTATCAAAGGTTTTATGGAATACATTGCAGTGAAATACGAAAACATGCCACCGCTTGCCCGTGGGTAAGAGAATTCTCCACACTGTGGATTTTCTTTAATTAAATCCAAAGTCTTTTTGATCAAAAGTTTACTCAGTTGAGTGAGAAACTAATGATGCATGGTTTGTAGTCACAATTAAATGGCCTTTTTTCCCCTCCCTATTTTGCCCACAAATGTCTACATAATGTTTCTTCCCTTCACACCATCAGGTTTCATGCTGCTCTGCGTTTGTCTGACAACAGCGTGTTGATCAGCGGAGGCTGCAGTGCTTTAGGAGCATTACAAGATCTCCATATTTTTAACATAGGTTGTTTTTGTAACATTCTTTACTAAAGCTGGAGTAAATTGACGTTTATTAACTTCATTATTTTTATTTATTTATTTTACAGAGACGAGCTGCTGGATGTCATTGGTGTGTCCACTGCTGTCGTCAAAACCTCGTGCTGGACACAGCCTAATCAGCCTGACCAGCGCTGTGCGTTCACACAGTGATATACAGGGACGGAAAAAAGGAGATCACACCTACAACTCCACTCAGTATCACACCATCTTGGTGTTTGGGGGGTCAAATTGCACTGGAACGTTTTATGATGATACAGTCAAATGTATCCTAGAAATCCCTACTGAAGGAAAGGGACTTGATTTAAAAGCAACACAGAAACTCTGAGTGCATGGCTGAGTTTATTCTGAGATTTTATTCTAAAACTGAAAAATGTTTTTTTTCCTTCTTCTCAAGCACTTTTGAGAGAAAATGGAACTTCTTTTCATGAAGGCACTTTTTATTTATTTTTTAAGGCAATTTTAGAGATTTAAACAGCTGCTTGGCAGCTACTGTTTAATGTATCAAGCAAACCATACATATACACATTTTTTTGGTAGAATTATCTGCTTTCAGAGATTAACATACTACATTTTTGTCCAATAAATATATTTCCACCTATTTGAAGGCACCTTTTTGTTTTGGGGGGTTTTTTGCTTTTTTTTTAAGGTTTAAAACCTTGTCACGTTCACATGTGTTGGGTTTTTTTTTTTTTGGGGGGGGGGGGGGGGGGGGGGGGGGGGGGTTTTTTTGGGGGGGGCGGGGCCATTTTTGGGGGGGGGGGGGGGGGGGGGGGGGATGGCGGCATCTGGCAATCGCACATATTGGACATGTATTCTCTGACAAAAAAACCCATATGGAAAAATGGTTTACCAAAAGAAATAAACTCACCAGACAAAAGTAAACTGGATTCTTGGTTGAAGTTAATTTGGGAATGCTTTAATCTGTGTTTACTTAAAATTGACATTTATGCTCTCAGGTCATTAGGGGTATCAGGCTGACGGGATGGATGACTGACTTTGAAGGCCTCAAGCTCCATTAGAGTCTGGTTTATCCGCTTGATTGTAGGATACTGATCAAGATCCACTTTAAACCTTTTGAGAAAAATAAATTAAATCATTTAATATTGTTTTGTGCTGCAGAATTACCATTTATATTAGATTTAGATTATATTAGAATTTATAGATAGATTTATATTAGATTAGAAGTGCTATTTACCTTTCAGCATTGTAGACCTGGGGTGCAAGACAGATGTCAGCCATTGTAATCTAAAGCAGAGAGTTTTTACAGATGAAGGAACAGCATACAGAAACATTCACATTTCTTTAGCAGTTATTTAATCAGTGTAATGCAATGGATTTTTAAACTCACTTTATAAAGCATAAATAGTGTTAATCAAATGTACTTTCCCCTCACATTCTAGAGTTTAAATTTTAAAGCTTCAAATTTTAAAGCTGTTATAATGTAAAGGTGTAAATAAGTAGTGTTTTACAGTTTTTATATCCTGCCAAAACTTGGTTGTTAAATTAAAAAAAATCTATATATCGACAACTATGGATTTAAGGACCTGCATGGTGGAAAAATAATCGTTGTAAGTGCACAATGAAGTAAGTGACGAGCTCCCAAACATATCCTTTCATTTTGGAATGCTTGCTTTGTGCAATTTCCAGTTTAACATTCATGCTTTTTGAAAATAATTTGTAATCGCATATTTCCTGATGTTCAGCAGCCAAAAGGAAGCACAAAAGGACCGCACTGTTCTGCAAGACCAGTTTTACCAGCCAAATTTCGGCTGCCTGGTTTAAACAAAATCACTCGTTTTCAAGTAGGATGGCTAGAACGTTTCACTTTTACCCGCTAAAGATAAGTGTATTGGGGGCCGTTAACACGATGTAATGTAAAGCAAATGCAAAGAAGACTTGAGGTAGAATTCATTCTTCTGCTGCATCTACAGACAACAATAAAAGAACAAGAAGCAGTCACTTCAACGGCGGCCAAATATGACCACGTTACAGGCGCATTGAATGCAAACGATTATACTGTGACCTGATTCTTGAGTCATGTTATACAACATTCTTGTCTTCTTTAATCTCGCTCTATATATTTAAATCGAAAGACTAAAGTAATAGGCCAGTTGCAGTTATTATCTACACTTCACATACATGGTTCGCAGTGGTCCTCAAACCTTTTCAGAATCCTTTTGAGACCCGAAGAAGAAAACATCCTCAAACTTACTTAAAAACTTTACATTTTACCGTTTTTTCCCCCCCGAGTTAAACATTTTCTGTATTAACGTTCTCAGCTGAGACACTGCATCCTCTCTCTGTAAGTCTCTTAGCATTTATGTGTGTTCATTACTATCCGTTCTGTTTGTATATCATCAGAGGTTTTGCTGAGGTTTAGTATAGTGTGCTGAGTAAAATGTATATTATTTTTGTACATTTTTAAATACACCATAGTTTACATAGGTTAAAAATATTTCTTAAATAATTTCATAAATTCTAGAACTTCACTGCCTTCCCCTAGCGCCATCTGGTGGAATTCTGAGAGTCGTTACCGATATACAGTAGAATTTCTTTAATGGACATCACTCATCAACCGTGCACGGTATTTCACTCAGTAGACGTTTTTTTTTCTTTATTGCATCATTTTGAGGTAACTCTAGCTACTGTTGTGCGTCAAAACCTCAGCAGTATTTAAAAAAAATACTCAACATCTATCTGGCACCATCGATCAATGAAGCCATGGTCAAAATCAAGATGACAGTTTGTGCAGGATTGTGCAGCCAAATATGACTGCATATATGTAAATTGTGTTTCTGATAAAGTGCTCACTAAGTGTAAACACTCCTAATTTAAAAAAGATATGAATGTCATAACCATTGCTGCATTTCATCTCAAGCACTAATGGGAGGTGTGCCATTACCTCATTGCCAAAACAGTATGTTCCAGATGTCTGCTTCAGAATGGACTCGAGGGCTGAAAAAAATAGATCATGAAGGTCATTCAAATGGAGCTGCTCACTCCAGAAATTAGCATGTGATCACGTTTAGAGTAGATGAAAGATAAAAAAGGGAAGGAAAAAAGTATAACAAAGTATATATATATACCCTATATACTATATACCCCTATCCTATATATATATATATATATATATATATATATATATATATATATATATATAGTCAAATCTTAATTACACACCTTTGAATCCCTTGTTGATGAAATGTTGAGCCCATGGTATCTTTTCGGAACCAACTTTCTCTATCACAGTCAGGTTCTAAAAACGATAAAGCATATACTTATTTAAAGCAGTACATTATCATAATAATTGATAAGAATAAAAAAATCATCATCACATTCATAATAATTGAAAATAATATGATCATCATCTTGATTGTAATAATCAGAATTAGTAACAGACCTGAGTAATATAAGAGGTAGACTTTGAATTGTGAGGAATTAGGTGTCGTCCACAAAGTGTGACATATTAGGAAAAAGAATCACACTATTAACATCTGCTAAATAATATTTTACAATATAAATATAAAATATGTAATTGCCAATTTAATAGATATCTAGCTCAAATCAAGATAATTTGCCTAACAATTACCCACAGCTAGCTCTTCTTTGTCTTATAGTAGTTACCAACCAGACAAATGTACCTCTTCATGATGTATAGAAAACTCCACCCTCTTCCAGACATGAGCTCATAAAAACCCATGATTTGCTCTTGTGATTGTGTAATGAAAGTGTAAACCCAGAAATCATGCTCAATTTTGCTCTCTTTGTCAATTGGCTGTGACAATAATGGCAAATGGTATTCAACGGTGGCATTCTGGAGCCTTTGAACCTCGTACATGTTATCCAGCAAACCTGCCATACTTCATTGTCAGCATCCTATACATCACAGGACACGGTCTCACTAACATCTCAGTGTCAACGTTGTCTGAAGAGTGTCATTTTCAAATAATATATGTACAGGCTGTACAGGGTAAATGACAGTGAAAGGGGGGGGGGGAGTCACAGGGGGAACAGCTTTGGAAAATGGTTCATTAAATATAAAAGATTCTAGGCTAAACCATTTTGTATAAGTTGCCATATGTCATGATGCTACAGCATTTTTAACCATTAACCTTTTTTTATACTTTTTTTTGTGAGTTCAGATAATGCCACATGCATCTCTTCCTCTGTATTTTTATTGCCTTCGAATCACTTTCAGTCAGTCAGTGCCATGGAAATTAGTATTTAATTGACCCACATTATAAATAAGATTAGGAGTGACAGGAGGCATTTAAATGTACCCAGGTTAAATATTAAGCATTAAACATACATTTTCATGCAAATCTGTTCTCATTTCAGCATTTGTGTGGACGACATCCATAGTAGAGCAGGATGAAGGATGGTGTTTGTCAAACACCACGAGAAGCTAATTTGCTTCTCCACAACATTTGTTTAAGAGATGTGGAGCAATTCATCATGTCATGTATATATACTCCAGAGAGCCAAGTTCTCTTACACAATGCTGTTTCATGCTGTGTTAATATTTAACACATAATTACGAGTTAATCAGCGTTAAAAGGTTATTGTTTAGGCCTAAACATTATTACTGGAAAAACATCCTATTCATTACTTCTTTTCTATTCATTTACTGTGTCGATGCCACTGCAATGATTTGTCCGCTATGATGTAATCCATGTGCAGTACTGTGGAGTTGATGAAAGCCAAACATTTATTCTGTGCGGAACTACATTGCACAGAAACATTGGTGATGCACTGTAGAAAGATTCTCTATGTGCTGATCATATCCTAACCCATGGGTATTTTATTTACCAGTTAAATTACACACACCTGTAGAGGCTGGATCCCGGAGGCAATGAGATCAGAGATAATGCGCACTTGAGCTCGCGCCTGTGGGTCGACCGGGAGGAGACGTGGCAAGGGCCGGGTTTCATCAATGTACTGGATGATAGCCAGCTGGAGGCAAAAAACGTGACAATATTTTTGGCTAGAACATGGTTGTGCAAACATCATTAATAGGTCAGCTTTTCCTCTGCCCTGCAGTTCTTTAGTTGAGCTGCTGTTTGACTCTACAAGTAAATGAATGTGTTAAATAGACTGGTGTACCTCTCAAGATGTATCCTACCATCCTATTCTGACTAGAAAAAAGCCTGAATGATAAAGCATTTAAATAGCATTATTAAGTGGGTCATCACTTATTCTTTTTTTTTTTTTTACAACTGCTTTTGTCTTGGCTAATCTTTAAATGGGTTGTGTAAAATTTCAGTCGCTGATGGCGGTATACTACTACAAAAACAAAGTTGTAAAGAAGAACTTACTGACTGAGACAGCGTGATGCCGTCTATGGTGACTGCAGGCACTTGCTGCATTGGGTTAACTGCTCTGTACTTATCTGTGAGCTGAAGCAGACACAATGGAGCACTGTTCATCTATGATTTACTGTACTGTACTGTACTGTACTGTACTAATAAGAACTTCACAGCAGATTGTGTTACCTGTTGGCCTCCATCCTTGACGAGGTTCACAGGGACTTGATCATACTCAATACCCTTAAGGGCAAACGCTATTGAGATTGCAATGGAAAGAGAAGGCTTATTACTTGAAAACTAAACAGTCAGAAGGAGAGATGCATGCAAGGGAATTGACTTTTCACGACATTAAGAAGCCAGCTTACCAATGCGTACTCTCCATGAGCAAGAACTTCTGAAATATCCATGAAGCACGGGCTGGAAAATGAAACACGCTTTAGTTACAGCAAATTAGTTTTTTTTATTTTCTCTCTCTCTCTTTTTTTTTTCAATGAGATCCAATCAGAGATCTATCAAGATTAAAGAAGTGTGTATGTGAGGGGGGGAATGTCAAACCTTTCCTGGAGTCGCCATGCTATTCTATAGACAAGTAACGTTGTGATCACAGTACAGTAATCAGGGGTTAAAATCCTTTCACTAAGGAGCCAATAAGAGAAGGTCCAAAAACATCCTCCTCTTGTATGACTAAGCAAGTTTTGATTTTTACCAGGTGTTTATGACTTTCCCGGAAATGTCATGAAAATGCACAAAAAAAGCGTTATTCTTAAATATATTATTTGGGAATTACCTTAATCCAGAGTTGCACAGGATGATCGCATTTCTGTGCTTGAACGTAGGATATGGACAGAGGTGTAGAATTGAATCTTTATACCAAAGTAACTGATTAACAATCATCCGGGACTCATCTGCATTCTTGATCACTAAACGCCATATAAAATAACTGTGAACGCACACACATATTATCCCTTATTAATTCCCCACTGATCTAGTTTAATGCATTTCATTGTGCAGCATATATTTGCGTAAAAACTCTTTATAAGTGTATTGACTCGGTCGGCAAGAGTCGATTCTCCAAACACACGTTGGAAATCCGTAGCCGACTCCGCAGCAAGGGACTAGAATTAACCTGTTAAATGGAATCGACTCGTATCAATTCGGATCGAGTCCATTCCGAAAGAAAATCGCCGTTGTTTATAGGAATGAATCCCAAACAGCCCTATGATTCGCGTCCTAAGAACCTCTGTTTTCTGAGACCAATCATCGTTCTTTTCCTTACTCTTGTGAATGGCTTTGCAACAATTCACATTGCTATTTGATCAGCTCCCCTAGAGCTTTCACCAATCACCTTTCGTGTTTTGTGGGCGTGTATGACTCTTAACCAATCATTACCAGTGTTCCCTCCTGTCGCCGCCTCCTTTTGAAGCTGCTTTGGGTTAAAGGAGAAGTTCAACAGGGTGAATAGCGTTGGCTCAAATTACTTTTTTCGGGACATCTCTAGCGTCACTCCCCAGACCTCTGCCATGGCCGCGACAGCAGCGCGTTCTCTCCTAAAAAAGAGGGTAAGAATAATGAGGCGTGTAGCCTTGCAGCGCCACAGCTATTTCCGACTTCTATGCTAAGTGACCATAGTGACAACCTCCAGACTACAACACTCTATAGGGACCGGTGTGCAGTACTAGTTAGTATTAGTGGTTCAGGACGAAGCCTAGTTGTGCATTCACCAATGAATAACACAAATGATCGTTGCATTAAGTGATCAGTGAAACACACGTCTATCTCCTCCGATACAAAGTTCCAGGTTACATATAGATCCCCCTCTCTATTTATCTACCTTCATTTAATTTCATTCGTTCACTTTGAAAGCAAGAAACGCACTCTAGTCTTCCTCTTTATTTAGTCCAAGACGTAATAAAACGTCTACATATACATATATTTTGTCTATTGGTGATTAAAAATGAAATGTTCCAAAAGGGTGAAGGCGGTCCACATGCATTTCACTGTAGTTGTGCCATTGTTTGGATGGCTAATAAAACTGAGAAATGCTTATGGTGGGAGTCATTTTATATTCAATACTATGTATTGTCAATACTATGTGTAAGGTGCACCTGAGTCTGCTATCTGTCTGTCATTCATTCCTGAAGATGTCATTATGTACACACGCAGGTGCTTCTTCAGCTGAGACACCGGTGTTACTCAAGTTCTGTGGTGAGTTACTAAATACATAGAATTTCTTCATAGGAAACATTTGCATTGCGTGTGCATGAGCTACTGGGATTTTAAGAAGTCGTTTGGTTCCGATCATTAATCCTAATTGACTCTCTTTTTTTGGCAGTACTCTGCGCTATTTCAAATGTTATTAAAATAAACACTCTCCAAATTTGAATTGACTTAAAATGCAAGCAATTAATGTTTCATGCATTCTGATATCCGAGATCTCCAACCATCAGCGGTACAGCAAATGGCGTGTTGCCTGATTCATGAAGCTTTTACAAACAAATGACATATGTTTGTTCGATTCAAGATTTAATTTGATGTTTTCCATTGCTTTATTCTGAACACAGTCCCTTGTACATTGTTTTTATTATTATTTCTTCTACTAAATGATCACTACTCTAGTATGTAAACTGAGGTAGATTCACACTGCTGATTAAGCTTCTTTATGTTTTTGTAGGCAGACTTGTCATTGTAGATAAAGATCTCCGTAGGGTTGGGAATCGAAAAACGATTCTGGAATTGGATACTTAAGTATTTTTTTGAAGTACAATTTCGATTGAATCCACAAGACCTTTCCTACAACTCTCTCCGCCTTCCGTTTGTCCTGTCTGCCAAGACCTTATGTGTTAATCTAAACATAAGTTTACGAGCTGGACCGCATGAAGTTGCTCGAAAGTGTGAATACACTTTGTAAAAACCAAAGACAAAGCTAAGTGTAATTATTGTAATAAACTAATACGTTTAGCAAGGTGTCACGACCATCATGACTAGAGCATCTGTGCTTGGTTCACCGTTTGGAATTCGAAACTGGGGATTGATAAGAATCGGTATCAGTAAAATTAAATTGATGCCCTCCTATATCTTGTATACATTATAAGCTGAAAAGTTTAACATTCATTACTGTTCACCTGGTCCACGTGTGTGTGTGTGTGTGTGTGTGTGTGTGTGTTTATATAATCTAGTTAAATAGTAAATGTCATCGGCATTAGAGAAATATTATTATTTTTCTTTTTAGGTGAAAAATGTAGTTTAATTTAGTTCGATTTATTTTGTACAGCTATTTATAAACCAATCAAGACAGACCATGAGAAACATTTCTACAGCATTATATTAGTACATCCTGTGTAAGAATCCTGGGATGTGTATAGGACAGTCTTAATTTTATTTACAGTGACTACAATTCTACAGTGTATGTAGTTGACGTTTATAGAAATAAGCATACCTGAGCTAATTTGCTGTTTAAGTCTAGTTGTACATGTGACTTGAATCATTGTTTTTTTTTTGTCTCAACAGCCCACCACAAAGTTGTTTATTGATGGGAAGTTTGTTGAATCCAAGAGTTCAGAATGGTTAGACATTCACAATCCTGTGAGTATCCACAGCAACGCATGTCTATATTCTAGCTCTTTGTATAATCTGTATATCATTGTATATAATGTGAACCAACATGTATAGTTGTTAAAATTATTATACATTTACGTATAATACATAATACATGTTGTATCTTAAAGTGGAAATTGATGTAAATCCTATACAATCCTACCTCAAAGTCTACTTTGCCTGTTTAATCAGTTACAAGGCCTTTGCTCCGTGTAAGCAGCAGCACATACTTTTACTTTCCATGTTGTAGATAAGATTTGATTTGGTGTTTAACAGGAATTACCTTCATGTAATCTGCTCAGTTTTCTCCCTGTATACTTGCTTATAGGCATCTTAACTAACTCTAAACTACTTTATGTTCAGAATCCAAATTTATATTTGCCATACTTGATCTCTTTTGTACTAAATGAATCACAGTTATTATTAAAATACACTGTAATCAGTGCTTGAACTCACTAATGTGCTTATGGCTGAATGAACAAATCCTAACCGTCACACTGCAGGTCATTTATAACAAAAAAAGTTGACAGAATATAGTTGGATTGGACTGTTTACAAGGCACTTTTAGATGGGATGCTGGGATTGTATGTCTGATTTGCAGACTTTTTTTTTGTTGGGGGGGGGGGGGGGGGGGGGGTGTAGAGTTTCTTTCTGTATCTGTATATTTAAGTTAAGTAATGATGGACAGATTTGTGGGCAAAGAATATATAATATAATATACCCAAATGCCATTGTAAGTTATATTTCTCACTTCTGTCTAGGCCACCAATGAAGTGATTGGCCGGGTCCCTAAAGCCACGCAGGAGGAGATGTTGGCTGCTGTGAACTCATGTTCACAAGCCTATCGCTCATGGTCCGAGACTTCCATTTTGACTCGCCAACAGATTTTCCTCCGCTACCAGCAGCTCATTAAAGACAATATTGTAAGTTGTCCTGATGTGTGGCGCCATCAGTAATGTGTCTGAATACGTATTGCACCTGAGACTTTCTGAGGCTTGGCAGTTGAATATAAGCTTAAATGGGTAAATAGGTTTGTGCTTCTGTGTGTTATTCTTCAGAAAGAGTTGTCCAAGCTGATCACTCTGGAGCAAGGAAAAACGCTGGCAGATGCCGAGGGCGATGTGTTCAGAGGATTGCGTAAGTCTCAAAGATCACCTTTTAAAACGCCAGTCAATGAAACTGAAGCTTCCTGAAGACTTGGAATTGTATCATTGCCATGGTGTAGAAGTATAAAACACTGAACATTTCTGAAAGTGTTGATATTTTAGGAAAATTACCCTTTGCACGCCTATATTCAAATGAAGGCTGAATATGTGTTGTTCATTTTTTCTATTTCTTGTTTTCAGAGGTGGTAGAACATGCATGCAGCATCACATCCCTTATGCTGGGGGAGACATTACCCTCTATCACTAAAGACATGGACACCTACACATACCGGCTGCCCCTTGGTGTCTGCGCAGGCATCGCCCCCTTCAACTTTCCCGCCATGATCCCACTCTGGATGTTCCCCATGGGCATGGTGTGCGGGAACACCTACCTGATGAAGCCCTCGGAGCGTGTACCCGGATGTACAATGATGATGGCCAAGCTGCTCCAGGATGCTGGAGCGCCAGACGGGACTCTCAACATCATCCATGGCCAGCATGACGGTATAAATTTCACTGGGGCGATGGCTAGTTTCCTTCATGATGGTTTTGATCAAATAACTGTATGCTATAATACTACATAGCATAGCCTTAATTTCACAGTTTAGTTTAAAAGGTCTTTAGAATAACATTGTAATTGATTTGCCATAATTCTAGATGAAGTATTAATGTCAAGTAATTAATTATACCCGCTAATGAATCCTCGTGCACTTGTCTGTTTGTATGTAAGCTGTTTCATTGTACAATTGAATTTTTGTGTCAGAATAAAAAAAATTTTCTCCTCCCTGTTTGTTAGCTGTGAACTTCATCTGTGATCACCCTGCGATAAAGGCGATCAGCTTTGTGGGCTCTAACCAGGCAGGAGAGTACATCTATGAGAGAGGCTCTAAAAATGGAAAGAGAGTGCAATCCAATATGGTAAGTCCTGAATAATGTGCAATCTTTTGTGTCCACAGGGGAATGTACAGGAAGTAAGATTAACAAAGTTCAATTCAATTCAATTTTATTTATAAAGCGCTTTTTACAATGTGTCATCGTCCCAAAGCAGCTTTACATAATACTAATGTGTGAATAGTGAAAATCAGTTTAGCACTAATTGTTTCTTGTTGAGCAAGCCGAAGCGACGGCGGCAAGGAAAAACTCCCTGGGAACAGGAAGAAACCTTAAGAGGAACCAGACTCAACAGAGAACCCCATCCTCATTTGGGTTGTTAGTGTTGTGTGGTTGAGGATGTTTATTGTGTAGTGTGGAGTGTATTCATGAATTTGAAGCATCATCAACCCGGGGGCGGAGTCACCAGGAGGTTCAGACAGGAACAGAGTGCAGAGGGGGTCTGGATCACTGACAGCTCAGCAGTGGGACATGTAGCTCAACGGAGAGAGAGGGAGACAGAAAGAAGGAGAGAAATGAAATGAGTGGTTAGTAAAGGTCATGGTTGCAGTAGTCCTAAAATGAAGTAGAAACTAAGCAGAGTTGGCGAACCCGCTTTAATCGATCTAGAATTAATTAAACTCTGCAAATGAACTAAATATAAACTTGGATCTATTCTTATTGGTTTCACGATTTATTTACTTTTTATGACTTTTGTGATCGGGGAGCCATTTTTTTTTAAAGCTAAAGCATTGTTCCAAATAAATATAAATAAAATTCTCGAGGCCACATGGACCTCAAACTGTTCACTCTTCAGTGCCTGTAGAAATCATAAGCTTGGACTTTAGTCTTTAAAACAGTGAGGATGCTAGAATTTTTCTGACAGTCATGCATACTTGAATATTCTAGTTAACAATGTTGCTATCTCTGCATTTCACATTTACATAAATAATATTTTAGTTACCCTATCTCTGTTTTGACTCAAGTACATTGTTTGTGTATTTTGTTCACCACTGAAAATAATACATGCTTATAGATTTTTGGCATACCCAACGTCCATAAAAGTGTTCTTCATCTCTTGATCATGGAGAGTCCTTTCACCTTGCAGATATTATTGTTTTCCTCCACATGTGCTCTCTCAGGTCTACAAAGCTGGGAACCTAATATTCTGCATCATGTTAATAGTACAGTACAGTTACTAGCCAGTGGGTGGCAGCATTGGATATGAAATAGATAATTGCATTTATTCAACTTAGAACGCATCAGCCAAACCTACAAAGCCTTTATTTCAAATCAAATAGAGTTACTTATGTGGTACTTGATTAGGAGGGAAAATTAAGCGAAGATTTATGCAATATTTTCTATGTCATTAATGCAGATGGATCATAATTGTACTAAAAATCCTGGAAAGCACTGCATTGTAATTGTAAATCCTTTTTTTTTGTTTAATTAATTGAGGTTGTTTCTTTTTGTAGTTGAATTGGCATAAAATGTCCATATAAACTGAGTAGAATAGAGTACATAAAGTGTATGAAAGATAAAAGTAGTCACTCTCAAGCCTGCAAATTAACAAATGTGTCCCTTTTGTATCCTTAATTTCATTCTTGATTTTTAGTATTGTAAAATTTGTCCTGTATACACTCGATCAATACTTACCTTACATCACATTCATCTGTAAATCTCCAATACAGAACGCAGGGGGAGCAAGTCAGCTTGCCATCTGTAAACTGACTGAACAAATCTTTTTTTTTTTTTTTTTTTTTTTTTTTTTTAGTCTAGACTTCCAGTAAATAAAGAAAAACATTGTTTGTTTAACCATAATTGTACATGCAGTATAAAAAGATAGATAAAAGCTGAGTCCGGTTTGAAAGTACATGGATTTTATGTTTCTGAATGCTATATAAATGTATTTATTTTCAAATTCTGCTCGGAGAGAAATTGTAGGGCTGATATGCTTTGTCTTGTGCTTTTGATCAGGGGGCAAAGAACCATGGTGTGGTCATGCCAGATGCTAATAAAGAGAACACTCTAAACCAGCTGGTGGGAGCTGCATTTGGAGCAGCTGGCCAAAGGTGTATGGCACTTTCCACTGCTGTGCTGGTCGGAGAAGCTCGTGACTGGCTGCCTGAACTGGTAGAGCGAGCCAAGAACCTGCGTGTCAATGCAGGTATGCTAACATCGGATCTGTTTAGACCAGGGGTCACCAACGTGGTGCCCGTGGGTCACCAACCAGGTAGCCCCCAAGGAGCACATGGCTCTAGGCTTGCTATAAAAAGTGCACAACTCATCAAATTCGTTGTGATAGAGCCAAGAACATGAGTATCTATAATGTAATAATAATAATATATAACTAAAGGTAAATTTGTTATTTCAGAGGAGTATTTCAACTGGTGCCCTTTATATGACTCGGTGTCCATGTAGTAGCTCTCAGTTACAAAAAGGTTGGTGATCCCTGGTTTAGACAGAAAGCTGCAAAGCTCAAGAGGTATTTAAGAATATATGAATACAGTTGTTTTTTTTTTTTTTTGCTTTGTTCATTCGCCCCTGCTATGAGTTTAAACTGTTTTGTGTATCTGCATATATGTAAGTGTTAAACTAAACCGATGCAGATATTGGCTTTGTTTTGTTACATGCTTAATGCTCAATTTGTGATTTGAACTGGATGTCTTTTAATTTGCTCTATATTTCGGAATTCTGTTAAGCCTTTCCTGTGTTGCACCGGATTCTATTTTTACCTGACATTTATTCATTCTCTCTGATGCAGCAATCAGACAAGACAGAATGTGTTTTAAAGGCCCTATGACTGACACAAATTATCAGTTTTTATCTGGTCGTCTCTGTAACTTGAAAGTCTTTTTATCTGTCCTCAGTCCTCCGCTGCTCTATGTCATCATCTTCATGCTATGGATTTTATCCCTCTCTGTACATTCCAGTAGGCCACCCAAGCCTTCATGACCGCACCACTCCCAGCTGCACGTTCAGTACAGCCAAAGCAGAGAAGCACATATGTCTTGCTCGTGCTGCCAACTTAAAAGGCTCTTCGTGGTGTGGGCACATGAAAGTAACACAAGCAAGCCAAATTAAAAGATGAAACGGTAAAAAAGAAAAAAAATTACCAAAAACATTGTCCTGCAATGCAGTGGGCCAACAAAAACCCAGAAACATTTTTTAGAATGCCTTGGTGCAATAAACCATGTGTGTGGGACAGTAATAGATGGCAGTTTACTCCTTTACTATTAAACATTATATAAACACAAGCAATCAGTAGGAACAATATTCAATGAGCATCGAGCAGATTATTGGAAGCCTTTTTTTTCCCCCCCCTCATTTTCTCTCCGTTCTAGGTGACCAGCCAGGGGCTGATATTGGACCGCTGATCACACCTCAGGCCCGGGACCGTGTGAACACACTCATCCAGAGTGGCGTGGACGAAGGTGCAACACTGCTTCTTGATGGTAGGAATGTGAAAGTGAAGGCCTATGAAAATGGCAACTTTGTGGGACCCACCATCATCAGTAATGTCACAGTGAGTCATTTATGGATCACTATGGAAATCTGAGCATCCATTAAACTGTGAGCTGGTTTTCAATCACTTGTCCTTTTTTCCGCCTTCCAGCCTGATATGCAGTGCTACAAGGAAGAGATCTTCGGCCCGGTCTTGGTGGTGTTAGAAGTCGACACCTTGGACGAAGCAATCGACATCATCAATAAGAATCCTTATGGGAACGGAACTGCCATTTTCACCACCAACGGTGCTGTAGCTCGCAAATACACTCACGAGGTGGACGTTGGCCAGGTGAGGAATTTTAGTCTTGCAGGTGATTATTAACTGTCTGTCTGTCTTTGACCATTTGTATTGTCCAAGTACAAACATGCATTAATCACATAAAGTATGTATGCCTAGAGAAAGGGAAGGATTGTAAAATGACGGTCACATGTTAGTGTTCTTGATTAGTTCAACCACAGACTACAAATAATAATATTTATTCTAAATACAAATCACTGAAATGTTATTCTGGTTGAAGCGCTTCACACACTCTCCGAGAGTCAATATTAGAACATGATGTAAATGTAATGTGTAAAAGCCCCTTGGCGCCTCTTCTCTAACCCACAGAAAGCCAGCCAGTGTCAAGCTGTCCACGTTCTGTCCTCAGCTGCCATATCTAACACACAAGTGTTCTTAAAAAAAATACACATTTTCCCCCCAAAGCAGGGATTACCCTGTTTGCCTTGACTATAAACCCACCCAGGGGGGGGGGGGGGGGGGGGGGGAAAAAAAAAAAAAAACCCTTACTGCCGCCTCACAACATGCAGCCTCCAAATAGCTCACAGCAAATATGTGCTGTTTAATCAAAACACTGTTGTGCCTAGAAATATTATGCAGACGGCGATTCTGAAATGTCCACAAGGGATTCCCGTGCAACCTGTTGATCTGGTGGCTATGAAAAACTAACGCACCTTTTTCCTGTTTGTTTGTGGCTCACAGGTGTGTCATGTTTGCAATTCACATGGTGAACATGGTCGTCTGATGAGTTGGCCTCCAAAACCTCAATGCACAGACATCCCTACTCTCCTCACTCTGGCTTTTTGACATTTCAAAAAGCCGTGCCAATTTCCAGGATTCACCCGCACCAACCAAAACGTTTTGTTTATTTGCCCTCTGCATACGTTGCTTTTCTCAGCGGGTACACAAAAAAAAAATGATTGTGGCTTTCGGCTTTGTGTTGTCGTGTCACTGAATGGACCGGTTGTTCAGCACTTTCCATACACAGCAGCAAAAAAAAAAAAATATATATATATATATATATATATATATATATATATATATATATAGATATATATAGTTTTATGTCCTGAATGTTAAAACAAAGTTTCCACTTTAAGTAAACTGAGGTTTAGTCCTAAGTATTGACTATCCTGGTTTCCTAGCAAACAAATGGGAAAAGAAAAAAGAACCAAAAGAGTGCTAGTTTACTTGCTTTGACACATGCTTTTTGACAGGTTGAGGGTGAGAAGATTCAAATTGCGTAGCTGTTCGGGTGATATTCTTTTGGTTGTCGGAGTTCATGTCTTTCCTCCTTGGGGAATGGCAGAATCTGGTGTAGCATACAGATGTCGGCGAGGGAGGGAGACGTGTTTGCGTTTGCGTTGTTCTCTTAACTGGCACGGGGGTGTGATTGTCTGGGCCGAGAGAGACGGCGAGGCAGCCGACAGCCATCAGGTCATCCAGGGGGAAGCATCATGTTTGATAGCAACCGCTGTGTATATTCTCATGCGTGTTTCTTTTTCAGGTTGGAGTGAATGTGCCAATTCCAGTCCCCCTACCCATGTTCTCCTTCACTGGCTCCAGGGGCTCGTTC
>JACRUU010000012.1:14328780-14406280 GCA_030449085.1 Kryptopterus vitreolus | reverse complement strand
CAACAGTACATTTCTCTTGTACAGTAAACACGAATAAACTTGACGGTTCTAATTCCGCCATAAGCTTCATTCCATAAGCTATACCAAATGCCATGCCAGATCACTTCTGAATATATTCTGTAGAGAGGTGTCAGTTTACGCAGTGAACTTCTTTAACTTACTTAAGTAGAAATTTTGGGAATCTATACTTTTATAGAATTTTATTACAAACTTTTTACTTCTATTCCTTACATTGTCACTCAATTATCTGTACTTTCTGCTCCTTATATTTTAAAAATAGCCTCTTTACTCCTATTTCATTTCGGCTTTTCATCGTTTAAAAAAAAATGAAAAACTATGCAGATAAATCGCGCCATCCGGATAGAGAGAATGTAATTGTTGTTGGACGGGAAGTATAAACATGTACCATTCCGACACCCTATTGGTTTGTATGCGATCCATCGCACATGCACACGACAACACAAATCACATCAAACCAGCGTTGGGGTCGTTAATCAAAAAAGATTATTTCTTAAAACATATTATTTCTCCACTACTGGTTAATTTATCGAACAGGTGCTTTCTCTTCGTCCTCCGCAAATGAAGCTACAGTAGGGAGTTTGGTAGAGAGACGTTTGAATAAATTAGAGACGCGTTTGGCCTTAATAGCATTTTTTCCCCTTACATTGAGTTGATACTTCAACTTCTACAGAAGTCTTTTCAAACCCTAGTATCTATACTTCTACCTGAGTAATGAATCTCCCCAGAGAGCCACTGTGCTCTCTAAGCAAACATCTGGATATGAATGAAGAGCTCTGGATCCAGATGCGCCATACCAAAGAAAGGCTTCTGTGGCCAGTACACCCTTATTTTAACACCACTGTCTGCACTCGACCTCTTTCTGCTGCACAAGTAAGCTCTATATTGTTCAGCCTTTAGAGTGAAACTGAAATAACAGGCTAGATGACACTGTTTTCCTTTCGGGGGTATTTTAACAGTAATTCCAGATCAGTGGTTACGGGTCATAAATTGAAATGGAAGAAGTGGAAATGAGGAAATTGGGCACACATGGCTACATTTACTTTTCTGCAGCGATTGTGACTGGAAAATTGACTGTGCTTTGGGATTTTATGTTATAGTGCAGACAGTTGTGAGTAGCAGTATGATGACAAGATGGCTTGTGGTTAATTACCGCTGGTTTAATGTCTCACTAAAAGCATGGAACACTGTTTACTGTTTGGTGGATGAGCTGCATTGCTTTCGAAAAAATTCTAAATAGTACATAATTATTTATCCATGTCTGTACGAAGTGGAATTGCTCGAATTTATATTTATATTTATCTTAAAGCACTTTTTGTACGCCAGTCTGGATATGGGCGCCTGCTAAATACTGTACATGTAAATGTATATTCATTCATTCATCATCTACCGCTTTATCCGATCTTCCCTCGGGTCACAGGGAGCTTGTGCCTCTCTCAGGTGTCTATGGGCATTAAGGCAGGATACACCCTGGATGGAATGCCAACCTATTGCAGGGCACACACACACACACACACACACACACACACACACACATTCACACACACTCATACACTAGGGACAATTTTCCCAGGTGCCAATCAACCTACCGTGCATGTTTTTGGACCGGGAGGAAACCGGAGAACCCGGAGAAAAACCCCCTGAGGCATGGGGAGAACATGCAAACTCCACACACACATGGCCGAGACGGGAATCGAACCCAGACCCTGGCAGAGTGAGGCGTAGGTGCTAACCACTAAGCCACCGTGCCCATTATGTAAATGTATATTTAAATGCAAAATAATGCTGTTGTTTTTTTTTTTAGCTTTACCTTGTTTTCAAACCGTTCATTTTAGCAAAGAGCAGCCGCATCACTCGCTCTTTCTGCTCCCACGTCAGATCAGAAATGTCCACTTTTGAGGTCTGCAGGCTGCTCCTGAAAAGCAAATCAGTAATACTGCTGTATGAACGTTGCATTGCCAGTATATTATTAACACCACACCAATCATACTTATATGAGTTTGTCCATTGTGGACACTTATCTGTGGTTCTTCCCCATAATGTGACCTCAACATTAAGCACACAACTGTGTATAGTCTATTTATATGCTAAGGAATTACAACTTCTCTAGAAAAAGGAGAACAAAGCTGATATGACAAATGCCCCTGTGCACAAATCGTCATTCATAAAGGCGTTTTACCAAGATTGGATTGGATGTACCTAAATCGAAAAAAAAATGTGTCCTTAGCTGACACCATAGTATTTTTATAGCGATCTTGAGGCTCAGGGTTTAACTGCACATGCTAGGTGATGGTGGTTTTGGCATTTCTTAAAGATCTGTAATTCTTGGCTTTTCAACCGACCATTTCAAAGATATACTGGAATTCAAATAAATACCAAGAAGTGCTGATCTTGTGGATGGCAAATAATTCAGTACACTAACAATATAATGTGAATTACTGCACTGTTTGCTATTAACGCATCTTGGCGGAGATCTTGCTAAACAAGAGGTTCTATAACGACTGATTGAATCGGGGATGTAAAACACTCAGTTATAACAAAATCCAACTCACCACCTTTCAGCCTCTTCCAGATCAGTGTAAACATTGTTGGTGCTGTGCGGAGCTTTGTTAAAAGTACGTATATGGGGGTAGTCCTTCCTACCCGTTCGTGCTTCACTCATCCGTTTCTGATAAGCCTCCTTTGCTTCCTGTCTTTATGCATAAGTGCAATGCGCATATTTTGAGTTATAAACCTCAAACAAAGATTTATATAATTCCATCTAAGTGTAGACATTGCTTTAACTCGGTTGCTTTTATTCAGTGTATGGGTACCTGTAATGTATCTGGCTGGTTATGATCTCCTGCTTAACGTGAGCCAGAGAGTCATGGAAGAACAGCTCAAGCTCAGTTCTCTGTTTGACGATGCTACGTGCGAGCCGCTTCACTCGGCTCATCTCGCGTTCACGCAAAGCAAGCAGCTTCTGCAGTTTCTCCAGCTCCGCCGTGCCACTCCGAGAAATAACTAAAGCTCGTTCCTGCATTGCCATCTTCTCCTGCTCACATTCGGTTACCGCGAGGGCCAGCTTCTGCTCCAAAGTAGCTACTTTGGCCCTTAGCTCAGAGATCTCACTCCGCTGAGCTGCAAGCTGAGCCACATTGTCTGTCATCATGAACTTTTTGGTCTCCTGTGGGGACAGACACACACACACACACCGGAGCCATGATATTCTGAACAAAGTTATTGATAAAAGATCTCTGGTTTGATTTGAATAAAGCCTTTGTATGGTAGGAACCCAACTTTGTCCGTTAGCCCGAGTTTCATGATGTTTACTGATTTTCAAGCAAATGGCTAAAAAGATAACTACATGAATGAGTGGAGATGTGTCCCTTTGGCATTTCCAAAACAGTAGGGGCAAAAGTACACTTATCCTCACATCAGATAAATATATTAAGACAAAAAACACTTTTGTTAACTAATGAATGCTGGACAACCACCATATAGAGACAAGCAGAGAAAAAATGATGATAATGATGATGATGATCAGGTTACAAGTCTCTGTTCTCAATCATTTATACATCACTGACTCCTTCTGTTCCCCCCTAATTCTCAGTATCCATACTTATTATTGCCTTCTCCCTTGCTTATAGTTAGCTTTGTAAGTCTGTCTTGTGTGATGGCCAGGAAATGATACACCAGCGGTCGGTTGAAAAAGCCGAGCAATGACAGGAAGCATTGAGAAAAAAAACACTGATTATATCACCAAGTAGATTAAAACTTAAGTAGACTATACAAATAAGAGAAACAGAAAGTACAGATATTTGTATAAAAAATGTAATGAGGGACATGAAAAAATAAATACTGAAATACTGATACCAGACAAAATGTACTTAAGGACAGTGGTGTAGTATTTGTACTTCATTACTTCCCACCATACAGTATAACATGTAATACAGTGTAATGTGTTCAGGTGGTGCATATGATAGAGGTGTTTGTTAATTGTAAGCCAGGGAGAACACTTTGTATGTGTATGCAAGCGTTTGGCCTAGGGTCATGGAAATAGTGCAGAATGCCAGGCCGCAACGAGACAGAAGACTGGCTCCTCGAGTGGAGGTTCGGAGAAAAGAGCCACCACAAGCAAAAAGTCAAACATACAGTCTAGTGCAAATAAATGGAGGGGGCAATGCTATGCACAGCCATAGCCACCAGAGATCAGGAACTACTACAATAATAACATTTAAGTCAAATTTCAATTACCGTTGAGGTACAGTTTGTCATATCTGGCTTTAGAAATGACCGCCATTGTCCTCTTATAAGCATGCCCTTTAATAAATAAATGAGTTCGGTGGCTGGTTTTATATAGCTAGCTGTTACCTATGAGACCATAAATATGTCTGATGACACTGGAAATGTCCCCAGGTCTCATAATCTTTCAAATAAACCCATTACCAAAAATAGGAAAACGGTGGTCTGGCATTACATCCTGCACACAGACCTGTCATTGAGGTGGTGGGCTGGGGATCCCCCACATAGTAAACTGTGCGTCTTTCTAAGCAATGTATGTTTTTGAAGATTTGTTATTGGGAAGTGCTAAATATTTATTGGCGTGCTTTCTTAAGGCAGTAGAAAATATTGGTGCTTGTACAATGACGTAGTGGCAGACTCATGTAATGTTTGTGCAGTACCTTATCCAGGATGAGAGAAGCATTCTCCTCGGTCAGGGTCTTATTGCTCCTTTTCAGCTCTTCTGCCTCTTTCAAATGATACCCAAGTGCCTCATTCAAACGCACATTCTCCTTAAACACGGAGCGGGACACATTATCCAGTTGTCTGTGGGAATTGATCAGAAAAGAACGGACCTGCGATTCAGTATATCTCCACGACATTCCATACGATATATAAATATACACAATTCAAACTGTCCATGAACCTATTACAAAATTAGCATAAAAACACACTATATAACGAAAGGAGCAACCAGACCATGTGTATTTTGAATGCAATTTGATTCTTTGAGTCTCTTCCAACACATCAATATTTGCTACCTAATAATTCACCTGCCAGTGGTCAAAATGTGTGCCTGATTAGTGCAGAAGTTTAAGTTCGTTATTTGTCAACGCCATCAGTCAACATGTAAAATAAAAACAACAACAAAAAAAACACATTTTCGATTATAGTGACCAAAGTATTCACGGTTATCAATATTATCATGGTTTTGTTCAGATGAGATGAACAAATATTTCTCTCTCTCTCTCTCTCTCTCTCTCTCTCTCTCTATATCTCTATCATATATATATATATATATATATATATATATATATATATATATATATATATATATATATATATATATATATATATATACACACACACACACATCGCGACCCGCACACACACATACATACACACATCTCCAATGTTTTTGTCATTTTAGTTTTGGTATTGAGGTAAAACTGCTGGAAAGGATTTACCACGGTGTTTTAAAAATCACGATAATCAAACACAGTGTTTATGACAATTATAATTTAAACGATAACCCTCAGGACAATTTATTGTGGTTTATCAATAAACCGGTAATCGTTCCATCCCTACAATCTTCATTGCTAACATACAATTGTATGTAAACATTTGTAAGGCGCATGATATACAACAAAGGCATATGTAAAATATTGAATTGGAATACATTTTTTCAATCGGATTGCACTGAATTGTAATAAGAATGATTTGAATCTAGGGCTGCACCTAATGCTTATTTTGATAATCAATTTTTTTTTAATTAAAAAAAGCTATCTTTTTTTTTATTTGATGTTTTGCTTTTTATAATGATATAAAATTTTATGTATAAACGTGTATTTAAAAAAAGATTTAGAGGTACACATGTTGAGTTTAACTATCTTTTATTTTGACATTTTAAAGCTAATAGTGGTGGCTTGTGGACAAGTGCATGGGGGATTTCTCCTTCCAACAAATTCACTCGAGTTGGGTTGTTCGTTCTGAAAACAAAACAAAACAAAACAACAACAAAAACAACAACAACAAACAACAACAACAAAAAAAAAAACAGTATGTGAGTAGGCAAGCAGTTTGTGTAAATCAACATTTGTATTGTTTTTAATGATAATTGCAGATGGCTATATTGCCAATGCAATAAAGCTAAAAATGCTATAAAAAGAGAATGGGACGGAGAAATGTAGCAAGCTAAAAAGCTTGATTTAAAAAAAAACAGTCAATAAAAAGGTGTTCGTTTTATGCTGCTGTTATTTGCTGCTTTTAGATTTACTGTTTGTTCGCACCGGTTTAATTAAATCCGTGTTTGACAGATACAAACAAACAGGTTACAAACAAACAGTTTACACAATATCACTGTAATTAAAGTGAACCGTTTTCACATGATGAGGAAATACAGTTTTTGCTTACCGTGCTGATATTTCACCTTCATCCGTGACACCAGTGTTTTCTCTCCACTGTGGTATCACCATACCATTCATTCATTCTCTAACCGCTTATACATCTAATCTTCCCTAACCCTACGGGGAAACCCTAGGGGAGCCTGTGCCTATCTCAGGCGTCTATGGGCATTAAGGCAGGATACACCCTGGATGGAATGCCAACCAATCGCAGGGCACACACACACATTCATACACTAGGGACAATTTTTCCAAGGTGCCAATCAACCCACCGTGCATGTTTTTGGACCGGGAGGAAACCGGAGAACCCGGAGAAAAACCCCCTGAGGCACGGGGAGAACATGCAAACTCCACACACACATGGCCGAGACGGGAATTGAACCCGGACCCTGGCGGTGTGAGGCGAACGTGCTAACCACTAAACCACCGTGCACCATTCAGTTTGGTGTAATTTACAGATTAGAGTGTTTTGTTGTGTTGAGTGATATATAAAATGCTCCTGTGCATTGGAGGACCTGAATGACGCTTTTTCCTGCTGCCGGTTAAACTTTTCCTAACCAGGAACTGGAGCAGCATAACTAATCGATAGTTATTGATAAATTTCATTATCTGCGATGACTTGTTCACGCTTTAATCGCATCGCTTCGGTAACTGCTTCATATGCATCTTTAATGTTTGGCTATGCATCGAGAATCACATCAGCCTCAGTTATGGAGATTTATTGAGAAGTCCACTTTGGTTTTTTTTCCACAGTAATCTAGGTAAAGAATTTCTTTATGGCCTCACCTCGTACACAGGGATATTGTCATGCTCGGATAGGTTTGGGGTCCTTAAGTATAGTCCAATTTTTAACAAAACTGCATGCAACCAAAAGTCACGTGTGTACGAGTTGGCCAGTTGTCCCTTTGCCACATAGTGTACGCTTCAATCTGTTGCCTCTTAAATAATCCAAAAGAATTGCCTCCTGTATAAAACCAGTATATACTTATCCAAAAAGGTAAAAAAAAAAAAAAAAAAAAAGTGGCCAGATGATATACAGTATAACTAAACCACTAAGACATTGGGCTTGTTCTGTGTCTACTTAGCCGTGACTCATCTAATTTAATTTGGTAGACCTCAAATGGCTGGTAGAGTAATGCAGGTGCAGAATTATTCTTTGGGCTGAAAATTTCCTAAAAAGAAAACTCTGTGGTCTCGGGATTCACGGCCGCAATGCCACATCTAGAAGCAAGATACTAGAAGGCTTGCAGCAGTGACTTTGGTAAACTAATCAAGCAAAACTAACACACCGGCTTTTGCTGTGACCCTGTGGATTACACTTGTACAAAAACACACATGTTCTGACATGAACACATTCATACGCACTGTTTGCCGACTAGAGTATATCATCACTGGCTTAGGTGATATATACCATCTCAGAGAGGAAAAGTTTGGTGTGGTCATGATAATCACCTTGTTTTTCTAAAAAAAAAAGCTTGTTTATTTTTCACTGTCTGTATGATTGTTCTGTTTGAAGAGTAAACGATCCTGTAATTGGTAAAGGGGAGGATGCACTGAGAATATACTCACACAATTGCCTCATTGTGGGCTTTCTCTGCTAGCTGGGAAATTCTCTGCTCTGCTGCCTTTTCCAAACGAACCTAAATGGAGAAATAAAGCAGAATTCTTTCAGTCCGTTTGTTCTCCTTTTTTGGTATCTCTCCGAAACAGATAGTGACATCTGATACATACCTTTTCAATGAAAAATTTATGCTCCATTCTAGCAAGACTCTCCTTGTGTTCCCGGTCAGCAGTGTACATGCTCTCTTTCATCTTAAATAAATAAATAAATAAGTGTGATATTTATGTGTACATGATTTAAAAAAGTATGTATGTAAGTATGTATGTATGTAAAAATGTATTGCTTTAGAGTACAGTGATCAACTCTTGTTCCATTTGAGCTTTCTTTTTGCGGAACTCCTTGATGTTTTTGAGTTCCCCCTGAATCATGGAGAAATCTCTGGCTCTCTGCTTAAACCTTTCTTCCAACTCATTAATCTTCACGGTATACTGTGCAACCTGCAACAGCCAATCAAAATCAACATGTGGTTAGCAACCCAGTGGTCATGATAACAGGGATAGCCTTTTTGAAAAAGAAAAAAAGGCAGTTGCAGAGCCAGGAATAGAGGGATGGTCGGTTTTTCTGTAAACGCATGTATGTACAGCATCAGTGTGGGAGGGCAGGCGTACAACCGCTGGAGTAAGAATTAGAACCTTTGGATGGCCTATGGGTTCAAAACTTTCAGAGCTGCCCATCAGAAAAAAAACGGGAGCGACTAGAGCTATTCAGGGATGACTGATCATCTCGCCAGAGCTAACTGTTTCAAATCAGCAGTATGACCTTTTGCCTCTTGTCTCATATGGACCGCATGTTGGGTAGAAATGGCTTACTATTTCAGTAATGACTCTGCCAGGAACGCGGCGCGCAGCATTTATATCTTGCCACAAGGAAGGCAATGACAGTGTGTGAAAAATTGAACAGGTGACCATCTACTCACTTCTTTTATTACATGTAAAACTTGCAAAAATGGCATCTAATCCAGATATAGTCAGATTAATATAGTGTGTAATATTGCAACAATGCAGTAACCGACCAAATATGAGAAGTGGTCGAGGTTAAGATGTTGGAATTCTGATTCGAGTTAAAATCCCCAGCATCACTTAGCTTCCACTGCTGGGGCCTTGACCCTCTTTTCCGACAGAAGGTGGTTTTTCCAGCACAGCCATTGGAGAGGAGGGGGGTGTAGCTAAGTGGTTAAGGCGCTGGGCTTCTGATCGGAAGTTTGGGGGTTCAAGCCCCAGTATCGCCAAGCTGCTGCTTTTGGGTCCTTGAGCAAGGCCCTTAACCCTTTGTGCTCTAGGGGTGCCGTATTATGATTGACCCTGCACTTCTTACCCCAGTTTTCAAAACAAGCTGGGATATATGAAGAAAATTTCAATTACAAATTCCAACCATGTTCTTTTGGGGGGGTCATTTTGCAAATTTTTCATTTTGCTAGTTGGGTTCAAAATAAAGGTGCACTTTGGTTTTTCGCCTTCATATACATATATATATGTGTGTGTGTGTGTGTGTGTGTGTTTGTGTGTATGTATATATATATATATATATATATATATATATATATATATATATAAAATGAAGTCAAGCAGGAGTCAAGCAGGAAAGGTGTAGCTAACTATTCATATACGTATTCATCATTATGCTACAAACAAGAAGGAAAATCACAATAAATAATAATCTTTGGAGAAGATTTAAAAAATTAGTTGGTTGATATAACTTGATCTAGGGTTAGTGTTTCTTTGTTGATCCCATTATCATTTGGATTTCTGTGTTTTCTGGTTTCTTCCACCTGCAAAAACATGCTAGCTGGTAGGTTGGTTATATTAAATTGCCTTAATTTGTGGAAGAGATTTTGAATTCACATGAAGGAGTGGCATCCTATTCAGGGTGTATTCCCACCTCATGCCCACTTTTCCTGGGATCAGGTCCAGATCCACAGTGACCCTGACCAGGATAAAGTGGTTACCAAAGACGAATGAAAAAAAAACATGGAGTGAGTTATTATCGTATTTTATGTCTCTCTGTTTCTTGTTTAAGCATCACTTTTACTTGCTGTAAAAGACTAAAGATGGAAAAGCATTAATGAAACAAACTTTCCCTCGTGAGTTCAGTCAGCCCACTGTTGGAAGAAAAAACTCTCTGTGACTTGATTTAGAGCATTTCCATTAGCTAAGTCCATTTTTAAATATGAAGCGTTTTATCATATTGCAGCATTCTAGTTGTATGGCAGTGAAATCACATCTAACCACAACAATGTGTTTTTCCAGAACAATGCTGCATGGGCAAATGTGACATTACCATAAGCGTCTAAAAAAAGGGTCATGTTTTAAGTTTGTCCAGACCATGCTTTTTTTTTCACATAACACTTATTGGAACCCATTTTTACATGCATGAAGTAAAAGATGGTAAATGGAAAACAGCTGTTGACCAAAGCAGTGCATTTTTAACTCTAAATGAAACCATTTCAAGGAGACGGTTACTGGTACGAGTGGTTAGATACTACTATTTTTCAAAAAAAAAAAAAAAAAAACGTAGAAATCTCACTTTCTGAGATTATAAAAAAAAAGCTTTCATCAACATAATAATAATGTTGAAATTGACATTTGTAATTTGCTGGCAACAAACCACTAGACATATGAGCATATGAATAGGTTGGCATGTACCTAAACTGGCTGATGCATTCCATTGCACGTTTTAATTACAGGATCCAGGATGCCATAGAATTGGGATTACATGGCTGCAAATTTTGTGACTGTTATAAAGTTTTATGCTGGCTATGTTTTTCCACTACAAATGGACGAAGTAAGCATGAGTATAATTAGAAATGAGGAATACTTGTTGGAAGCAACCTGTCTTCACAAAGTGTGCTTTACTGTGGGTACAGGCCAGCCCTCAACAGGCTATAGGTCTTGATACATGATACATGATACATTATAAATAGCAGGACCGTGTCCACTTGAAACTTCATCAAGCTGACATTGCTGGTCATATAAAAATGGTGTGTGCCAGTTTTTCTTTTCCGGCATTCAGTAAATTCCTGGCCACTCCCTGTCCTTGGACGATGGTTATGTTTGTATCTTCTAAACTAAATGCAATACTATTTCATTTGGAGTGTAAAGCTTGACACCATGGAACCTTTGGTACTTACTAAAAACTCCTTGTCCTGTAGGGCTTTTGATTTTTCATCTTTTAGCTGTTCTTCCAGTGCAGCAATCTGTAGGGGAAAAATGAAATAGAAATAAGCATGGTAATATCTAGGGTATGCATACACAGTATCAGTGTATCTGCTGACTGTGCCTCATAAGCATACAGACTTTGGAGAGACATTGCTGTATGTCAAGCCTATTTAGAACGAAATAACCATAGCTGAATGAATTTGATCCTTCCCAGACAGTTTGAGTTGACCCAATAAAGGTTTCTACCAAAATAAGTGGAACATTTATTAAGTATAAATAATGTCATGCTAACGTTCTAAGAACATTGTTCTAATAACGTTTTCTAACAACATTAGGGGACTATTCATCAGGTAGAAAGGCCAAGTTTATGGATGTGGTATGGGAACACATGTGGGTAGTTGGTTTAAGAAAGGCAGATGTAGAGGACAGGGTAGTATCGAGACAGATGTGGTGAGCAGTCAAATGACAAAGAAAGATTACAAGATTTTTAAATGATAATTGATTATCTACAAATTCTAAGCATAGTTAAATAGTTAAATCAGCTTTAAAAATTGCAAGCTATATCTAAAATAAGCTGAACAGTGGAAGACCCTGTTTCACAAGACCCTGTAATATTCTAACTATATCCCACCACAACACACTGCTCACATTTTCTTTTATCTTACAGTATCATTTGTGTTTAAATATCTCATATATGTAATCATTTGTTTAATTAAGAGCTACATTACTAAATGACTGATTAGTTTTTCCATGGTGTTTTTCATGGTATTTATAATAGAGAGAATAAGAGTCAGTGCACATCAGTAAGGTGTTAGTATGACATTTCACCGTAACTATGATTCATCCATGTTTTGAAACCATGGTTGTACCATGATTGCTCTGTTTTAACTGTGTGTTTTTTTTTTTAACCAAGATTTTATAACCATGGCTTAATTATAGTAAACAAGGTTTCCATAGCTTTGTGAAATAAACATATGGTTTCAAACCCTGGCTGCTATGGAAAATCTTGGTTTTCAAATTATAATCTTACTATATGAACAACGGTTAAGCCATAAAACCAAAATTTACCAGCATTTACCACTATGTAACATAATTATTAATTTCTTGACCAATATAAAAGATTAGCTATCAATGCAAGTAAAAAAGTAACATGGAAAATGTGTGTGTATGTATATGTGTATGTGTGTATGTACAGTTGTTTTGTGAAAAAATTAGGACACCCTTTGAAAGCATGTGGTTTTTTGTAACATTTTTAATAAATGGTTATTTCATCTCAGTTTCAACAATACAGAGAGATTAAAATAATCCAAATAAACAAAGAAAACTGAAGAAAAGTCTTTTCAAGATCTTCTGTAAATGTCATTTCTACAAAAATGCCTATTCTAACTGAGGAAAAAGATAGGACACCCTTGCCCCTAATAGCGAGTGTTACCTCCTTTGGCTGAAATAACTGCAGTGAGACGGTTCTTGTAGCCATCTACCAGTCTCCGACATCGGTCTGAGGAAATTTTACCCCACTCCTCAATGCAGAACTTTTTCAGCTGTGAGATGTTTGAGGGGTTTCTTGCACGTACAGCCCTTTTCAAGTCACCCCACAGCATCTCAATGGGATTCAAATCTTGTACTTTGACTTGGCCATTCCAGGACTCTCCATTTCTTCTTTTTCAGCCAATCTTTGGTTGATTTACTAGTATGTTTTGGGTCATTGTCATGTTGCATGGTCCAGTTCCGCTTCAGCTTTAATTTTCTAACTGATGGTCTCACATGTTCTTCAAGCACCTTCTGATACACAGTAGAATTCATGGTGGATTCTATGATGGTGAGCTGACCAGGTCCTGCTGCAGCAAAGCAGCCCCAAACCATGACACTTCCACCTCCATGCTTCACAGTTGGTATGAGGTTCTTTTCTTGGAATGCTGTGTTTGGTTTACGCCAAACATGTCCTCTGCTGTTGTGTCCAAATAATTCAATTTTGGACTCATCTGTCCAAAGAACATTATTCCAGAAGTCCTGGTCTTTGTCAACTTTATCTCTGGCAAATGTCAGTCTGGCCTTGATGTTTCTCTTGGAAAGCAAAGGTTTCCTCCTTGCACACCTCCCATGCAAGTTAAAGTTGTACAGTCTCTTTCTGATTGTAGAGGCATGTACTTCTACATCAACAGGAGCCAGAGCCTGCTGTAGTTCTCGAGATGACACTTTAGGGTTTTTGGAGACCTCTTTTAGCATCTTGCGGTCTGCTCTTGGGGTGAACTTGCTGGGGCGACCAGTCCTGGGCATGTTGGCAGTTGTTTTGAAAGCCCTCCACTTGTAGACTATCTTCCGGACAGTGGAATGGCTGATTTCAAAATCTTTTGAGATCTTTTTAAATCCCTTCCCAGACTCATAGGCTGCTACAATCTTTTTTCTGAAGTCCTCTGACAGCTCTTTTGCTCTCACCATGGTGCTCACTCTCACTTCAACAGTCAGGAGCACACCAAACTAAATGTCTGAGGTTTAAATAGGGCAAGCCTCATTCAACATGCAGAGTAACAATCTACTAAGTTATGTGCAAATACCTGGTGTGATATACCTGTGTGAGATCTGAGCCAATTTAAGAGGGAATACATGTGAGGGTGTCCTATCTTTTTCCTCAGTTAGAATAGGCATTTTTGTAGAATGACATTTACAGAAGATCTTGAAAAGACTTTTCTTCAGTTTTCATTGTTTAGTTTGATTACTTTAATCTCTCTGTATTGTTGAAACGGAGATTAAATAACCATTTATTAAAAATGTTACAAAAAACCACATGCTTTCAAAGGGTGTCCTAATTTTTTCACATGACTGTATGTATATATATATGTTTTTTCATTTGTAAAATACGGGACGTGGCTCCTTTAAAAAATATATTCCGGTTGCTTTCCATGTAAAGTGATGATATGTTTAGGTTATACGGAAGCGCGTTGCATTCACAAAAGAAAAATGGGCTTTTGTAATACCGGTTTGTGAATGCAATATGCTTCTGTAAGGTTACATACAGTAATTATACGGTAATATAGTGAGTAGCTTGTATCTGTTTTGAATGCGCAGCTAGAAGCCGTAATTCGGGGAAAATTTAAAGGTTTTTAGCACCGATGAGCCCGAGATGATGCACTAAAGTATATTTATTCATTTGTTCCTTTTTTGTACTTTGTTGTCCGGGTTTTGTTCATTCGCCAACACAACGGAGAGTGAAGGAGCAGATCACATAGTATTGCATGCTGCCATTAACGTGAACTTCATTTAATACTGTATGTAACCTATATGGAAAGCAACCAAAACTGGAACATAATTATTAAAGAAGCCACATACCATATTTAACAGTAAAAAAACACAAAAAAATCTTATATAAAAATTAATAAGAAATTAATTTATTAATTCATTCATTCATCTTCTACCACTATATCCGATCTTCCCTCACGCGTCTATGGGCATTAAGGCAGGATACACACATTCACACAGAAATTAATTCATTAACAAGATATTAATATTAAAAGATTTATTTCCAGATTAATAAATATAAAATAATAATTTTATTAAAGGGAGATATTTTTTTTTTAATTGATATATTTATAACATTGTTTCCTTAAATGTGGGTCATGTCCTGTAAGAAACATATTTAGTAATATTAAATAGAGTTAGAAAGTGGTTCTTCATCAAATATGCATTTTGATAGATATTTTGTCTTTATCTTTATCCTTATGGTGTGTTTTATTCTATGTGCAGTTCATTCAGAAATGCCTGAGCAGAGATTGTTTGCAGCAAAAAAGCTATTTTATGCTGTTAAACTGGTCTGTGAGGAAGAACTGAGCGAAAGGATAGAGCTGTAGTGCGGTAGAAACATGACAATTGTGATGGGTACTGGATATTTGGATAAAACAATGTGTTGGAGTTATATATGCATCCAATTTATTACTGACATTCACCATGCTTGTGTGATTTTTGTGAAACTTAAAGACAATTATAATTTTTTTCTTTTTTTTTTGGTTAGTTTACAGCTCACACTGTGATTTTGGCCAAATTGTTCTGTTTTATGCATAATAATCACACATGGTAAAAGAATAGTTTAGTTGTGAGTTGAGATTTGGATTTAGAATATAGCATGGAGTTGAGACATGATGTGGTCTCAATTATTGTTGACTGATTTAGTGTCATTGCAACCAAAGACTCTGGATGACTAAGTAAAAAATGTGACAGAATTTTAAAAATAAAATTTAGGGCGTGACCATTGTAGTAACAGGGCAGAGGATCTTTATTCTCTTTAATCAGACCTGGAAACTGCATGTTGAAGCATTACAAAATTTGGATAATATATTAGGTGATCATCTTATATTTCCTTATCTATATAGCATATTACAGTAACAAAGAGCAAAACCAAAACTAAAGAAAATGTGTTACATTTATCTCCAAATTGGACTGATAAATGGGTGTGAAAGTAAATTGGGTGCACTGTACAGATTTAGTTTTTTGTGGTCGCTATACAGTTGCTCATTATTAAAGTGTCGAACAATGGTGAGACAATAAAACGGATTTCATCTTCCTTACTTTCATCTTTGAATTTCGAGTATGTTCTCACTGTGAAAAGTGGAGCCTATAGGGCACAGTGATGATCTCTTCAGACTGGAACCCAGCCACGTGGTGTTTAGTCATGTACCTATATAAAATCACGCTCTCCATTGGTGTAAACTTGCCTGTGCTTCTTTCTGCGCGTCCTTCTTTTTCAGAAATGCAATGATGTCAGTAGTATCCTTCTCAGATCTGTATTGCTGGTTTGTGAGCTCTTCATTTGCCCGGGCCAGTCTGCGAGCAGCTTCGCGATATTCCACCCGCGAGCTTTCCGTTAGAGCTCCAGACGAGCCTCCCACAGAGCTGCATTAGCTTTAGCTCTCTCCGTATCACATTCCTTATCCGTATTATTTTCCTTCTTAACTTTTCTAGATTAATAAAATTGAACAGGGCAAATTTAGCATCAGAGTATTCCAGGAAGAAAAGTAAACCTTCTTAACTTTTCTAGATTGAATAAAATTGAACAGGGCAAATTTAGTGACTATCAAGAGTATTCCAGTTTTCAAGAAAAGTAAACACACATTGTAACTACAATACTTTACAGTTTTGAGCACATTCACAAGGTAAAAACATTTTTTTAAACCAACTTTGAATTGTTGCTCACCCCTTCCCCTTCTTTCCTGCTTTCTTTGCTTTTTTCTTTTGCATGTTTTTTGACCTGCAGCTTCAGTTCAAGCAGTGGAAGCTACACAACTCTTTAGCTCTAATGTCTTGTTTAGAACTGTTACCATGGGGACAGTCATGACTAGAGGCACTAACCTGATCTCCTTTCATTCTCTCTTCTCACAAGGAAATTGCAAGCTGTTCCAACTGTGTGTGTGTGTGTGTGTGTGTGTGTGTGTGTGTGTGTGTGTGTGTGTATATATATATATATATATATATATATATATATATATATATACACATACATACATACAGTTTATTAGCCGCTTTAATAATTCTAGGGGGTGTTCTAGGTGCTTACCATCCCAGTCCTCCTCTGATGTGCTTTGCTTTCTCCCTAACAGGCAAGAAGCGGAGGAATCAATGTCCGCATTCCATGAATAAATCCCTCAAATTTTAAAGAAATTTAATGCAGAACAGAATATGTGCTTCACAGGCGTAGAAATCGATTGAAATACTATAAATATAAAGTTGTCTGGCACAATTATATTTCTAACTGTAATCTTTCTTCTGGGAAGATGTTTCATTAGATATTGGAGTGTGCTTTTGAGGGTGTTAGTAATGTTAGGTACTGATGTAGGGTGACATGCCCTGGGCTGCAGTCATCATGTCATGTGAAAGTCCCAGTGCTTCTTCAGTAGAGTACTTTAAGGCTGGTCAGTCAGGATTTTCTACTCATGTTTAATTCTGGAACAGTTTCGGGTCTCAGAGTAGCAATGAAGGGAAAATGCAATGCCTCAGCATCCAAAGGCATCCTATACAATTGCATGACTCCAACTTTGTGGTTGGGAAGAGTGTACTTTTTGAATCTAGCATTAAAAGACATAAGATTGTGTAGCCAAAATTGATGATATTGGATTACTGATTTTGGTGACTCAAACAATACACATTTTTAAAATATACATTTAAAATTGTTGAATACTTTCGATAATAATGCTTATATGATTGTCTCTTGTCAATGTAAAAAGATTGATAGAGGAAAGTAAGCAAGTCGGATGAATCTCCCACCACTGTCCTGAAAGGAACTCTTGCTCAGGCGTGTGATAGATTGAGACGTTGTGTAAAATGGACCTATAAGGAATGATTACATAAACTGTGGTCTATACCCACAGAAGTTAAAACAACATTGGAGTTGATTTAGCATTCTCAGAAAGCCAAGCCCACTAAAGTACAATATATACTTAGCGCCGAACATTGCTTTGAATCTGTCCAGCAACCAACTTCCGGACTGTGCGATACGAGATGGTGCTGACGTAAGTGGAAGATGTCCATACAACATTCCACAAGAAGAAAAAGCTCAATGAAGACATGCCAAAATCTTTGAGCGGAACTACTGTAACTGTACCGGGAGAGTCACTATAGTACCATGTATACCATTAGGCAACTAAATTTAAAGCAAATTGCTGTGATAGTTGAACGTACCCCATCCCATAGCCCCTTCTCCATACAAACATAACTACGAACAATTTCAAGCTATCATTATCACCAAAATTGTAATTGCAAGGTTTTGGTCACTTCAATGGGAGTTCTTGGGCAGGACACCCACAAACTCTACATTTTTGTGGTTTCCTATGTAGTATATTTATAATAAATGTCTTTTTTTTTTGGGAGGGATCAACTTGTAAAGCCGTCAGGATGTACTGTGAAATATAACATTGCAAGGATTTTGTTCAACTGCACAAAATACTATATATATATATATATATATATATATATATATATATTACTGAATTATATAGTAATATATAAGGATTCATAAAGTAGCAGCACTTTTAAACTATTAGATATAAGCTTAAAAGGTTAAAAGAACATTTGCTTTTTTTGTGTGATATGATTGTTTAAGAGCTGCTGTCCTCTATCATTTTTATTTTTGACAGCAACGAGGGCAGTGATGTGGCAACGTAATATTCCCAATCTGTAATTAGTGTTTATAATAAAACATTAAGTTTATGATTTACTAACGCCAATAGCCCCAGTTAACACATTTAAATTCGGTGACTCTGAAACATGACAGATGCATTCTCAAGCCAGAAGCTTTATTACAGGTTTTGCTGAATTTTTCTTTTCCCACCAAACTCTTCTTTTTTTCCTCCTAGAGCCTTTTTTTCACTATTTAAAGTACGTTTTGGTTGTTTTCACTGGTATGTAGATTATAATATGCTTCTGTCTGTGCAACAATTACTTAAAAAAAAAAAAAAAAAGATCATTCTTTCTTAAATAACTTGTCGAGCTTTGTCTCTATCATTCCAGCTCATTTTTCATCACACTAGTTAGGTAATGTGTAATGTGTTGCTTCACTCGGCAAACACTCTCCGCAAACAAAATCCACAAAATGCTTTGTCAGTAATTGTCTGCAGTTATGTGCACACATAATTACCACTATGTTTCTTAGTACGCCGGTGTCAGAAAACAAGGTGAGCATACAGTCTGGTATCACACTGTAAATTTGAATGCTTACATAATTGTCATACCCTTGAGGACTGCATGGGCTTCTTATTGGAAGCAGGCAGTATAGACAGGACATAACTGCTTTGTTCAGTGTGAGTACATTTTCATGACACTGAAGTGTTAGTCAGATACGCATTCAGTTATCTCATAGGGCACAATGTTGTTACTATGGCGCATGCAGGAGTGTCCTCGTAAATTGTCAGAAGTCAATGAGAGGTCCAGCGCATGCATGCTTGGAAAAGGAGAAAAGACCATAATGGGGTACCACAGAATTTTAAAAAAAGGAGTGAAAGAGGAAAGCAAATGTTATATTTTTAGTTCCAAATTACAGAGTTGGAACAGTTGCCCTGCTCAAGCCGAGTGGTTCAGGACAGGAATGGCATGATGAGAGAGCCAAACTCCACCTTTGCTCCCTCTCCCTCCCTCTCTCTATTTTTTCCCCTCTTCATGGCACTCCTCCCACCTTAAAAGGTTAACGCCAGCCTGGGATCCTTTTCAGTCCATCCCAGCTTTTCCCCTCACTTCAGTCGGTAGTCACATCACAGCAGAGATGAGAGCTGATCCTGAAGCCGCACTGTGTGGTGAACCGCGTTCATTTGTTGCGAGGAAGAAAAGAGGAAGCCCGCGGTGGCCCAGCATCTTCAGGGCTGAATTATGTACAAGTTCCACAAAACAATTTAACAGTGAATGCGGCTGCTTCCTGGGCAGTGGAATGTCATGTTAACAGGGTGGAGAAAACCCCGCGGTTCAGACGAGGTCTTTATCCGAAGCCGCTTCTGCCTTCCACGCTGCACAGTAACACTCGCATGCAAACGTCTCCCCTCTGCACATTCTCAGGGCGAAAAATCTTAATGAGAATGGCGAAGACGGTTAAAACCTCGTCCCCCCAGCCATAACACCCACCTAACGTGGAGAGTCTAACCACTCATAGTTCTCATACTTCTTTTTAAGCAAGTCTGTTGATATTTTCTCCTCTGGCTGCAAGGTCCTGTGGTTGCTCTAGAAATGAGTGGGAGTTAAATGATTTTTCACATGCGTTGTGTCTGTACAAGCATAAATGCAAAATCTCTGTTCATACGCCACTTCTTTCTGTGAAATTCACTTTGTGCATTTTAGAGGGGAAAAAATGAATTAGTTAAACTTTTCAACAGCAATAATTGTCATTTAAAATACACAGTTTGCAAAATATCAGGTGAAGGCGGATATAAAATATAAATATTCCATATCTAAAATAAACTCTCACAACAATGTCTCATTTTAAGGATTATTGTGCCATTCCTTTTTTTTATTTAAAAAGTCCACAATGAATAGGATAATATCTCTGTCAAAGCACTACTTAAATATACAACCGAGGACAGAAAAAGAACACATTAAGAAATTATGAGGTAAAAAAAAATGCAAATTAGCTGTCAAATAAAGTTATTTATGATTTTATAGTTGAAGATTTATTTAGGAAGCAAGTGTGTAGGATGAAATAGATGTCAACAGGGATAATAAGTAAATAATAGGATTGTAGTACGTAAGATGATAGAGTTTCACTCATTAAAGTGCATTATTAAACCGCTGCTTCTAGTCTTTAACATTCAAACTTGTTTTGAAGTCTTAATAAATACTTCTTTTAGCTTTATAGAGAACGTCCAAGCCACTTCAGATGAGGATGACATGGTCCAGCTACTCATGAGAAGATATTTGTGCCGTGTAGCAGGTATTCCACAAGAGTTTTTTTTTTTTTTTTTAGGGAGGGGAAGAGGATGATGGGGGGATGGCTCCTGGAGGACTTGAGATGGCGAGTCTCAGGATTGGTGGACAGCATTGCTTGGCATGGCCCCCTGCCAAGCCCTTATGACTTTATATACTGTGAACAGAAGACCATCCAGTCCCGAGTGTGTCTCTGTCCTCACCCACCCCTCTTTCCATCTCTGCTACTGCTACTCATTTCTTCTTTTCAGCTGCTCACCTCTCTGCTGACCTTCATCTGCAATTGCATTCGCTTCATTTTCCTCCTCCACAAGGGCAACCCATATCTTCAAGAAACTTTCCTTTCCTTTCCCTTTAGAAATTTGCTTAATTTACAACAAATTTAAAAGAAACAATCCTCTCCAATACTTGATACACAGAGAGAGAGAGAGAGAGCGAGAAACCATGCAACAGCAGATGTTTCTTCTGTCGGTGGTGTCCATGTGGCTTTTTGCTGGGTACTTCCTAGCTGAAGCAACATTCTATAGCCATCCCTTGTACAGCCGGCATTTGTACAATTATCGCCACCGCATATATAACCATCAGGCCAGCATGGACAATCAACTGCCTCCAGAGGTACCAGAAGAAGTAGAAGTACCACCACCTCGCACCTTTCATGGGATCATGTTCGATGCCGGCAGCACCGGCACCCGCATCCACATCTACAAGTTCATTCAGAAAGACCCTGGTGAGTTCGTTTTTTCCTTTCTCTTCCCCCTTTTAATTTTTTCCACTAAAAATCCATTTGAACATCTGCAGGTAAGTTGCCTGAACTTGAATCTTCTAGATACCACAACAGTCTCTTCTGCAGTGGCTCCAATGCCCAAGCCCATATCGACGTCCATTTTCAGGGCACCAGAAATTACAGCATGAACTCCAAATGATCCTGCGTAGTCCTGCCTTGTAAACTCAGTTGACTCCTCTCTCTCTCTCTCTCTCGAGCTGGCTCTCTCCTTTGCTTTCTTTCCCCAGTGCAAAGCAAACCGAGTGCTGTGTCTCTCTGCAGTGTCTGGGTTTACTGCAAGATTATTGACTGAGGTGCTAAGGCAAATAAAAGCGTTCGGGTGGGAAGAGGAAAGAGAGCTTTAGCAGGCGGAGAAAGTGTGTGTATGAGTGAGTGAAGTGAAAGAGAGAGAGAGAGAGAGTAGGAGAGAAAAGTGAAAGAAGTTTGCACTTTTGGCACTGAAGCAGTTTCAATAATCAAAATTGAGATGTTTGTTCAAAGGGGTCATTATTTCAAATGCTCCCCATGATAAGACATAGCATCACCCATAATGATGTAAAAGTAAATCTGGAGGACCTGGTAATTTCTCTGTCTGAAAGAACATTGTGGTAACCATTCACATTACACAGTGTCCAAAGGTTTAAGCATAAGCATTTAAACTTAAATCACGAGTTGAAGAAGTTAACCACAGAAGTTCTTTAAAACAGGTCTTTATTATGTCTGTCTGTCTGTGTCTCTGACAGCTGGGCTGCCGGTGCTTGACAATGAAATGTACAATGCTGTAAAACCTGGACTGTCAGCATATGGAGAAAATCCTGAAGAGGTAAGTTCCTTTAAATATACCTCTCTTTTTCCGCCACAGTTTTAATTCCAGGTGAGATTTTGTTATTTTCATTGACGGATCACTTAATGATGAGCAGCAGGGCAATTTAAATTCCAGGGCCATCCACAAAATGAGCACTGTGTGACAGCTCAGTAATTTTCATAGTGACATATGCACTTTTCTGATCTGGTGTTAACCACGAGATTTGCCTCATGCTAGTCATTTCATCCCCCACATTTCATGCTTTTTCTGCAGTCGTGTCCAGTAGATAACGTTAAAATCTCAAACAGTTTTTGAGTTTTATGTTCTTATTTGCTTTGTGGATTCACCTTGGTGAAATTGCCCTTCAGGGAGGCGAGACCATCAGACAGCTCCTAAAAGTGGCTAAAAAGACCATTCCCAAGGAAGAATGGTGGCAGACCCCAGTGTTACTGAAAGCCACTGCTGGTCTGCGGATGATGCAGAAGGAAAAAGCCCAGGCTCTGTTGGACGAGGTAAGGCAAGCTTTCTTTTTCATTGACATTCATAACCCCCGCTCCTCTCCAACACCCCCACTGCTCCTTTCCTTAGACAGTTTGGTGGAGAAACCAGCTATTTCGCCAAAGACAGGGAGATGTTAACCGCATTGTGTGTGTGTGACGGAGAGAAAACGCTAGAAAAAAGGACTAGAGGTTGCTATTGCATAAAAACAGCTGTTCTGAGGCTGTCTGGGACATTGGGCTAAACTGGCTTTTGAATTATTTTACCAACATAGCAACCACAGACATGGTTTCAAATTTCCTCAGTTACAGACAATTGCAACTGGTGCTGTGCATTTTGTGAGGATTAAAAAAGGATTTGGGAAAAGGGTTCACAAGTGTATTTTTTATTGTAAGCTATAAGCTTTTGTGTTCACAGGTGAAACAAGTCTTTGATGAATCTCCATTCTATGTACCAGGCAACAGCGTCAGCCTTATGAATGGCACAAACGAAGGTATTAAATTGGTTTTAATTTCTGCCAACACAGTAAAAGTCACATCAATATTCTTGTTCTGTTGAAACATTTACTTTCATCCTCCTACATGCGTTGCTAAATATATATATATATATTTTTTTTTTCGCTTTAAACAGTTGTTTGCTACTGCAAGCTCAGATGTACAAGTCATTACCTGGTTTTATGAGTTGTGTGTAATATCACATCTCAGACATGTCTGATTACCCCGGCCGAACCCTGATGGCCAAGAAATCAGGACATTCAATGAAATAAGATTGGACCTTAATGAACAACCATGCAGCGCATGCACTTAAAATCTGTCTGAGCTATCTGGCAGAGTCTAAAACCACTAATAGCAGGTGGCAAATTTATGGCAATGACTCAGTGGTGGCCCTGTATCCTTAAGTAAGGGCGTGGGCTGCCAAAATAAAAAAAAATAAAAAAATCATACCATGGCAACTTTACATTCCTATACTAAACCACTACTGCTTTCTGAAAATTAATATATGAACGTATTGTACAAAACAGTTCATGCTAGACAATTTTGCTTCGTTACTAGTTTTATAAGTGTGATCTCATGGATTGTCCTTCTTGCTTTGCAGGTGTGCTGGCCTGGGTTACAGTGAACTTCCTGACAGGTTAATATTGCTCATGTTTTCCTAAGGTGGCGTCAGTGGTGCATGGTGGTCACTGTGGAGCCTCCGTGAATTTAGTAGAGCGCTAAAATAATCAGAAAACCATAAATGATAACTTAAGGTCTAGAGTAACTCTTTCTAATACACCTTAATTGTTTGCCTTAGTGTAATTACAATACATTCTCTTCTCTGCGTTATAGGTCACTTGTATGCTAAGACCAGAAAAACCGTAGGCATCTTGGATCTGGGTGGAGGTTCAACGCAGATCACATTCCTCCCAAAATCAAAGGTACATCTATAATCAATAGATTATATTGATATTATATCAATAGATGTCTGAGAGTGTCTGTGTATATATATATATATATATATATATATATATATATATATATATATATATATATATATATATATATATATATATGTATATATATATGAGATGAGATACAAGATGAGATACAACCTCATCTTCCACAATCTTCCACCACAGAAAACAGTGGAGAATGCTCCTCATGAATACATTGCACGCCTCAACCTGTTCAACACAACTTACGAGGTTTACACCCACAGGTATTTTACTGCCACACAATCATACAGTTCTATTCGCAATTGGCATCTGTATACTGACTTTCTTCCCTCATGTTCCAAGTTACCTCGGAAATGGTCTTTTTGCATCCCGACTTGCGACTCTTGGTGCACTCGGAGCAGACGGTAATGCTTCCTGATGTCCCTTACAGATAACTGGCATATTCATATTAGAACATTCCTGATGGTTAACACACTCTACCAAACCTGTGCATTCCTTCAAGGTCTTGATTACAAGGTTTTCACAAGTTCTTGCCTACCAAAAAAGTACAGAGAGGACTGGACCTTCGGTGGCATCACCTACAAAGTCAGTGGAATCCCAGACGGTAAGAGCACAACATGCAACCCGCTTTCCTTCTTTTTCCAAGACAGATGAACTGATTTAATGGCAATCCCGGGTGTCATGAGGTGTCATTCAGTGGCAGTCTCGGGTGTCATACCAATTCTACGAAGAAATGATTTCCAAAACTACTTGTTCAACCTTCAAATCATTTAGTCGCTTGTGCACAACATAAGTGCATTTCCCGTTGCAAATTACAAATGCCTTTGTAAATTAAATGTAATTAAATGCTTACAATTGTATTAGCAGTCATGTTGGATCAAAATGCAGCATACTACTTTCAGCTAAATAGTCTTGACCCCCAAAACCTTCTGAGCATCAGTTCATTACACAAATGATCGATTGCAAAATGGTTAAACCACTCGTATAATTTATTTATTTTTGTTATTTTATTTTATTAACTACGGATTTTGAGAAAAGTCCAGGCTTTTTCCCCCTGTTTGTACAAATTGTTTGGTGATCGCACTGCCTGGTTTGCAAATAACACGGCTGGCTGGAGAAACGCTCCGAAGCAACTGCGAAAATATGGAATATGAGTAACCTATTTACACAAGGGTGAGCAAAATTGAGTTTAAGGCATTAATTTGACAGTAATTTTGAGGGGGTATAATTGTGTAATTGTGCAGCCACACAGCATATTCAGGGTTTTGCCAGGTTCGTGTGTAATTGTCCACCTCATGAGGCATTTGAACAATAATAATACTGCAAACATTGTATTTAAGTGAAGAGAAAATTGTTAGTTGAGTCCTCAAATGATATAACACTCCCTTACCACAAGCGTGTAGCCAAGAGATACTGGTTAAGTCACACGCTTGGTATTTCTTTCGTTTCACATAGCTTGCAGCTTTATCATGACCACTCCCAATTTCGTAATAAGAAATCAGATAACAAACTTGGCTTTAAGTGTAGACTCTGACAGCTTATGGCTTCTGCTCAATGGGCCCATTCTCCTAGTCTATTTATAGCCAGGAAGGTAGGACCTCTTTAATCTATGGTCATACTGTAATGTCTTAGTTTGCATGACAGGCTTTTCAGGCGAAATGACTCATCACATCTTGCCTCCACAGGGTATGCGGGATATAAACTGTGCTACCACGAGGTGCTGCGCGTGGTGAAAGGGATCATCCACCAGCCCTATGAAGTCAAAGGAAACAGCGTCTTCTATGCTTTCTCTTATTACTATGACAGAGCTGTGGACTCTGGCCTTATTGGTAATTGACCGCTGCTTTCGTTGCTTTAATTGTTTGTTTGTTTTTTCCGCGAGACTCTCTGTAGCTCATTTTTCTCCCTCCATCGTAGATGGCTCCCGAGGCGGTGTTGTGGAGGTCCGAGATTTCAAGAAGAGAGCCAAGGAAGGTAAGGCGCCAGCCTTTGCAAGTTTTTCATCCCCTTGCAGCCACTTTCAGGTCAAAGCCTTACCGTACACACTCTGCAAATATAAACTCTCAGTGCTTATTTGCATTTGAGACTCCCGACAATCGCACGACCTTCCCAAAATGACAGCTTTCGCCACCACATAAACACACCCTGTCCCTCTCCCACACACACATACCTGACTCCTACTACCTCTGTAACTGCCCCACTACCTTGGCACATTTTAGTATCCCTCTGCAATAGTGACCTAGCTATCATAATATACATGCAAACATGGGTATGTTGACCGTCACATGAAGGTCAGCCTTTCAAAAAAACCCTGACGACTGAGATCGACTTGCAGCCTCTGGCTTCTTTCCAAACACTGAATTAAAAAATAAATATCGCCGGCATGCCAGATTTATCACAAGCGTTGGTGCTTGAGGTGTTTTATTTAAAGCTTTTCATTGGTGTAGCGAGAGCACTGCTGCGTAATCTTCACGAGCCACCTATGGCACGTCGTAGACTCTCCAGACTTTTGCCTGTCGCGCACCAGTTGCGATGTAATGACGTCCCATGACATACAACACTTGGCAACTGGTCCGAGCTTGCCCCTTGTGGCTTGCCACCTCTTTATAACATGCGCGACCGAAGCCATGAAACAATCACCTCAGCTCGGGAAAAACGCTCACCATTGTAAGCGCTTGAATTTCGCAGTATTGTGGCAGACGTGACCCGCATCAATATTTGCTTAATTCTTCCCGGAAACCTTAAGCTGATTGGAAGTGTTGTCCTTTCCTGAGCCAAAATTCCTGCCATATTTGATTATGTTGTCGAGATGGATATTAACCCGAACACCTTTTGTTTTCCCCTCCCTTGTCAAGTTTGCAACAAGATGACTAAATACCGCCCCATCAGCCCTTTCTTGTGCATGGACATGACCTACATCACCGTTCTTCTGAAAGAGGGGTTTGGCTTCAAGGACAACACTGTTCTGCAGGTAGGTATTTCACTGACGCTGTAATTTAAAGTGCGAGTTGATACAGCATATTTCTATTTATGGTCTCAGAATACCAGTAACATAAGGCAGGAGTGCGCAATCTAATGATCATTCTGCATCTGTCTGTTTATCTCCTACAGCTTACTAAAAAGGTGAATAATGTTGAAACAAGCTGGGCCTTGGGGGCCACTTTCGATTACTTAAAGAACCTGAACATTCACTAAAGCCTGCAGACTTTTCGGTGCCACTGGGTGGGTAAACACAGGGTCAGCGTGAGGAACCTCGCCTACGCCTTACACTCCTGAAGGAGTTTCAAGCAGCCCTGCACTGTAGCCATGCTCTCCCCTCCCTCCCTCCCTCCCTCCCTCCCATTCAAACACTCCTTTCCACAACCAAATGACCTGTATTACACTCAAAATGTCCAGGCCAACCTCATAGTCGTACTGTACGCCTAACCCAGGATTAGTTTATTTCTGTAACTCGGGCGTTGACTCCCCCCCCCCCCCCCCCCCCGCCCCCCCCCCCGTCTTTTTCCTTTCCATCTTTCGTCTCACCTGAGGCGTCTGCTTGTCTATTTTGGCAGTCTTTTGGGTTTGTGATGGGTAGTAAGGTTTAATATAACCAGTCACAGCTTTTTAAGGACCAAGCCTTGTGCTGTGTGAAGATTTGTTTTATTTTTTTTATTTTTTGTTTTTTTTTAAGGGGCGGGTACAATTTCATTATGGAAGTAATTTCGAATACCCATCAGAAATAAATACCTTTGGAACTAGCACTTGTGTATTTAGACACTACTAAAGAAAATAAACGGGATCACACTGCATTCTTAAAACTACTAAATCTTGCTTATCAGGCTGAGATGGATGCAGGAGTAAAGTCGGTCAAGTGCGTGGATGCTGATGTATGAATTTATGTACGTGTGTATTTATGTATGTCTGTACGCTGAGAAGCGTTTGCCTTTATATAGAAGACCGGAACGTCTCGAGCTTCAAGAGATATCTCGGAATTGTAAGTAAAAAATTGAGACAGCCAAATTGTCAAAGCATTACAAATTTGTCTTCTCGTATGAACTCAGGTTTTTTTATTTTTGTTTTGTTTATGTTTTAACCTAAATTACCCAGTCATTAAGTGATGTTAGAACACTGTCTGCATTAGCCACATTACAGGAACCCTTGCAAATAACACGAATGGGAACATTAAAAAGGAAGATCAAATATTTTGGCTCAATGCACTTAATATGCAAAGTATCATTTGTGAATTATTGTATAAATATTTATTATATATATATATATATATATATATATATAAATACTGTTATCTAGATGCACAACAGTGCACGTTCAACTACATTGTCGCTATATCTGTATATTCTCTCTAGATCCATTCATACATGCCTATATTTATATACACATTAGCCATGACTGTATATATCTTTCAATAATCAATAAGATTATTATTCATCATGTATTTTGTGACGGAAATAACTGACGTGATTGTGTACAAGTTTTTTTTTTTCAACCTACTAGCTATATACTCTGTGACAAATTCATCAGATGCTATAAATATGCTTCAAAATAGTTCAGTCTTTGTTGATTACGTACGATGTGAATGATAAAAACAAACCAATAAATAATCATTGTATAAAATATTTGTGTGGCATTTGTGTACTGCTAAATAAAATTAATGTTTATCATGGAATAAACATCCTATGGTAGAATTTACAATAACTGTCGATGAGGAGTACCTCAGGGGTAAATTCTTGGTCCCCTTGAAATTGTGCAGGGACAAGCCAACTAATTTGATTCTGCAACTTGTATACAGCGGCAAAGTAAGTTTTTGTCTAGAAAATATGGGGTTTTCAGAGCCACACGCAAACAGGAACTTATACAAATTTCTGTACAATTTAAATGTACAATATACATACATGGTTTGTAATTTGGACAAAATAACAGGGATTTGAGTTTATATACAACTGTAAAATAACCAAGGCTTCAGAGGTTTGCAAATAGAGCTCGTGAGCTTTATAACAGTGTGACTGTTATACAAACACTTGACAAAGCAAAAGGGAAATGTATTTTAATATATTTAATTTTAATTGAAATAAGCTATAAAATTATAAAATGTGGGTGGCCATTTAGAATTTATTAGAGGAAACTGCACAGTCCACTGACTGGTTTGGGAATAAAATAGTTTGGACAGAAGAAACCAAGAATGACATGGAAAGAGCATACCATATCATCCATCACACCCAGTGCACAGTGTTAGAGCATGGCTGCCTTTTGAATTGGGGCGCTGGTGTTTAGTGAGGTCACTGCTGACAGAAGTAGCAGGATGAATTCATTGAAACGGTGCTAAATTGAGAGTATAGTTATCCCTCAGATTACAGAGGGATAATCAACAATATTGAGAGGAATTGAGAGGAAGCAAAATGAAGATATTTGGTGATGTCTATGGGCTCTAGACTTCAGACAATCAAGGTTGGGAAAGGCTTAAAAAATTGAGCGTGTTGCATTTTATCCTAGACATATTCAGGTCCTCTTAACAGGCAATTATGTGTATAGTAGAAAACCAGGTCTGGACATGGAAACCCTGGGCTGAAATAAGGGAAATTTACTACCAGAAACCACATTCTAAATACATTCCAATTCATTGTATTTTGGAGGAAAGGCAAGCAAAACAGTTATGTTAATAATAACCATCAAGGGCAAAAATTAATTAACAATAAATAAAGGAATAGTTCAGAACGATCTTCTATATAAAAAAGACGATGTAGAGGAAATACAATAAAACGATAATATAATCCTAAACTGTGAAAATGCATCTTTCTATAACCAAAATTTAAAAAAAATATATTGCTTTATTATGGTATTGAAATTCATTTTAAAATGTATTTATTCCACTTTATTCCAAGTTTACAAATCCTTTTTTTATTTCTGATTTCATGTTTTAAAAAAAGCCACCAAAGTTAACTTTTTAAATGTTTAAGGTTTATTGAAACGTGTATGTACAGATTATAATCTCTGCAAACTGTAATAAATAGAGTATTGCCTAATGTTGACAGAATGGTATACTGTAGAAAACTCTTCTACACTGTTATTTCAGCATACTTAGTTGTTTATTTTTTTGTTTTTTTGTTTTTAACTTTGTTTTGTTTTTGAAAACCAAGTCCGGTAGTATAAATAAAGTATGTCCTTTAATTAAACAGTGTTGTGGGATAAGACGCTGTATTTACACACAGAGGGAACTTAAATTAGTATAATACAGAGGAAGAGCAGGGTGTCATTGTCATGCTGCAACAAGTTTAGTTCAGTAATGAAGCTACTGAATAAAGCTGGATTGGCCTCCTTGTTTCATCCCACACGGATGTCTAGAAAATGTGTTCAATTCCGGTTCAATGTACATCTGGGGGTTTTTTTTATTTATATATATATATAAAACGCTTATAAATAAAAAGCCCGTCTGGCTTCTTAGGATGGAAAGTTATTTAAACAATTTTTAAAAAATACTTAAAATCACTCAATTGTTGCAGTTTAACCGCTGCTCATGTTTTCTTTGTGTTTTTTGCTGCTTTATACACTTTTTACACAGGAAATCCTATACAGAATTAGAGCCTGAGATTTAAATTTAATGACATATAACCAAGAATAAATGTCATCTGACCACGTCATGTACAATTTCATTTCTTGTAGCGTCGCCAACAGTAGTTTTCGTTTTTTTTTTTAAGAGTGACTTTTGTATACATCTTTAAAATGTACAGTATATACTATTTAGCAGTGCATATGATTTAAAATAGAATTTATTCATTTAAACGTTTGCATACATACTGTAGACAAAATTCCTAGGCCGTCATGAACCACAGGCCTTTGTGTGAAACAGTCCTTTACTTGCTGGCATAAGCAATAATCTGCTCCTATGGACATAAAAGACAAAATGTAGTATGATTATAGTAAGTATCACTGAAATCATACAAGAAATTGCAAATATTCAGCTTCCTATTGAAGGAATACGAAGGGAAATTAAAGCGAGCATAAGGAAGAAAAAAAAAACCTTAAAATGATCTACTATGTGTGAGAGAGCCTCAAAGACTCCCAGGACAAGCTTTTACAACAAGATATGGTCTTGTTGGTAGATTCTGCTTAGTGAAGAAATGGCCTGTTTCATATGTGCAGTCTGTAATAAAAGGAGTGTGAAAACACAAGCCAATACCGCTTGTGCACAGGCTTGCAACCCCACCCACACTTTCAGTAACAGTAAATTTGATGCTAAACTTAGCTGTAGTAGTAGCTTCTGACCATGCAAATTACAGACGCAGTTCAGCGTATAAAAGCATGTAATCAGAGGACAAGATGAGGGACAGGGGTGGAGAGGGATGGAGATCTTGGAGGCAGCAAAAGTAAGTCAAATGTAAAATGGTAGCTGCAACAAGATGAGTGTCTCAATTGACTGGTGTAGAAAAAAAAGAGGAATTTGAGAGGACAAAAAGCTATAACTCAAAGAAAGAAGCACCACCTTTCATATAAGACAGTGAACGGGATCGAAGAACACAAACAGATGTGTGCTGGGGTCTTACTTTGAGAGGCGGCAGTGCATTAGTGGCCTGGAGGCCAAACGTCCTCAGCAGCACCAGTGGGGGAGCATTAGTGGAGTAAAGTCTCTTCATGAGGTCAATGGCTGCCATCATGGGCAGATTGTGCCTCTGCCGCTCAGTTTCATACTCCAGCAGGTGCTGCATTTCACCTGAAGATCCAAGAACAAAATGCACTATATTTAAAAACATATCTAGAATATTTAAGCGGTATTAGAACACTAATTCTGATGCACCGGGTTTTGAAACTCACCAAAAAGCATTTAAAGAAACAGCAAAAGTTAAATCGGTTCTACCTTAAAGGCACCGAAAGCACCAACGAACCTCCATTTGTGGCTCTTTTTAAAAAATGATTTCCAATTTTAGTTCTTGCCAGACATAAAAAAAACAATATTAAATGGTTCGAGATATAATAAAACTCGGATGAGTTTTTCCTTGTTTGGGAAATGGAAAAAAGCTTAGGAAACCATGCAGTGAGGACTGTGCATAGAGACATGCTGATCTCAAGTCTGAGGTTTAAGGTATGAAGTTTAATATCAAGCCTAGTCGGGAAGATAGAGGTAGAAGTTCCGACCACAAACCATCTAATGTATCCATCTAATGTAAGTCTACTACAAATGTAAATGCCTTTTCCTTATGTATGGAAGGTCTGGAAAGGCATCCTTGCATTTTGGAGCACAATTTTACTCAATTAACTGAGGAGAATTCTGGCTTGTGACTATTTGTTTATGCTAATGAAAAAAAATATGCTACATATTTCATAACCTATGAATAAGTTTGAAGAAAAAAAAAAGAGAGACACACAAATGGACATCTATTTCAGCTATTTGTTTTGGAGTGCATACCAAGGTCTTTGCCATCAAATGCTGCTTGGCTTAGCACCTGTGTCAAACAGGCAACATCCCCAAATCCTAGATTGGCACCTTGTCCTGCCAGAGGGTGTACTCTGTGTGCAGCATCCCTAAGGGAAATAAATAAACCATTGTGTAAAAATCACAGACTCAATTTCTGGATCATAAGAACATCTAAATCTAAAATAAACACAAGAATCATAAATTTATGTCAACATGGACATATATCTAACTGGGTACAATGCAGGTGGGAAAAAAAGATCAAGACAAATAGATGTGGTTTGGAAAATGAAACCACTAACTAGTTTTCACAAAGGTTTTCGATGCACATACCCAATTAGGGCTACTCTGTGGCGGATGTATTCTGAGGCGTGGCCCATTCCGAGAGGGAACATGACCCGGCTCTTAGGGCCAATAGCCGCTACACTTGGTGGAAGTTGGCGGGTGGAGGACCCAGTGGGCATGAGGACGGACAGGGCGTGGCGGAACAAAGAGCCGGCAGCTTCCACCAAGTCAGACTGGCTCTCATTATTCCACTGTAGGAAATGGAGGGGAAAAAAAAATCCACATGAGAAGTGTTTAAACACAATGAAGGAAATAATTTTACACAGATTTCTGTGCTACTCCACTGTCTCGCAAAGAAATACCCTTTTGAACCTTTTCTGTGCCACTTTATTTGAATATCGTTATTTACATGATACCGCAAAGCTGAACAATGAGTGATGAGATTTGGCTCAAGATAAACAAAAACTTGGTATAAAGGGGCTAAAAGATGTTCAGCTTTTAATAGTGCATAATTTTGCACGAAATGGATGCTTCACATGTTTTCTTGTGCTCCATGACTCAGATTTTTGTGTGTGTGTGTGTGTGTGTGTGTGTGTGAGCTAACAGCTGGGCAATGTAATTAGAGGAAGAAGTTGTGCAGACCACACAATTTTGTGCATTTGGTCTGAAGAAACACAATAATGAACAACACTGGCAAACTAATGGTTTAATTAGCAAACCAGTCATAAAGGCAGGAATGACTCAAACTCACAGGCCTGTGACCAGTAAGCTCAGCAAAAATAGCCAGCTTGGGAACAGGGATGTGTTTGAGAACTTGAAGTGTGCATGTGCATGAAGGTTAGGGCTGAAGATGTTAATCCCCGAGAATATCCATGACTCGCATACATGATCGAGCAAAATAAAACCAGGTGTGACGCGCTCAAACGACTCTGCTATTAAAAGGATATTGAACGACTATAGACTCACAAAGGCATTGTTAATGGCATCCACAAAACTCTCTTCATCCATGTGAAGGAGCTCCTCTGCATGGTGGTGACTAGTAGACCAAACCAGGGAGCTCTCCGTGTTGGACAACTGCATGCAAAAGGAAAGAAAGCAACCCAATAAAGAATACACGATTTTCTATTCAACAACTGTATAATGCAGCTAGACCTATAATCCAGCTTCAACCGCCTGACCTCAGATATCAATCCACCTCGTTCCACAGTCAGTAGCATCTTACCGGCAGCATTGCAATTGGCCCGGTTGGGAGAAACCTCTGCCATGCCACATTGTTTTCAGTAGGCTGCAAATAAGAGAAGAAAAAAAAAAAACACAAGATGAAAGAGTCAACTCAGCCGAACTGAAATACTTTAAAACAAAACAAAGCACGCTGACTACAAATGAAGAACCGCGCACACACAATGTTTACATTCTTGTTCTCCACATACCTCGGATAAATGCAAAACGGCCACTACGGCCGACTGGTCGTAATTCCACTTGACAGTGGGGATCCCTGCCTTTCTTCGAACCATGGAGTTTGGTCCGTCAGCACCAATCTGTGACAACATGCAGATTGCCCAGTATATTACTGCAAAATAGCTCTCTAATAAGGCCAAGTCTGAGTCTACATTCTTCTCACCAGCAGCTTGGTTTGCAAGGTGCATCCACTGGCTAATGTCACCTGGACCCAAGGGATTGAGTCAGCCACCTGGAAAGGCCTGGGCCAAGTGTACTTCACCACCTTGGTTCTGTACTGCACTTCAACTTGATCTAGATGAGAAAATATGAAAGAGGGAAAATATCAGGAGTCACACATTTGAGAGAGAATGGATTAAAAAAAAAAAACAGAAAAACAAAAATATCATAATTAAAATTATACATATATACGCATACATACACACATTTAAAATGCATTACAAAATCAGGGTGAAGATTTCATTTGCAGAGGCTGAGAGCAGCTTGACTAATTGCAGCAATTTGCTGCAACTGAATACCGTCAGAACTTGGAGCTCGCAAGATGCTCCAGTGCGAAATGTGGTTTTTCATATGGGCCAAGAGACTACTGCACGTGTCTGCATGTCTCGTGGAAACTCTGCTTCTCATGGAAACTGTAACTCTAATCATGTGCTACATGATTGAAATAGCAGAGAAAACATGAGCCCATCAAAGAGACTACGGCCTTAGAAAAATCCAAAAGGGAAAAAAAGTACAAATAAACAAAAGCACCGGGCAGGAAGGAACAGTTTGTGGCGACACCATGTGCCAGGACAGCCGTAGAAGCAACTGGGTGCACTCCAGGCTCTGGTTCACAGGCCCCGTTAAGCACCATGAGAAGCTACCGAGAGCAGAAAGTAAACAGCAGTAAACAGCAAGCACTGCCATGCAGTTAGTGGAAAACTCAAGGCTATAGCCACACACCAAAAAAGTTGGTAGAAAAAACAATATTTACAACATCAGTTTGTAAATTGACATTAACAGGACAGGATGTTATAATTATGTACATAACATACTCATTACATTTGCAAATGCGGATAACACTTGCATCCAAAGCATGCTTCTCCTAAAACATAATACAGCAGTCTCAACCCAGTGGTGGCAGATTAGCAGTGGCATGAACTCGCGAACACAGTCAGAAAACCGCTGCCGATAACTTTCATGCTGTGTGTGTGTGTGTTTGATATGTAACACTTCCATGGGTCGTCAAAAGAAACAACAAGTAATCAAAGATTTTAAAATGTTACCGGTTACCTGAAAGTGTTTGAAGCTGTTTAGTAAGAGCGGCCACGATGATGTCGTTCTCTACAACGTACGCCATTTCGTCCTGAAGATTCTCTTTATCGAAGGTGATCAGGGCATCAGAACAAGCGTCCCATACCTGAAAGTAAAAAGGGAAAAAGCTGTTACCCCCCCAAAAAAGTTACTGAAGCTCCATTCCTGGAATTCCAAAAAGTATGGACGACACTATACTAAAACCCATCAAAGCTGTATTACAGACTAATGTCCGGCCAAAAACAACACGGGAACTGGAATCGGAGTGGCGCAAAATTAATCAACACACTCCGAGTTACTTGGTTATACAGGGGAGTAGGCTGAGGCAAAGAAATAGCAAACAGTTCTTTATGTGGTGTATACCTGCATTTATAGCTAGACAAATAGTCAGGAAGAAATAGTCGAACATCACACTCAAGCTGGCATTTTTGTTTGGATTGCTTTTCAGGCTGTAAAATATTATTTTTGCTTTTACGCACGAACATGATTTAGGTGTTGAAACAGTTGCTCTTTTAAGACCTCAACCGACTCGTTGCCAAGGTGACCGGGAACAGAATGCACAGGATTTTATCTTAAGTCATAAAGTGCTTGGGATATGCCCATACTGAAACCACTAACAGTGTTGGGATTTGCACTTTTTCAAACCCATTTGTGTGGAAGATTAAAAAAAAAACGTGACCAAACCCAGAATTACAAGGATTTTACACATAGGAAAAACAATGCTGTAGATAATACACACGCTGCTGCATGTTGCTATGGACTTTCAGTCATGGCAATCATTCACGTTGAGCTATTTTTGCTCTCTAGATACTAGGAAAGGTACAGGCCACATTGGTTATCTGATAACTCTGAAGGGGAACCTCCAACACTTTAAAATACACTTTCTGGTAGTTGGCATTTCCCAAACCCACTTTGGTCTTTTTCCTCTAACCGCATTTTTCCCCTTGTTTGAACATAAACACATATACAAGACTGAAAAAGAGAGGTTACAGGGAACAGAAAAGGTACAGCGAGTGAGGGATACCATATAGTGGCCTCTTATGACATCCCTTGACTTGCCCAGAAACCACAGGATTTCTTTTTCGCTTGGAGGAAGGCCACATCTTACGTGGTGGACCCGCATTTCCACAAGAGTGTAGAAACCATGGGTGCCTTTGCTGCTGACCTCTGGGCTATCCGCAGCCCTTTCCCCCCCTTCTCGAACCTGGTTTTCCCAATGAGGTCTCCTAATTAGTAGCAAGGGAACTTGGCCACTAGTTTAATCTGCCATGATTTATAGTGACAGAACATTATGAACTAACTTTTCTGAATTGATGCTTGCAAAACACATATACTTCCTGTGCCAAAATTTCATGCAAAACGCATAAATGTGAAATAACTGCTTATTTCAGGGTCTCTCATTTTTTTTAATTATAACCTCCTGAAAATGTGGGTGTCATGCCATTTTAATTATAACTCTTATTGTTATAAGTACAGTAAAAGCATATTTATGTTGTCAAACAACACTGACTCACTACTTCATCAAGTTTGGTCCATTTAAAAGTTGGAACAGAGAAACACAACTCCACCCAAAATAAGAAAGGGTTTCTCACCACTGTGTGAACTGCATACAGAACCCAGAATGTGCCATCGATTGATAGCGCGCTTCCACGTTTTTCCAATGAATCGCTCCGATTTGATACAAACCTGCATTTTTTGATAGGGCTTGCATCTCAGATTGACGATATGATCCCAAGCTCCAAGACCTGGAAAAGACATAAGATGAGTCAGTGCGTGAGTAACAATTCACGTGGATTAGTAAAGCAATCAAGCTTTGCCAAACGCTGACTTGATCACACCTACAAAGATGCTAAATGACTTTCCTATGCATTAGAGTTAAGCCAAAGCTGCAAAATGAGATGAAAAATCTGAGTTGGGAAACGCTAGAAGAAAAACACAATTTGCCTGTTGTATTAAAACCTATATACAATGAAGAAAAATACTGTCTGACAAACTGATGTACAAACAAAGTTAATCTGTATTTACTGACATTTCCTAAACCAGAAACACTCGTCTAAGTACATTTCAAAGCCCTGTGATATGCTGCATTATGATGCCGCTTACTAAAGCGAACAAATAATTATTGTCCTCATATACCACACATTCCCTCATATTGCTCAAAAGAGCTGCTTTTAATTATCCCAATGGAACAAAATGAGGAGTGCACAAGTCTCTTTTTTTTATCCTCTGGCCTACTTCCTGTTGAATCTTCTATCCGCAACAACTGCTGCAAATAGGCTTAATGACAGCGTCGTCTCTATGAGCTTTGCTATGATTGGAGCAGATGCATGTTCTTTCTGCAGAGAGCCCTTTCAGGGTATAATGCCCCTCAATTAACCAGAGCACTGCCTCTAAATGAACCCTCACACGGTGCATCGTGTGCTAAGAAAGACACGCAGCCATTTCTGGTATATTGCAGGATGATTTTGGGTTTGTCACAGTGGCAGAAAAAGAAAACATGACAAAAACCACCAACGACCACTTTTACAAATATAATGCCACGACATGTAAAGGCACTGTACATGCCTATAGTTAGCTTTGCTAACCGGCTGAAAGCAAGACAATTCATCAACAAAACAGCTGTGCGACATTCTACAACACCTAGGGGAAAAACTGAGTTCATTTAATTTTAACAAAAAGATTTAACAAGGGTTACATCATTCAGACCTGACGCACACATCAGTAGATTCGTCTAAAGTTGTGCTTTCCATCGACGCGCGACAAAACCATCAATTTAGTCCGGATGTTTAACAGAAAATGATTTCTTAAGTATTATACTTTTGCATTTGTTTGTTATATACTTTTGAATTATTTTGCCTGCTATGTCTGCTATGTCACTCAGGCAAGCAAGCCATGATGTGTACAATTACAGCTGTGTAAAACACCAGCGGGTGAACCAGACATGCATTTTACTGGACAAATTGCATCATCCAAATTCAGTTTGCAAGAACAATTTTTTTTTCCACCAGCGAATTTTAAATACTCCAACAAAATGGAAACATTTTGAGAAAAAAAAGCCAACCCTATTACACAAGCAGATAGCATTCAATTGCGCAATAGGCTTGATAATAAGAAATGTTAGTGTCTTTACGGTAAACTAATTGTTTTTCTTATAATGGCTCCTTAGTTTGGCCTAAGTAAATTCTACAGCTTTCTTATATTTATATACTTTATACACTTATAAACTTCAGCACTGGGCAGCTGATATCTGCGAGTTAGGATAGTCTACTCCTTCATGGTGAACTCATTCATTATTGATACACTGTTGACAAGGACAAACATCACTCAGCTCTTTAATACAACTAAATCTACTGCTGGTATTTGTATATGGCATATACAAACACTTATGTATGGTTATGAATTTGCACATGGTAGAACTCTGTGTGTCTTAAACACCTAAACTCAACCATTGCATAATATAACACACACCGTAAGCAACTTTAAGTTGAACTCTTAAGTTATAAAGTTACAACATATTCTCATATTCTACAAAGACTTGTGCTTGGAGTTCAATATGCTGCCTCTGTAACTCTGCTGTACCCCATAGCCCCCCCCATTGAGATTTATTCAGAGAAATCTGATCCACACTCAACATACTGAGAGTTCCAGTGTACTGCCAGGGAAAGAATAGGCCTTAGGTATCCTAAACACACATGATAAAACTGAATCTACAATACAATGCGTTGACTGATTATACTGAACATTGGATGGGGGGGGGGGGGGGGGGGGGGGGGGGGGGTTAGGTTTCAATTGGATTTCAGGTAGCTGTTCTGCAATTTTCAACTTTGCAGTTTGTATGAAGTTTCTGTAACTTCGAGTTGCTGCTCTTTGCTGAGAGAAGTGGAACATGATACAGTCTTCAGCTGTTGTAGACAATCTGTCTCAAAGTGCGTGCGTTATGTATGATGACATTTGTCCCCACAGACCATTATTACTGATGCGCCACCAGATATTCTCTGGAGCGCTCTGGACAGGTAAACACAGACGACACTGGCAGAACATGGAGCAAAAGGCAAAGGGGCAAAGAGAAGATTCAGGCTAAATATAAATGTTGCAAATTTCAAAGTAAAACACCTTACAATCAGTTTACCTTTTTTTTCCCATTCATTCATTTTCTACCGCTTTTATCCGATCTTCCCTCGGGTCACGGGGAGCCTGTGCATATCTCAGGTGTCTATGGGCATTAAGGCAGGATACACCCTGGATGGAATGCCAACCCATCGCAGGGCACACCCACATTCACACACACATTCATACACTAGGGACAATTTTTCAAGGTGCCAATCAACCTACCGTGCATGTTTTTGGACCGGGGGGAAACCGGAAAACCCGGAGAAAAACCTCCTGAGGCACGGGGAGAACATGCAAATTCCACAAACACACATGACCGAGACGGGAATCGAACCCGGATCCTGGCGGTGTGAGGCGAACGTGCTAACCACTACGCCACCGTGCCCCTTCAGTTTACCTTTTTTTTTTAATAAAAATGTATTTACATTTTTATAAATGACCATAAATAACCAAATGGGGAAGGTGCTAAGCTCAGTGGTTAAGGCATTGGGCTCAGGACTGATAGGACAGGTTCATATCACAGCACCATCAAGCAGCCAATAGCTGGAGATCACTGCATGGTTTCTTTCTTGTACTATTCTAGAACCATGTCAGAGTCAGTGAGGTCATATTTCTTCATTCTGGTGTATGATGCGGACATGACACTGATGTTTGAATTGTCGTTCATTTGGATGGTGTGAAAATGCAGTGAGAGAATTAGACACGTTGAATACAATTGAAGATAATATCTGCTAGACTTCTAAGAAAACCAGATGGGAAGGAGCATGTAATGCACAAGTATAGAAGCAAGATGTTTAGTTATACCACTGAGGAGTGTCGCTGAGCCTGGACTGATAGAGCTGACCCGTGTGCTGTAAACCTCAGGCACCTTGTCCATTTCTTTCTTGGGGCCAGCTTCCAGTAAAAGTATCTTTCTGCCTTGTAAATTCGGATCAGAGCCTGAGGAAACAAAAACACACACACAAAAAAATAATTCAACTTTAAATGGTATGTTTTGAAGGTAGCTGTGCAAGACTGTTTAAAGACCGTCTTTTTATTAGTCTCAGAAGGACTGCATCATTGCTACAAACCATAGTATTTACATTTGTACATTAAAAGATTGACAACTATTACAATATGTATCTGCACTCGTCAATATTGCTACTATTTGCAACTCTAGTAGATGCTAAACAGCAGTTTGTTGCTGTATACCTGTACTAGTTCTATCTATACAGCCATCCATATATAATTTGGAGACTACAAATGCTTTGAATTTATTTTTTAGTGATTTAAGTGCCACTGAAACTAAAAGATGCACAAAGGAGGAGTCTCTGAGGTTTTAAATGATGTGCATTTAGTTAACTCGTGCGTGTGTGTGTGTGTATATATATATACACACATATACATACACACACACACATACATACATACAACAGGTATTTACATGTCTTGTGTAATGTGTGTATGTATGTATGTATGTATATATGTATATATATATATATATATATATATATATATATATATATATATATATATATACACACATATATACATACACACACACACACACATACATACATACAACAGGTATTTACATGTCTTGTGTATGTGTATGTATGTAATGTATGTATGTATGTATGTATATATATATATATATATATATATATATATATATATATCCATCCACACTGCAGTGCTTTAATGGTAGCTCAGTTAGTTCTGGTGTTTAAAAAGTCAAAAAAAAAAAAGGAGGAAAATATGCAAAAGGGTGACATTTTGGAGGAAAGGAATGGACTCCATCAGATCTGCACGCTGATTGCCTTTTGGCCACGTTTGCACCCCGGGACCCCAGTGTATGTGTGTTTGTGTGTGTTTCACTGAAACCGCAATTGCAGCTTTAAACTGCGAGGCCACTCATTCAGCGCCTAACCTTAAAAACTTCCATCCAACTAAATGAGTACTTCATGATGTGAAACGCTGGGGTCAGAGTAAAGTGAAGGGCGGAAATGAACGTTATGGCTGCCCTTCCTGGGCCACACTGTACTTAACCACCATCCGTCGCACAGAAAGGAGCGTAAACTGGCCGTTTTGGGGGAAAAACTCACCGAGCGAGCATGCCATGGCGGTCCCCACCATTCCTCCGCCTGATATGACGATATCGTACACGTCGTCTCCCTCCTCTCCATGTCCAGAGGACGGGGTTACTGTGCTGAACGTCTTCAGTCTCCTCCAACTCCTCACACCGAAGCCGTGGCGTCCCACTCCGGCTGCAGCCTGTTTCACTTTCACCAATGTAAACATGTTGAGGAGCGAAGAAGCCGCTTTATACCACACAACGGAATCGCGGGTTTAAACTCAACCCTTAAAACAAAAACACACACAAACACACACACACACACACATTCAAGCTGCACCCTCTTACTGCCAAACACATTAACTTTCCCCTTATCCAGCCATGATCATACAACAGCTCCCGTAACAGTCCGGCACTTCCTGTTTAACCAGCCAATCACGAGCCAGGGCTTTTTTAAAAAGTCACTTCCACTGATATTATTATTATTATTATTATTATTATTATTATTATTATTATTATTATTATTATTATTATTCTTTTTGAATGGTAAATACGCGAACAATTAAATTATTGCCAATCTAATGCGGTTCTTAAAGGTGCCAGAAACGTATTCGGTTTTTAATACAATAGTTCTATTTAGCACCATCGTGCAGTCCGGAGGAACATTGCAGTGCAGCTTCAGGCTCTGAGAGAGAACGCGAAGAACGTTTCTGCTGAACTCTGCGTTTGAGACAGTGATTGGAGATCTTTCCGATGAAATGAGATAACAAAAAAAAATACGTTTTTATTTAGAGACTGCGTCTCGCCGATTGCTGCTTTAAATCACAAGTCTCGGGTGAGAATAGTGAAACTCACTTAGTGTCTGTAGAACCTGTCGATTCCTGTAGAAATTTCCTATTTATTATTATTAGTAGTAGTATATCTAAAAAAAAATGACCATATGTAAATGATCTGTAAATGCATGCTGTATAAATGGGCTCGTTAATACAAGATTTCCGCAAATGTAATGGCGCGTATGTGTTCCGGCGTCACTGTTGCCATGGTAACAGCAGCCACCACGCTGCACCCAGTGTTGTTTCTGCTCGAATGCTTTTGCTCATCTTGCTACAAATATAATCCCAGATACTTTCATTACATTATTCGTCAAACACCTTCCGATTGACCTACATATGTGTCATCCTTTCAGTCATGAGGTTAGGTTCCTTGCTCAGGTGTCTAGGAGTGGCAGTTTGCTTGGGATTTGAACTCGTGAACTTTGTCTTGAAATTCCAACGTCTTAACCACTTGTAGACGATTGTCACGAAATAGCATGAAACTCTGTTTCAGCTCGAACAGCCAATTTAATTGATGCATTCTTCAAAGCCAGTGTATGCATAATTGACAATTAACATAGATCATACCGGAGGCACTTTGTACTTAAAAATGTTATTAAAAATTTATTATGGCTATAATGTTCCTATTACCATTTTTGTCACATGACTCTGTTCTTAATCAACTCCAGTTTATGTGATAAGACTAATATTACTCTTAAAATACCAATCTGTTAATGTTGACATCTGATTGATATCGTTTACATTTTTCATGAGCCCAAAATCTTGTTACTTCATATCAGGAGTTCCTTGCATCATTTCTTAATCTCAAAACGTTCTGCTTTATCATAAACTGATTCCGAGCTGTTTGTTTGTGCTAAGCAGATGCCACCAAGCAAAACAAGTTTAAAACAGAGTGTGCATTCTACCCTGATTGGTTTCTTGCTACTTGCTTGACCAGAAAAGTTTTTATTCTGCTCATAAACAAAAAGGCCCAGGTGACTTCAAAATGTAGTTGTGTAAAAAGCAAAACATTTGACTTTGAAATGTATCAATGATATGTCATTGACTGATGCAATGTTTTTTTCTGTCACATCTCCCTCTTCCTCCTTTTCCCAGACGTTTTCCCTGTTAGAGGAATCTAAGCGTAAAGAAATGGTTGATAAAGAAGTCAGGATGAGTGCTTCAGAGAGACTGCAGTCCTTCCTGGAGGATAGGGAAAAGTCTAATACCCTTCTGGAGAAGCGATTAGAGGCCCTGAAAGATTCACACAGACAACAACTTCAGCAGATCAAGCTGCAACATAATGCTGGTCTCGAGAGCCGTACTGTGCAGAATTCACTGCTCTCAAACAAACTCTAATGCTCTGAAGATGACCAAGAGCCCGCAGAGAAATCTGAATAAAGATGGAGGCAACACCAAAAGCAGTGAAAGCATTTACCTGTAAGTTCAAACTCTTTGGATTATATATCAGATACTAAAATTGGACAATCTCAAAATTGTTTTCACTAGTTACCCTGCTTATAGAAAACAAATACAGGTAATGAATTGTCTTTTTAAAATAAACAAACACATTGGTATCTTGGCTTCAGTTACTAAAACGATGCGTTTTTAAATAGATAAACAAAACTGTTCTGTACATGATTGAAATGTCACGCATCTAATATCCTATATGTCTTTGATCTAAATGTTAAAAAATGGCTTCGTGTTCAGGTTTAACAGACCACAGAGATCCTCCTCCACACCTGACCTGAGCTCCAAGATGAGTAAGCACAAGGCTCTTCATACTTTTGGAACCTGGGGAGCTACCATGACTTCTTCACAAGATTACAAAGAATACCTGGACTGGGCTGAGTGTCAGAAACAGTTTCGAGTATCACCTGTGCCGGAACACATCTCCAAACTCCTTTATGATGATATGGTAAAGACGCAGGAACTTGTGAGGAATGAGGGACGGCAGCAAAGAAAAGAATTCCTTTTGTCTATTCAGAAACCCTTTAGATTTCACCAGAGAGAGGAAACGAGAAGGGAAAAGCTAAAAACAGAGACCAGTGATGATAAAGTGATTGAATGCAAGAAGGATGACAGAAGGAGAAGGTGCATACCTCAAGCTGTAACAGACCCAGCAATCTCTGAACAAATGAAAGGTGCTTTTAACATTTCTTTTTTGCTGATGTATACAAACGCATCGGTGTATTGAGAGATAATATTCTTAGCCCATGCTTTTTTGTAATTTCCTGAAACTATCACTAAAATAATTTATATGTATTTATATCTTCTAAACGATGACTTCATGGATTGATTACTTATGTGAGGTTAGGCATTCTGGTGTTTATTTATTGTAAATCTTGCATTTAATGTCACTAGAAAAGGAGCACCAGAGGAAACTCCGCATCCAAGTCAGGGCTCAGGAAACTCTTAGGGCGTCCTCTGCCCCCATCCAGAGCCTGAGTACCAGACCTGAACATCTGGCTCGGAGCTCCCAGCAATCCAAGACCAAAAATCTGGGATTCTTGGAGCAGAGTCCATCTTTCAGACCAAAGACGAACGTGAAGGTCCCAGACTTTCAAAAGTTGCACCGGGCCTTCCAAAAAGAGGTGATGGACAGAACAGGGAGAAGAGAGGTCACGCTCTGCCAGCCATTTCAGCTACGAACGTCTGCTCTTCAACCACGTCACAGCAAAAGCAGCACAGACCAGTCACCAGTTGGTTTAATTTTTTTTCTTCTTTGCTGTTTATTTTTTTTATTTTTATGGTCCATGTTTAAATACAAAACCTTTTGCACGTTTGATTTTGAACAATAGAATGCTTACACACACACACACACACTGATTTAGGATGCTATATAAAAGGCTGACAAATGTGTAGCCAAATAATGTATTATAGTGTATTATGACACATTTATGTGACTAAGAAGATGAGTTTTATATGTTTGATACTAAACATATAAAATTCCTCATGCCTGTGTGTTAGCTAGTTAATGCTATTAGCTAGGATAATGCTAAAATGCTGTTCGTTATTGTATATCCAGATATTCTAGGCCATATTTAAGTGAATATCTAAGGCAAATGCAAATCAAGATCCCAATGGGAAATTCTACCCAATATACAGCACAGGTGATAAATATTAGATAGTTTACAGGCAACTAGCTAACTTGCTAATAAAACGGGTTGCTAGGCTAGTTGTTGGTTCTGGCAGATTAAAATGTATAATACCATACAAAAAAACTCGATTTTAGACATGCTTTTAAATGGATTTTTATTTGTATTTGTCATTAGAAATATACTGATATAAATGGTTTAAAGAGGAGCAATTCATTTAGTGGCCTGACATCATTATCTAGAGATACTCTCCCAACTTATATAACCGATGCTGCCAGGAAAAGGTCTATGGCCATAAGGTGAGCAGAGTAATGCTATCCCCATTCCTCATATATAATAGTATTTGTTCCCAATAACGTTCTTGTAGATTTGAACTATTCCTGCTTTATCTCTCTTTTCCACACAATGCAGGAAGTCTGTGGAGCTGAGAGATAGTAAGGAGCAAGAAAGTGCAGAGTGGATGAGAAAACACACAATGAACTCTCAAACCATGAGCAGAGGACTTGTATCACGAGCCAAAGCTATGGACCCACACAGAAGTCTGAAAGAGGTCTACCAGGAAAAACTCAAACAGCACAGGCAAGCATTTTCTACTGTATATAAGAAGACAGGTTTAGACAGGTTTGCTTTCAGTCTCAGCATAGTAGCTCTAATTTTAAACGTATTAGTTCTCATCTTGGAATATGAAGGCTGTGGAAAAGGAAGACTGGCATCAACGCAAGGAGTGAGCAATTAGGAGGAAAAAAAAACCCCAGTGAAAATGACAGTGCAGATCGAACCCCCTGATGTGAAATGACAGACTTCATCACTAATTCATGCATAACCCCTTCAAGCGTATAGCTTTCGTGATTTAACTCGTGATTAATTGCAACCCAATGCCACATTTCTATCTGTTCAAAATATACCGTGAATTAATACTTTGTTATACTCTAATTATTGAAAAAATATGCATGCTGTATGCAAATGTATGTTTTTTTTTTTTTATTAGTGAAAACAAACTCAACATACTCTAGACCATGAAGTCATATATTCTTATATATGGCTTATATTCTTGTAAATTAATGTGAATGAAGTAATTATGGTGTAAATTATGGTGAATGGTGTAACTCATTTGAACACCAAACTGTACTTTTGCTTTGTTTCCATTTAATTGCCGGCTGTGTGCATCGTAGTGTTTTTTTGTGCTTGATTTGAAATTTGGCGGATCAGTAAAACAGTGATTTAGTCAAAAGTGTAGCAATTAAAAAAGATTTTCCGGTTTTGTTTACATCTTAGTGAAGAAAGGACATTGTGAATACATGTGTTGCAGTGAAGGTATTAATTTTCCCCTCTTTTATATTTATTTATTTATGTTTGTTATAAAATTGGGAAGACAGAAATCCCGGCTGCATTATTTGCGCATGAATAAAATTAGTGCATTTAAAATGTGTTCATTTCGACAGCCCTAATTGAAACCAAATTCAGTGTAGTGTGAATGTAGCATCACCTGCTAGTGAGATACCATCCAGATCCAGTGTAAATCAACTACAGCAGTCTTCATCTATTATATAAGGAATAAATGAACACAATATATATTTTGTCTTCTAATTGCAGGCAGGCTGATCAAGCAAGGATGAAAGATTATAGAAAAGAACTGAGGGAGATGAAAGCTCGGGTCTCAGCACGTCCTTACCTTTTTGAACAGGTGTCACAGGTACTCTAAAAGCCACGAATAAATAATGCATATTTTAGTCCGTCTTAATATAGCCGACCAAAACATCCTGCTGCGCTCATATTTTATTTACGCCGTCATTTTCGAAAACCCTTTCTTGTAGAGAAACGCTAAGACTGATGCTGAGCGCAGATACAGAAGTACTCTAGAGCACGAGGGCCTGGATGAACATTTTGTAAAATCCACGGGAGAAAAAGATGAAAGCCAGACATCAGAGAATATAGACACCGATGGCAACAGTAATGCAGACGATCAAAGCTTTGAAAGTGACAATCAGCACAGGTAAACAGGCTAAATATTACATATTTATATTGTAATCAAAGTTATTGTTATTGTAGATAACAGGGTGACCTATATTTTGATAATATGTAAACCAGTAGATTTTACTTCCTCACTTATGGCCTATAATGAAATTACACACAAACCATGGGGGTAAATATTTCTGCACACACACACAGACACTCAGGCAAAGGGTATGACGAGAGATTTTAATAAACTTCTTCTGCCATAGGAACGGAAGCCGGGATGACAGCGTCCGTAGTGAGGAAGGAATAGAAGACAAGAGTTTAAAACACAAAGTGAGCTGACATTGAGTGAGCAGTTGGTATTTGGTTAACACAGCGTGCCATGGTCAGATACAAGAACACTGGCACTTTTCTAGAATGGGTTCGGCGTCTGGGCCTTGCTGAAAATGTGGTAAGCCATGTAGATCTCAGAGATATAATTTTTGTTTTGAATGGCTTGTGTCTAAATGTTTACATGTCATGTTTGTACGCGATTTGTACGGGATGATTATGATTCTCCTTCGACAAGATGGGTTCTGGCCGTGCAACCTGCTTATTAAGATGAAAATGTCAAAGCCAGTTTGGGATTTGTTGATCTATATATTTTGGTGAGACCGCTTCACAGAAAGAAGACTTTTGCAGCGTTAACATGTGCTTGTGTATTTAGAATTCCATTTGAAATAATGCTTGAGGCTATACTGTATTGAGGCCATTACAGTACATGTTCTGGAGTCTGGAGACTGGAATGTTCGTTCAGTGGATTATTAACCAACGGGAAATTGTCTCCTTCCATCAGCTGAATGAAAACCATCACACACGAAAAGCTTTTCTTCTATGATGTCAATGAAAATAAACGGTGAAAAAAACCCAAGAAGGATGAGGCATGTCTTAAAGTCAAAGTGCGGACATATTAGGGGTGACGCTTGACTATTTTGAGAACCACAATGCCTCGTCAATGCCATTATGTCACTATCATGTCATTTTGCTGCCTCAGCTATCTGGTTATTTAAGACCTTATAATTTCCCAGATTTACAGTAGACACTCCCTCCAACCTATTTCAAAAATGTTTTGGCAAGATATATTGCATAAATTCATTCATACATTCATCTTCTACGGCTTTATCCGATCTTCCCTCGGGTCACGGGGAGCCTGTGGCTATCTCAGGCGTCTATGGGCGTTAGGGCAGGATACACCCTGGATGGAATGCCAACCCATCGCGGGACACACACGTACACTCACATTTATACACTAGGGACAATTCTCCAAGGTGCCAATCAACCTACCGTGCATGTTTTTGGACTGGGAGGAAACCGGAGAGCCTGGAGAAAAACCCCCTGAGGCACGGGTAGAACATGGACCCTGACCCTGGGGAATCGAACCCGGACCCTGGCGGTGTGAGGCGAACGTGCTAACCACTAAGCCACCGTGCCCCTGACTGCATTTTGTGTATCTTTATGTGTTTAAAGGTTTATAAACAAACATAAACATACATATGTACATATATGCAAAATATTAAAAGAATTCTAATTGAAACATGTCAAAAAACTAGAAGATTGGAGTACATGGTACATGACTTTTACACTTATCAACCAAAATGTTCTATCTATAACCTATAAAGATTCTTCAGCTTGTGGCGGAAGGTTTGGATAAATTATAGGGTACAGTCCATAGCTATCCAAAGAACCCTCGAGTAACTATTTTTTGCAGCTTTTAAAATAAAATGACTGTAAAATGCTGACTATTAAAGGGAATTTCAAAGGTACTTTAGAGATTTGTATGTTGCATATTTTGCTGATCAACTGGACTATACCCGTAGGAGCCAAGCGTCACACCACAAGCAAAAGATTCGATGTGTATCTGCTCATGCAACTTAGTCAAGGTGCTGTTTCGCTCGAGATCTGAGATCTGTTTGGCCTGAGCATTTAGCATCACATGATGGAAAGTTCAAGGGCTCCTGCAAGGTCGTCATGGCAACTGTGCTCTCTCCTGCTACCCTGTCATTTCCAAGCACACTCCGTTTCCAGACAGATTGTCCCTCACGATGACAGCACTTCACTCAAACCAGTGCATGCAGTCGATTTGCCATTTGAACTCCCTGAAGAGGAATTCCACATACTAACCCGGCAAGCCATTAACATAGAATCCGCCGAACAAACATGCAATGAACAATTAAAGCAAACATGATGACTAAAATCCATTTCTGACTTTTTTCTTGTTTTTTTTCTTTAAACCGCAATGTATCATCAAGTAAAGGCAGTTAGAGGTGTATATATTGTTTTCCGCATATAAATCACTCCAGTTCATTAGGTGTGTGTTGCTGCATATTGTTCGTTATGTGTGTGTTGCTGCAGGTTGTTCATTAGGTGTGTGTTGCTGCATATTGTTCGTTATGTGTGTGTTGCTGCATGTTGTTCATTAGGTGTGTGTTGCTGCATATTGTTCGTTATGTGTGTGTTGCTGCAGGTTGTTCATTAGATGTGTGTTGCTGCATATTGTTCGTTATGTGTGTGTTGCTGCAGGTTGTTCATTAGGTGTGTGTTGCTGCATGTTGTTCATTAGGTGTGTGTTTCTGCTTGTTGTTCATTAGGTGTGTGTTTCTGCTTGTTGTTCATTAGGTGTGTGTTTCTGCTTGTTGTTCATTAGGTGTGTGTTTTTGCTTGTTGTTCATTAAGTGTGTGTTATTCATTAGGTGTGTGTTTCTGCATGTTGTTCATTAGGTGTGTGTTGCTGCATGTTATTCATTAGGTGTGTGTTTCTGCATGTTGTTCATTAGGTGTGTGTTTCTGCATGTTGTTCATTAGGTGTGTGTTTCTGCATGTTGTTCATTAGGTGTGTGTTTCTGCATGTTGTTCATTAGGTGTGTGTTTCTGCATGTTACATGTTGTTCATTAGGTGTGTGTTTCTGCATGTTGTTCATTAGGTGTGTGTTTCTGCATGTTAGGTTTTGTTTGTTGTTCATTAGGTGTGTGTTTCTGCATGTTACTCATTAGGTGTGTGTTTCTGCATGTTGTTCACTAGGTGTGTGTTTCTGCATGTTGTTCATTAGGTGTGTGTTGTTGCATCTCTTAAAATAGCTACACTTGTGTTCTACAGAATTCTTGAACCCTGTCATTATGTCTTAATAGGGGAAATATTTAAACAATACAATATATTGAAACTATTTACTGGATACATACTATTATCATCCTCCACAATATTTTGGGGAAAAAAATGCAGTTTCATAAACTATAACAAGAGAAAGGTGATTTATTGTTACAACATGAATGGGGGAAGGAAAAAAAAAATCCTTTCAGGTAATGGCCATGGTCTCACCTGCAGGAGGAGCTGTGCCTCATAACATCTTCATCTTACTAATGCTAGGAGCATTAAGAGCCACAGATTTTCCTCTGTCTGTCTGTTGTCTGTCTGAGCTCACTGTATAGGAGGACAAGAACATATAGTGCATCTGTGCAATAGCTAGCTAGATGAAAGAGTTTGTTAGAGGAGGGATAATGGCAGATACGAACGCATCAACCTTGTCATCTCGCTGACAGCACATCAAACTAGGCTGTGTGAGGGCGCATGCTTCAGCAAGGGGAGAGGGAACACAGAGTAAGTGAGTGAGTAAGTGAAGGAGAGAGAGAAATAGATTGAGAGAGAGAGAGAGAGAGAGAGAGAGAGAGTAAACGCAAGGCTTTACATGCACATATTCACACAGAACACCCTGAATTCCCAAAGCCCGAGAGGGAGCCACAGAAAGCAAGGTCACTCTAGAGCAAAAAACAAGGTATGTCACCTGTGCACACCATACACTTCTATGATGCTAGAGCAATGTAGTTCCAATTTTACTGAAGATTTACACTTGCAGCTTCTTAACAGTCCTTCTCTTGTCTAAGACTTTTTTTTTTTTCTTCCCACCCTTGATTTCCAGGTTGACCACAAGTAAAGCTCTTTCTTGTTTTGGGATTAAGGAAATGGCAACTGTGAATCAGGAAGTCCTGAAGGTTTGATTTAGAGGACACACATTTTGATGCAATATTTCTCTGCAAGTTAAGACAGAGCAACGCCTTTCACTTGGTGAAAACATGGAGAAACTCTCAGGCAAAGACAAGGAGCTGATCCGGGACAGCTGGGAGAGCCTCGGCAAGAACAAGGTCCCGCACGGCATCGTCATGTTTACCAGGTAGCGTATCCCAATTCCGAAATTGCTGCATGCACCTGATTTGTCATATCTGGAAATGTTCCTATGGTTTTGCTATATTATTCACAAATGAAGGGATTTTTTTACAAATACTATTAATAACATTTTGACATGCCCATTGTGAATAATCTGGCATCACTGTTACTGATGAAACGCAGAGCACACACACACACACACACACACACACACACACACACACACACTTCTCTAGTAACTGTGCGTTTTTAATAACAGCTCATTAATTCACTCAATGTGAGATTTTATTGAAGCAAGGCAAATAGACATTCGATCGGCGAAATAGTTTCGAGGAAAATCGCCATGAAACCCTTCTTCCTATCCAAAGTAAGCAATCACATCAAACATCCACTCTCATCTTGCGGCTGCCTCCCGCTTCTGCCGCACTTCAGCCAGAGGCTTGACTTGTTGCTTGGCGACAGGCAAAAAGCGAGATCTTTATTTCAATGTAAATCGATTGCCAGAGAGCTGCGCCAGTGTCACTAATGATGGCCAGTGTAATAGCTAATATAAAGTGATGGGTGTCTTATAGGTTGTTTGAACTGGACCCAGCTCTTCTGAGCCTCTTTAACTACAAAACTAACTGTGGAGTAGTGCCTGAGTGTCTGTCTAACCCTGAGTTCCTGGAACATGTCACCAAGGTGAGGCCAATGGTTTCTCCTCCCTTTTACAATTGATCTCACAGTATCTATTTCATTCCAAATATAAAAAAAAAACCCCGCCCTTCTTCTGTCCAGGTGATGTTGGTGATTGACGCAGCGGTCAGTCATCTTGATGACCTGGATTCTTTGGAGGACTTTTTATTCAACCTGGGCAAGAAACATCAGACTGTTGGCGTGAAAACCCAATCCTTTGCTGTAAGTATTGAAGTGCTTATAAATCCTGAGGGTACACTAGTCAATCTGGTCTACAAATGCAAACGTGGTAATCCTAAAAAGAAATTCAGGCAGAACCTCATGTCTGTGTTTGGTCAGGTGGTTGGAGAGTCCCTGCTTTACATGCTGCAGTGCAGTCTTGGAACAGGCTACACAGCTGCACTGCGCCAGGCTTGGCTCAACATGTACACTATCGTCGTGGCTGCCATGACCAGAGGCTGGGCGAAGAACGGAGAACACAAATCCAACTAAGCAATGGTACAGCCTAGATAAAAATAGTTGGTCCAGAGGCATGTCAGTGGGTGGGGCCGAGCCGTGTACTCACAGGCTTAAGTATCGCTAACGTATGGCGTCTGATACATTTCTAGTCCAGGGGGTACAAGTGACTGAGTATTATCGTGCAATAATTTGCAGGTGTTCATTCTTCGAAATACAGACAACCAAACGATTAAGGCTGAGACGTTAACAACCAGAACTTGCCTTGTATATAATGGCTTGATGTGTCTCCTATCTTTCATGACTATCGTGCTGTTTTTTTGATGTTTCTTACATAAGTGTCATGAAACAGAGATTTGACTATGCACCATCGGCCTGTTCAACTTGGAGCAACAATGGCTCGACTGTTTTGTCTCATGAAACTAAAATCACATCCCAGTTAAGGGATAAAAATGATAAACTTCAATCTGATTCAGTGGGAAAGCAAGTATTATACAAGTAAGCGATCCGTAAAGGTTTCCCGAAGGTTATTCTATGAAAAAAAAACCCAATGCTACCAACCATCACTTTTTAGACTGTTAGTTTCAGTGCCCACAGCATATTACCTGCCATTTCATTATTCATTCTGCAGACAAAACACAAGAACAGACTGTTACTGAACACTAAGAGACTGTTATGCCATAAACACAAATCCATTTACCTGCTTAACTGATCACCTCACTGATAACACGGATGTAACCAGTACAATACAAATTACGTTTGTAAAATGGTTTTTAATGTCTTTCTAGCTAACACTGCTTTCTAAAGCGACTTATTGTGGAGCGACTGTTTTAAATGGCTCGTACATTAGAGAAGTCATGAACAGCAATGACGACAGGATAAACGGACACCTTTAAATGTGAGTCCTAAGACGTTGAAAGCGATGATTTCCTGTTTGCTGCTATTACACATGATAAAATACTTTTCAATAATTCTACAGAAACAAGGTTCTCTTTCTAGATGAAATATTGCTATATGTAATAATAATAATAATAATAATAATAATAATAATGCCAAGCATCTTAACACATGCCAAGTTACAATGCCATCTTGTATAGCGTTTTGTGTTATTCTGCACAACTTATAACATATTCAAGGTACTGTCATATTGTGTAGGTCTTTTACTTGGCGTTATATTCGCTACTGTATTCACAGTCTATTTTTGTATTTTGGTGTTTATGTGAGTAGTTTATTAGTATACTGTTAATACTTAGTGGTGCTTTATAAAACGATTGTGTAAAACAATTTTTTAATTCCTGACCTGCAAAAAAGGAGATATCAGTGAAATGGTTTGCGTTCATATAACCTAAATTGTTCCTAATTTATCCAATCTATTAAAAGCAACAAAAAAACGATTTGAAAAACGATAAGAACTTTATTATAGGTTGAATCTCTTCCAGCCTTCAACAGGGATCTCTAACTTATTATACAGTTATTAATTTATTCAGGAACAGTCGTAATTATTATTATAATATAACTACAGTTAAGCGAAGAGCATGGTGCACAATGGGGGAATGTAAAGCTGGGCCTGTGGATGGAGGGAAAGTGTAAATATTTTCATAGCACTTACAAACTTGTTATTGTCTTTATCTATTTATCAGTGAATCGTCGTGTGAATGTATTGCTATATTTGACTCGCTGATGCTCTACAATCTCTTGATATTCATGAAATGAAGTGGATGTCTACCTCACTTATGTAGCTGCTGAGAACAGCGATGATATGACCTGACTCCTCAACCAAAAAAAAAAAAAAAGAAAAAAAAAAAACACTCGCGCTTCACAAACACTGTACATCTTTGTGTTTCTTCAAACATGCTGTAACGCACCTAATAGTGGGCTCTGTCAAGCTCATGTGTTTAAATGACATGAATAAAGAAAACTCTATGTGTAATTGTTTTCTTTTTTTTGCTGAGATTCAAGCATTTCATTAAAAAAAGGCAAATGTAGCTGATGTTGCTATATAATTATATAACGTAGAGGAGGAAGACATGTCTGAATATCAGTTGATATAGTTCAAGGATACACATGATGGTGTGCTTGGATTGCTCTTGCTCATTCTCTAGTAAACCAAACCAGTAAACCAGTTTGACAGTTAAATATGTATAATAGGTTGAATCACCTCTGTATTACACTGATACACTGCATTACTGTAAACAGTCCCAGGTGCCTACAGATCTGTTTGATTATACACTTAATTTTCTATTTTCTTTCTATTTTCGTTAAGTTTGTATTCTCGTTTCTCTCTCTCACACACACACACACACACACACACACATACAATATATACACACACACACACACACACACACATACACATACATACACATATACACACACACACACATATATATACAGTATATATATATAGATACACATATATATAATACACACAGTTTTATACATATATACATAGATATATATATAGTATACATAGATAGATAGATATATAGATAGATAGATAGATAGATAGATAGATAGATAGATAGATAGATAGATAGATAGATAGATAGATAGATAGATAGATAGATAGATAGATAGATAGATAGATAGATAGATAGATAGATAGATAGATAGATAGATAGATAGATAGATAAGGACATTATCATTCTAATTTTTATTAGTATACTATGCAGCCCAGATGCTCATACTATAGAGTGTATGATATATATATATATATATATATATATATATATATATATATATATAGATAGATAGATAGATAGATAGATAGATAGATAGATAGATAGATATAGATAGATAGATATCCCAAAATGTTGGATCTAGTAAAGAAAGGATACAGATATAAAAAAGAAACAAGACAAGGAATAATTATTTTTAGAAAGTCTGTTGCATGTTTTGGAAGCAGGGCACAGACAATTTCCATAGCAACGGCTGCGATGCTGAGCACAAGTGAGTCCTGAAGTGGGGTTTTTGTACCTCTGTAGACTGACGCTCTCTATTGGAGTCTGCAGGGCGCCAGTTAAGGGAATGCTGGGATTGGGGGACTGGCAGAGCCAATTTAGCATACTGACTTATCTGATCTGTAATTTAACATAATGACACTTGAGTTGTTCTCTCAGCAGTGCAGCCCTCAGTTTAATGTTCTTAATCCTGACTCTTATGTAAACTTTACCAATTATGGTAACTGACAAGAGAGAATGAGGAGTTGGGAATGTGCGTTATTAGCGCCTAGCCAAAGTGTTAATCTACTTAACGTGCACACAGGCTTTAAAAAAAAGAGAAAATGATGGGATGATGGGAGTGCAATGCACTAGATGGCATGCTTTAGGTTCATGAGCTATATCACACGAGTAACATCTTTGACAGGGAAGCGGAGCAGCTGACACCTTATGGCTGTTAATGTTCTCTCTTTCTAATGATGTCCGTCTGTGGCTCCGCCACTGCCAAGGCCCAAGTTCCTGTCATCTATTTCATCTCTCCAGTGATTTCATCTATTTATTTCACATGTCTCAAATGTCTGCTCCGTTATCTCCTCTAGAAAACACAGTGCACCAGACTACATACAGTATGGGCCATGTAAAATGCTGGTATTATATCCTACATATTCTCCACAGATTTATTTTTGCATGTTGCACTAAGAATCAACCCTCCAAACTCAAGTGTGATAAACCGAGGATAAACTGATGTTTACTCATACAATATATTATATAGCTTATTATTATTATTATTATTATTATTATTATCACCTATATACAGTGTTAGGGAGGAACTAGTTACATGTAACAGCGTTATGTAATTTAATTTAGAAAATAAGTGTTAAGTGTAATTCATTACAGTTAATAGGAGAAAAAATTACTTGTTACGTATGAAGATGTTAAAGATGACCAATTGTTCAAATTACTTTTGAACAATTTCATGTAAAATCAGTACTTTAGATTACTGTAGTGGTTCCCAAATAGGGGAACCATCTTTTACCGCTATATCCGATCTTCCCTCAGGTCGAGGGGAGCCTGTGTCTATCTCAGGCGTCTATGGGCATTAAGGCAGGATACACCCTGGATGGAATGCCAACCCATCGCAGGGCACACACACTCTCACACACACACACACACATTCATACACTAGGGACAATTTTCCAAGGTGCCAATCAACCTACTGTGTATGTTTTTGGACCGGGGGGAAAACCGGAGAACCCGGAGAAAAACCCCCTGAGGCACGGGGAGAACATGAATGCTAAACTCCATCGTGCCTCACAGGGACACACCGTGCCTTTTCAGGGATCACCACTGAGAGCTACTACATGGACACCGAGTCATATAAAGGGCTACCAGTTTGAAATACTCCTCTGAAATAACAAAACCCGTTATATATTATTATTATTATTATTATTATTAATGATACTCATTTATCTATGTAAATACACTTGACAGTGACTATCAACAACGAATTAACTACATTTTACATTATAGACGCATCTCACTGATGAGTTGTGCACTTTTTATAGCAAGCCTGAGAGCTACTCATGTGCTCCTTGGGGGCTACCTGGTGCCCACGGGCACCACGTTGGTGACCCCTGCTCTATATACTATTTACATTTCAATCAAATTCTAATATTTGTGTAAGCATCTTCTTTAAATACTGCTATAAATAATATTTTGTCGTACCACCATGTAATAAAACAATATATGAGAGCTATTTGTGTGGCACACGAGGAAAAGATTCACAGCGTGGTCTACTGGGACTTCACCTTTTAAAGGCTGCTTGTTAAGGAAGGTTGCTTAGGAGACTAAAGTTAGAGAATGTCAAACAGACCCCCCTCAACACAAACCCCCAGTATTGCCCATACACATGTGCATTTGAAGAGATGATGGATTTTCTTTTGCATATACATGAAAGGAAATACAAATGATTATTATTATTATTGTTGTTGTTGTTATTCATCCACGGTATCAGCTTCACTTTTTACTTTGTCTCTGACAGCCATTTTAATGCCTACTTAATAGGGTTGCACACATATTGTAGAACTTTCAGCCTTGACTGTTTAGTGTGCAGACACACTGCTCCAGCAGAACAGATCACAGAGGCAGAGCACCGGCATAAACTAAGCCACATTTGAGCCTTGCAGCAGGACCACAGCAGCCACTGGGGGATTGTAATTCAGCTGAGGAATGAAAGTGTGTAGAACCTAGAACTTATTTCTGAGCACATAGGTTCAATCTGACGGACATCAGACGCCTCATATGACGGCTTAAGAACGTCCACATTAAACGCTGTAATGCACTATTTCTATTTCTAGCCTTGCTTGCACGCTTCTCCAACACTTGCATGACACTTAAATGAAGACTTGGGCTTAACTGAACTGCTCTCATGAAAGCGACAGGCCTTGGTCGCTGCTTGTCGACTTTCTTTGCTTGTGGCGAAGTGAAGGAGAAGCACGACCACATCAGTGGCTCTCGTTAAAGGCCTGAATGGTTTTCAGTTAGCAGCACTCCCACTAACTGGAAAGTTGGGTGCCGCTGAACTCTTGCACTTGCTCACTAAATGGCGACAGACATATCTAGTAACTCGGAAACGCAATTTCGGCATGAGTGCGCGGGTATACTGGGTCAGAGTTCCTACAGTGTTTGGGTGATGTCCTTCCCTAAGACTCATACAGGAGCCATGAATGAATGCAAGAATACAGGACTTATCATTTATCTCAATCTATAGTCATAGCCAGGGGTAGGCCTTATTAATACGCATAATGATGTCTTATCTAAAAAAATGGGGTTCCACATTTCAGCCAATCAGCAAATGTTAATCTCTATCAGTTTTATGCCAGTGTAGGGCAACATTCTGAGAAATATATATAGAAACATATTTGTTGATACACTTATTACATGCATTGGTCAGAACCAGTCATGTGATCAATCTCCAAAGATTTTGCTTCATGTTAACTCATACAATATATTATATATCTCATTATTATTATTATCACCTATATACAGTGTTAGGGAGGAACTAGTTACATGTGACAGCGTTATGTAATTTAATTACAAAATAAGTGTAACTGTAATTCATTACAGTTAATGAGAAAAAAAGTACTTAAGTTACTTATGAAAATGGTAAAGATGACAAATTGGGTTACATTTGAACAATTTCATGTAAAATCGGTGCTTTAGATTACTTAGTTAATTATGCATACATATTTTGTGTCCATCTGGTACACAGTGGTCATGGCAATTAAGCACGCTATTGTAACCAGCCACTTTATAAAATACTGTTGAATATTTTATAAGACAATAAATCCATTATATTAAATGAGCACCAATATTTAATTAGGGTAGTACGTATGATCTCACTGATATCAGTGTATCCATGTAGGTCCTGTCAACTACCAACAGCCTGTTATATACATTTTTCTTGACATTATCCCTTATTCACTAAGACAAATGTTTTAATGTTGTAATTTAATTTGATAACATATAGCCAGATATGCTACTGCTAATTCCATTATTAAAGGCTAAGGGAACAAATATATCCATATATTGTCTTGTTTTAATGTTGACAAGCATTAGCATGTCATAGATTTAGCAGTGAGCTGTAGTGTTCTGTCCTGTCTTAATGAATAGAGGGGACACGCAAATTAATCGGCTTATTAGTTGTAAAAGATTTCAATGACAAATAATTATGACTCATGATTATGCAAATTTAAATAGAAGTTTAAATAGATTAATACAGTTGTAGTAGGTGTCCTTAATTGTTGAATATACTTGCCAGCTGGTCAACTACTACTAATAGTAATAATAACAGTTAGGGTAATCATAATTAATAAAAATAGGGTAGTTGTTTATGCATATTATTAAGAATATTTCTTAAAACATGCATTCCTTTTATTATCAAAGTTGCCTGCAATTTTTATTTTACATGTTCTTGTTTTTTTATTAGTAATTTTAGGCAAATCCAAATCATAATTCATAATCTTAAGCAGAAGCCAGGCAAAGTTAGGGCAATTAACAAACATCAGTCTTGAATGCACTAAATTGCGGCAGATATATCCGGTAACTCGGAGATACACTCAACAATTTTGCAATGAGTGTGGTGCGTGTTCTCCCCTAAAATTGTGTACCGGAGCTATATATATATATATAAATGTAATAATTCATCAATTTATAGTCATACTAGGTGTAGGCGTTATTTGTACTCACAGAAATGTCTTATCATACTTGGCAGAACTATAATGTGAAAACCTAGAGCTATCTCAGAACCGAGAATTCAAAAAGCAAACAAAAGGTCTGGTTAAAAAAAGTCAGTTATGTATATTACTTTGCAGTGAGCCGAATGAATCCAACTACTTGAATGGACCTAGAGCTGATCATTAGGCTGATACTCTGGTTGGGATGCGTTTTGGAATTAGTTAGCATAGAAGAAGAATAGCCTTTATTTGTCAGATATATACCTTAGTGGTTAGCACGTTCGCCTCACACTGCCAGGGTCCGGGTTCGATTCCCGTCTTGACCATGTGTGTGTGGAGTTTGCATGTTCTCCCCGTGTCTCAGGGGTTTTTTCTCCGGGTTCTCTGGTTTATATCCTAGCTTGTTTGAAAACTGGGGTCAGAGTCAGCTACGATACAGCACTCCTGGAGCAGAGAGGGTTAAAGGCCTTGTTCAAGGACCCAAAAGTAGCAGCCTGATGGGCCTGATTGGCTTGAACCCCTGACAGTAGTAGTCCAGCGCCTTTAACCACTGAGCTCCCCGCCCCAAGTTAACTAGTTAAGAGGCAGAGTGATGCAGTGATGCTTGGACATATTCAGCCCATGGCAGGAACTTTGCCCAATCCTCTGAGTTAGCTGAGCTAAACATGTGAAGGCAGCAGTTCGTCATGGTAAAAACTTGGAGATCACATGGACAGACTTAAACTCGTCAATGTGGGATGAGGCTGCTTGGGTGTTGGTGAAGAACCTCTTTTAACTCAAAGTGCACAAAGAAGAATCCAGCTGAAGCGGGTGAAGCTCATGGTTAGATGTATCTCTGCTGAAGCGCCTTCTAAACATATACTCCATCACAGCTTGATCTTCTGAGACTGATAAAGAGTTTGATTTGGATGCATGAGGGCACTGCATCTGGCAGGATCTCGGCGACACAAGCATGTGAAATGGTAGATCACCACTCGTTATATTCAGATCTTTTCATGGAGATGGATGGCTAGTGATATCTTTGGGGTTGTGGAGACAATGCTGTGTGCAGTTGGTGATTGGTTTCTCTGACCATTAAATATCAGGGTTATATTGCTCAAGCAACGAGAAGCCGAGAATTAAGGGTGTGACAGCAACCCGAAATGAAAGGGTTTCATAAGGCACGGCTTCAATATAAAGCTTGAGGGACTTGGTGAGGTGCAGGCAATCCTCTCTACAATGGAGCATCCGAACATCTTGTGTGTAAGGCACCGTAGATTGGTTAATGAAGTTTCCACCTGCGCGTCAGTCAATCGGTGCCGTCAAAGTAAAAACTGGGCCCGAGTGTTGCACCAGAATATGACTGCTCCTGAGAAATGAATAGGATTATACTCAAATGGGTCCTAAGTTTGGAACCCCTGTTTTTTGAACAATCTCTTGAACCTTAGAAATGTCCACAGTAAGTTTTCACTGTGCCTTTTTCCCTTTTACTTCATTCTGAGTCATCAGTTCCTTAGTGTCACATGAATATGCAGTAAACAAGGGAGCAATTTAAATTGCTATGTGAATTAAACATAAAAATACTACGGCTAATAAGTCCTCGTTTTATCCGATTCAATATACATTCCAGTCGCAAATCTGAAAAAGAAATTTGAACAGCATAGACTGCCAAAGTCCTACATAACATTAAAATGATGGACATTTAAAAGGATGAACAAACATCAAATGGTCAGTAAATGAAGTAGCACATTTCTCCCATTGTTATTATAAACATATTCCATATTTCCATAGGCAATTATTGCTGGAACACATGGAATATCACTTCGTCTTTTCTCAAGGCTCTCCTTTTATTCTTGGAAATTTCCAGCACCCCTCTGCAAGAACTTTTTATGGTAACCTACTGTTGTGGTGACCCTTTAAAAAAAAAAGTAGGCACACAGAGGAAGAAACCCTGAATAAAAGACCATGAAGCAAGTCAGTGAAGCAGAACTTCTGAGTGCAGGTTTCAGTCAGCTCGCCACTCCATCCTATAATATTAGCTTCTTCAATGGTAACAACACATAATGTACTGTGAAAGCATAATTGCCAGTTCTGATGTTTCCACTTTCTCAGCAGGACATTCATTTAAAAACAGCCATTTAGTGTTCTAAGAAACACATGACAAGCAATTTTGACTTTGATTGCTCTGCCATTGCTTAAGGGCAAAGTGAAGGCATTACTAAAAAGGTATTATTTAGGCACACTGCAAATAACTGCTGAAATGTCACTGCCTATTAACACATTGCCCTCCTTTCTGTTATTATTGTCATTTGGGATTACAAATAAACCATTAAAATACCAAAACTACATAGAGCCATATTTACTCTATGTACTAATTACATACGACAGACGTACATTCGAGTCATGACATCTCATGTTAAGTATGGACGGGTGTCGAGTGCATTCTGAAATGTTCCTTTGATTTCTGTCTATCTCAAAGGTAAACCCTTGTGGTGTGCACTGTCATTGCGCCTCTATAAAATATTTGAAATCGTTCCTAGCAATTATAAGTACATAGTTTTAATATACTTTCAGTGGCATACAGTGCCTGCGGTCATATTAAAAGGGAAGATCTAAAATATAATGTCTGTTAGTGGCTCTGCCATCAAAATGTTAAAATTAAGAGTTATGTTATAAACTATGGTTATCGATGAAAGGTGGCAATGTTGGACAACTTATTACACACATTTAAAAGCAGATAAACGGTGGCATTACAAATATCTACTTGTATGTCATATACATAATGGCCTACAGGATTAATGCTATGATATATATATATATATATATATATAGTCCATATATATCGATATATAATATATATATATATATATATATATATATATATATATATATATATATATATATATATATATATGCCATGACTGGACCATAGCATACAGTCAAAGTGGGGCTGCAGGAATGATGGAGAACCAGAGAGGACGATATGACATCTCCTGAGTCAAAAACAGGTCTACCTGGGCTCTGTAACCTCCCCTACTGCTCCACTACCTGGGGCTGGGGTGGGTCCCTGTCTGGATAAGGCATCTGTTCCTTGGTTCAAACACCCAGGTATCATTAGCGTGATGACCGGGGACTCCAAAGGCATGGCGTTGGTGAAGGAAGCTTGGAATTCTCCTAAAATCTAGGGCATGAACAGAGAATGACTTCATGTGATCGCTGGAGCGGTGGAGCCACCAAGGTTTAGCGACAGAGGTAGTGCCTTCGACTCCTTCCTGGAAGCAAATGACCATGGTGCTGACAAAATCACTGAATAGGCCGGTCACAACCAGGGCAGCATCCAGGAGAACAGACTTATCCCTGTCAGGCATGTCGGACAGGCACAGCTACAGGTGCCTTTCAAACGTCGGTGAGCGTGGGACCATAAGAAGAGTGCTCACCAGGAACCTCATGCATGTTCCACTCCCAGACACGCTCACATGTTTCTCCCCTCCGAGATACACACGGCCTAAAGGCCTGCTTAGCCTTAGTGTTCTTCTTCATAATGTCTCTTTTTAAACCACTCACCTACAAACTTGAGTGTGAGCGCAAGTTCTTGACCCACACACATGTCGGCGCTGTTGAAAGAAAGAAGCCTAGCACTAGCTCCGCTGCATGCGAGTTTATAGCCTCCTGGTTCATCTCCTGGCGACATCACACCACTTCTACGGACTGATTACACACAATTCCGGAATGAAACAACGACGCAGCACGAGTTTCTCAAGAGGAAACACATTTTGATATAAAGACGGATGTGCATATAGGAATACATTTAAAGAACTGTTACAAAAAAAATAGTTAAAGAACACTTACGTGCATTTTGCAGCTTTATTTTATTGTATTCTGCTATAGTGCAGTGAGATACGTACAGCAGCTCACTTGGCAATGTGCTCCTGGTCATACACAGAAACCTCACAGCCCACAAACCTGTACTGGGTAAACAAAACAAGTTCAACACACTGGATGCTAACAAATACAATCAGTTGAAACTGATCAAAGTAAATCAAATGAATATTTAGCCTGCGTCTCTCAGGTTGTTATCTAAATAGAAAGAAAAGAGCACTAGATGAATGTTAATGTGGAATTTGATGTTGTGCTTCATTAGAGACATGAATGTTATCCTTTTTGGGGTCTAAGGTGAGCATTTTGTATGTAAGTGTGTACATGAAGTACTGGAAATCTTTTTTGGCACTTTGTCATCTCCTGCTCTGTTGTCACCAGTCCAAGCAGCATATCACAGGCCATGCTGGATTGTCAGTCTTTTTTTTTTTCTTTTTTTTTTCTTTTTTAAATCTTTCTTCAAGGCACAGCAAGAAAGCACAAAACAAACATTCATTTGCATTCAGTTTGGCAAGAAACCCCTCCCCCCATCCCTAACCCCTTTCTCAACCACAAATATAACCACTAGCAGCAAAGAGCATAATACAAAACTTACAAAGAGCATTATAGGTGCTGCAAGAACAGTTCACATGGAGAGATTGAAAATGCTGTAAAAAACAGACGTAAAAAAAGAAAAAAAGTCCTTAGACAGTGATACATGAAGGTAATATTAATATCAATGTCTGTAATGCTTATTTTCTCTTAAAATTAACTTCAAATTCATGTCTATTTAATGAAATGCTAAGAGAATTCACTCCTATTGTAAATGAACAGTTTGGGGGTTTTCTTTACTTGGGGGTTTGGTTTACTTTTCGTTTTGTTTATACGACAATATATTCCAAAATTCTCTGTGACTCTCTACAGTTAAATGCATTTATTTTCAGTAGAGAGATAATTGTGGCTTCTGTTCCATTTTGGACTAAATGAGAACATTAAAAGAAGAAAAGAAAGCATAGCTGTAGAAAGTTGAGGATTTGGTGTCTTGATGCAGTGGAAAAAAAGATAAGGATTAACTCCAAATTACAGTTACCAAAAAAAAAAAAAGTTAATTACAGTAATAAGAATATTAAACACAAATATAAAACACAATATTTCTTCAATGAAAAGTGATACTGTACATTTTTTTTTATATAAACCCATAAAAAAACAGCTTTATATTTATAGAATTTTCAAATCAAGATGAGTAATAAGCAACTGGCACAAAACAAGTACAAATATATTCCTTCCCCTGTCCAATTTCATAGACATCCTGCCTAAACTGAAGTGCACTGGGTCAAGTTTTCGGGAGCCGCATGAAACAAGCACAGAAAAACACTCAATTGAGGACATGACCTTAGAAATCTGCAGAGCCAAGGAAACGCTCCAACAAAAGCACAGGGTCCAGCTTTCTGTACTTCTGTCAGCAATGGTGACCGACGTCATCAGTCTCGAGAAAGTCCCAAGGAAAACAAAAGAGAGCAGAAAAAGACACAAGACTGTAGAGCAAGAATGACTGCAAGGGAAAGCGAGAGAGAGAGAGAGAGGCTGAGTGGCCGCAAAATGTGCCGGATCCACTTCGGAAATGTTCGGAAGGAAACAATATATGCAGCATTGTGCCTCAGTAACTGCCTCCAGTTAAGGTGAGGCAGGGGGCTTATAATTCGCTGGTGGAGATGAGTGGGTGTCACTGGTAGTCCACTGGGCTGTCCATCAGAGAGCTGGAGCCAGTGGGTCTTGGTGTGTCCTCAAGCTCCGTTTCCACTGTCTCTTCCACGTCTTTTCCAGTTGCACCTTCTTCCTCATGCACCGAGGCCTGGCAGTTGCCCATGGTGCCATAACTTTGGTGGGCAGGAGAGGGCATGGGGGTCAGACCCAGCTCTGGTTCCAGTAAGACCGATGCTATGAAGAGCTAAGCCGAGAAGACAAGAGAAAAGAAAGAATCATTTTCCTGGTCATATGTGGCTATTTTCAATCTAGACCAGAAGATATTATAAGGATATACTGAGAGGAAATTCGATAAGTGAATACATTAGCAGTAGTCACGGTGGTTGCTGTGTTTCTCTCTACATCACTGTAGGCTCCTTCTGTGGCTGTATCAGACATCTGGAAAATAGGTCATGCTGAAAGGTTATGCAACTCAGAACGTACTCAAATCAATAACTCATTCTTTCTTTAGCATCGAACATTTCCTAAATGACATGCAAATGTTCTTCAGGCCGAAAACAGTAACCATATCGCTGCCTAATTCATTGCTAGGGTTGGGTATCATTTTAATTTCATCGATTCTGATTCCACTTATCATTTCCGCTTATTATTATTATTTCGATTCCAATCGGTGAACCAACCGAAGATGCTTAGTCATGCTGGTCGTGACACCTTGCTTGCAACATATTAGTTTATTACAATAATTACACTGGATATGGCCGCCGAATCGGAACTGCGTTCCGCAAACCCTGAATTACGCATCACGAAACCGAAGTTCGTGCCTCAATCCCAACAAGTCCATCTTGTAAACTGATGTTTAGATAACCATTTAAGGTCCTGGCAGATTGGATGCGCGGAAGGTCCTGGCAGATTGCCAGGCGAAAAAAAAAAAATTGCACCCAGGAATTGATAAGAGGAACTGGAATTAACATTTTATAACAAGTGTCCGATTCCAGAATCGGAATCGATTTCCGATTCCCAACCCTATTCATTGCTCACCTGATAGCTTGTTGATCTGTCTGGCTGTAGCTTTTTCAGACAGATCCCAAAGAATGAAAAGACGACACAGAGAAGTACAGAGATGAACGTGAACAGAGTGATAGGTTGCACTGGACCTGAAAACACACAACTTGTACTATGAGGCTGCTGCACAGTTTACAGTCCTTCCTCTCTCAGCAAATTCGCTGAGGAACAACTTACACAACATTAATAAATAAATGAAATAATGCCGCGAATCGGACAAATGGAACTTACGTATTGTATTTATTTATTTATTTTTACTGGCATCTTACCGAGTCGGAGCACAGAGAAGAAGAGAAGCCAGAACAGGCAGAGAAGTGGTGCAACCAACACCTGCCTGATAGCAGCCGAGTGGATGTGCTGACTTAGCTTGGTAGGGATGTAGGCATAGTAGATGTTATAACGGTCAACCATGTGCTTCAGAATCAGATATAACAGCCCTAAAACAGGTAGATCACTATCTTACTAATTTGGCAAGAAATATCACATTAGCAGTTTATGAAACATCAAAAAATATGTTAAACTAACACACAAAAACACAAGGAGCACCGGTGGACGAATGAAGAATGCCCATCAAAGACGCATTGTTACTCAGGTGTTCAGTTGGAACCTGTAGCACAGCCCCAAAAGCAGATGCCAAATGACCTCGGTATTAAAAGGGAACAGGGATGATTATGGACTGCGGCGTAGTAAATAAACAGTCATAATGTGTGCTGGTGACAGAACAGGTGTGGAGTGGGCGTCTGGCTCTCGGCTAGACGGCTCGGAGCGTCTGGAAGACTAGAGTGGCGTTCACACCTCGCAGACACCTCGCGTTACACTGAGATACTGTCAGCGATACGGCTCAGACGCCCACACAGCACACACTCTGCTGAGGAGGAGAACCAGAGGACACAAGTGGAGCAGACTGAACACACACACACACACACACTTACACGCACACACATATAGCAAAAGCAGGACGCTGACCACAGGATGGGAAAGAGGAATGCAACAAGAGTAAAGGGGTTAAAAATGTGAAAGGAATGAAAAAGAAGACAAAAACAAGATGAAAAATAAAACTATTAGGGACTTAGAGACATGACTAGATGTATTACGATAGGTAAGTTTGATAACACTTACCTTCTAAACACTTATACTTCTAAAACTAAAATCAACCTACACTGCAAAAAACTCACCAAAGGGTACAATGACAGGGCAGGTGATGCTGTAGGTCATGCTGACAGAAAATATGCACATCGTCCAGGCATACTCTAACCCAAACTGGAACTCGTAGGCTTGACTCTGCAAGATAGGACAAGAGATTTGGGATTCTTGTCTGTTTGTGGTTTAAAACTTCAGCCGGAAAAAGAATTAGACACGGCGAGCAAGATGTGAATTATATCAGCAATCGTAAACTCGCATCGTAAATAAAGATGTTTACAAAACAAATTATATCACGGTGGTGCAAACTGTGCCTGGGAATCCCTGCCTGCTACAGTGCATGCGTTCGCCATGCTTTAAAAAGGCACTCTTGCACCTTAGTGCTGTCAAAACACTCAGGAAGTAAAGGTAAAGGTATTAAACAAGACTTACATGTCTAATCACATGTTTGAAGTGACAAACATGATCCTAAAGTATTAAACGTGAAACGTTTCCCTGAATATTATTAAGCATAAAACATAAAGATATCTATGGGAAAGGAAAAAAAAAAATAGCACTTGTGCTGACAGTTAAACCACACAACTAACAGCAGTATTTTGTTCAGCGCACATAATTTAGAGTTTTGAAACATCGGAAAAAATCACATGCAAATTGTCAACCACTAATTTACCAAAGTACATCAAACTGAGTACTTAATCTATCACTAATCTCATTTCCCCACTCTGTGGTCCTTTTTAATCCACATGTATAAAATAAACAGGCGTACTCCGTGCGTTGCCACAAAGAACAACCTTTTTGCGCATCGCAAAAAGGTTTATCACTTTATCAGATGCCCTAATTAAGAGCAACATACAACTAAGCAATTTGAGGGCCTTGCTCAAGGGCCCCTAGTGGCACCTTGGTGGTGGGATTTGAACCTGCGTTCTTCCCGTCCAGAGCCAATGCCCTGAACACCTCCCTGGACATTCAGGACACCTATTTTGGATACTACTAATAATAATAACAACACAAAAGTAATACAATATGCTCACTCGTTTAACATGAATGCGCTCGGCTTGGGATTTCGCGAAACAAAGACGCAGAGAGTAAACAACTAGTGAGGGAATCCGCAGCAGCTCCATCGCCGTGCCGATCAAACTCGAAGTGATGACATAATTCACGAAGAAAGCTCCATTATCCGGCAAGAAAACACATCTAAAATAATAATCCGCAAATGGAGAAGTATGCAATTAGTTCCAATTCCAAACTCCAAAGTAAACAGTAAAATCCGACTTTAAATATAAGCAGCTTTGACTCACTGGAACTTTATGTCTTTCTGATCCAGGAAGTGAATGTCAAAGAGCCACCTGAAGAAAAAATCCAAACTAGGAAACAAACATGGGTTACATTAATATATTTGTAGATGTTTTTTTTTTAAATACAGGATGGCTTCAATACTACAGTAACTAATGTACCTGGAAAGACCAAGGGAAGGTAGAATGATGACCATAAAGACCAGCAGCAGAAAGCACTTGTGCATGGTGGTCTGATTCTCACTGGACCTGGAAAAAGACAGTATGTGATTATTGTGAAAAGCTATATACATAAATATATAAATACCTATATATATATAAATATATCTAAACTTATTGTGCAGTCATTTGGGGGTGAAGGTTTTATGTTCCAGATGCACCATTGTGTATTGACAGAGAAATTGTGCTATAGGATCCAGATCCAGTGAGATCACAACTGCACATTCATTATTCCCTTATTGTCATCACTATGACAACAAGACTGAGGGGGTTAGCTAAGAGCGCGACACACTGACTGACACACACACTCGCCTCACACACACACAGAGCAGGAGAGGAGAATGCATGTGTATGAAAGGATGGAGAGGTTGGATGGGGGTTTTGTCTAGCTTTTATGTAATATGTTTGTGCACCACGTTGAATATGGCACTGCAAGTGTAAAACACAGTGAACAGACATCCGCTGGCACAACATAAGGGGTAAGATGTTAAGATGTAATGTTAAGATGTAATGTTACAAAAATAACTAGTGGCTTTGTGGTTTTGTTACTGTTTGATGCTGTTACACAGCATGAACACGGAACACTGACGCCACACATGCTACACAGTCAGTCGTTATTATTGCCTTTCAGGGCTAAGACTGAACAGTATTCTTTTTAAGGCCGGGGACAGTAACTGTGGTGGGGTGAAGCTTTTAAAATCCCAATTGTGTTTAAACCACACCTGGTCCAATGATACTCAAAGAAGGCAGAGTAATACACGACGAAGGGGAGCAGAACGGAGAAAACCCATAGGAGCAAAGTGGGGAAGAACTGGGTGATAACCGGATTCTGGCAAGAAAAAAAAACAGAAGAAAAGTTCCTTACTAAATGTGAAAAATCAGTTTGTTTTACAAGAAGTAATCACACAAGTACATAGGTATTTGGAAGGAAACTAACCTGGAGGCTTTCCACAGGCCACGTGACATTGAACTTGTCCATAGTGTTGACAATGATGGCAGGAGTGGTGAGGAAGAACAGCAGGAGGAAGAGGAGGATGTTAAGCAAGAGGCATCGAAGCCACCATCGAGAACCACTTACAGAGAGGTTCTCCCTGCAGGAGCACACACCCCATATTTGCAGCTGCACAATACTAGGACACTGAGTTGAATGTAATTGAATATGTGGAAATTTTCTCATCTCCGATCTTTTTTTTAGAAAGCAAGGCTCCTAATAGCTGAGAAGAAAACCATAAGATGCTTGAAGAGCAATGCCACAGTTTAACTTGATTTATTCCTTCATCAAACCAATTTTAAAAACATCTGCATTTATTGCTATTTCGATTTCTCTCCGGAGGCTTAATCTGATGATGCAGGAATGCCAATTAACATCTTCCTTACACACACACACAGTACACACATCTCAATATTCATTCATTCATTCATTCATTCATCTTCTACCGCTATATCCGATCTTTCCTCGGGTCACGGGGAGCCTGTGCCTATCTCAGGCGTCTATGGGCATTAAGGCAGGATACACCCTGGATGGAATGCCAACCCATCGCAGGGCACAGCACATCTCAATATTCTCAGACTTATTATATAAGAGGGATAGAAGCTGCCACAAAGACTGTCCAGATAAACAAACCGATCTGCAGAATTGGAGATTAAATGAATTCAATTTGCTCTCACTAATCAGAGTAATGCAACCGGAATGAAGTGTGTTTGGAAGAAATGCATGATATTGAATCCGTCCTATTATATAAGATTCCCTGTCTATAGAAATGAATACTGCTCTACCAGAGCACTTTGTAAGAGGTGACTCCATGAGGCATTTACATATATTCATAACCATCACTGAGTTGATATTTAGACTTATACATAGTGTGGTCTTTCAAGGAATACAAGTATACATCATTCACAATCTTGCTATGGAGTTCTTTTGTATTCTGTACATTTCCAAAGCAAAAAAAAAAAAATACCCACATGAACCAGTAACATTTAACCCATCACCAGAAAAAAACATGACTAGGCCTATTCATTCTCAGTATAGATACCAGATGATGTCGTTGGGGGCGGGTGCATAGCGGACACCCCACTGGTGCGAGTGCACGACTGTAGTGATGCTGGACTGCTGTGGTTTCCTACGGCAGCGAGCCCTTCTGTAGTCCTTCACAATGCTGCAGAGATTCAACAGGTTACCTTTAATTTCCCATATTATCTTACTGCATTTCTGCGAGACCTACGCATGTTGCATTACTCAGGAGCAATATTGCTTTACTATGAGCAATTATTATTATTGCACGTAGATGTAGTGCTTACACTGCTGTCATCCTCTCGTCTCTGAAAGTGACAAAGGCGATACCCAGTCTCTTCATGGTAATGCGATTCTTTTCTGCATTAAACTCATCGGTGAGCTTCTCTTCCAGTTCACTATAATACTGCTCAGCATCAAGCTTGAGGAGAGAAGAGAAGTTAGCGTGCAGTGGTCCCCAGTGGCCAACTTTAGCAGGTGCACTGACATAGCAATAACACTTTGATAAAGAAGAAGAATGGCCTATTCCAAACACAAAGTGTGCACAAACCACCATCCTGCATTCTACCTGTTCAAAGCCACATATGTCACAGCAGAAGATCTGAGCACAGGGATGTGTCTTTATCATGATCCTCCCTTCCTTCTGTGATCTGGTAGTAAAATACATCCTCCCTTTCATTGCTTTTCGCCTGCAAGAGAACTAGACTAATGAGGATTTAAAGAAGAGAACAATTTGCGACATCATGTTGAATCAAACCCCGAATCTCAAGAGCAATCAAATCGCTCTCGTGTGCGTCAATCTTGAATCTTAATATTCTGAGGAAAAAGAAAAAAAATGGCCAGAATGGAAATGAATTACCTTTCGGAGTCCAGTTTCATTAACTTTTGGACGTTGAAACAGAAACAGATGTCCGTGACTGTACAGCTTGGGTACGCTTCGCTATTGGGTTATAGAAAATAAAAAAACAAACAAACTGATATTTAATCCAAAAGATTTTTTGTGGTAACATTAAGTTATCAGGATAAACAGTGTGGCTCATTCCATTACTCACTGGAGGTGTTTGGTAATTAGGCCAGGGTCAGAAATCTCTCTGGGAATGTTTGTGAGCATTAAACTTCTGGCCACCTGTTTAGACAACAAAGAGTAACTAATACTAACTAACATCTGTTACCACATCTGTACACATCATTCATGCAATATAACATTTCATGCACAAAAAAATGTCAAGAAAAGAAACCATCCAGCAAGTAGTGGCTTGCTGAAGAGAAAAAAAGTCATGGGAGAATGGTCAGACTGGGTTGAGCGGACAGGAAGGTTACGCTAAGTCAAATAACCGCTCTTTACAACCTTGGTGAGCAGTAAGGCATTTCAACATGCACAATACTTTGTGCTTGAACCTTGAGGTGGACCGGGCTACGAGAGTGGAAGACCACAATGGGTTACAAGTACATACAGAATCACACATACAAAGAACATGGCCCATACTAACCTTCTCATCCTCCTTGTATTCTAACTGTGAGGAGTGGTGCACCATACAGAGTACAGTAATTACAAAGTAGAGGAGCGCAAAGATGCTGTGTATCCAAAGGAAACTGTTCCTGTGGTAGAGAGAGAGAGAGAGAGAGAGAGAGAGAGAGAGGACTGGTTATAACCAGCAACATGCATGCTCGGGTTAATTCGCCACATAATACACCAGTAATTCTTAGGTTTAAATAAAGACATATGATAACGTACTGTGCCGCGATGTTGGCCACAGTTGTCCGACCAAAATTCTTAGGACTGTCTTCTGAAAAACCAAACCAAAGCGGTCATCATTTAAAGAGACACACACACACACACACACATATATATATATATATATATATATATATATATATATATATATATACACGACAATGCCGAAATATGATTTCTCATTATATTCCCATTGCACAATATCTCATATGAAAGCATCGATTACTTTCGCAGTTCTGAGACATTTCTTTCACCTAAGTCTAAAAAAAGCACATATTTTAATTTATTCAAAAGTAAATGATGCAATCCAAGCAATTGAGGGCCGAGTACTGTTTATTGAAAAGATGTTGTCATGGTAAAATCCACATAATCCCCAAATGTTTTACTATTTGGACATAATGCGCACACACCGGAGTGGACTTTAATGGCTCTATATTAAAAAAAAATTCAAAAGACATCTAAACTCTATAAAGTTTACCAACTCATCACTGAAACATAAGCATATAATCTACCTCTGTCTTTACTTTAAATACGCCAACATTAAATATATTAGTGTCCATTCTCGGGGCGGAAATCTGTGTGAATCCGGGTGTGTAAGTACAGAAGGCTGCTCTTCACAATGCTTTTCTTAGCGTGAAAACAGTCAGAGACTTTCCCATGACATCCTGTGTTTTGCTTGGCTTTCCTAAACCCCAGTTGCCACTCAAACCATCTACAAACATTATGGGGTGGTCCAAACAAACCCTTTGGGCTCATCCACTAATGTTTGGGTACACCTCCTAAAGCTTCCAGATTGTTTCCAAACCATTTTGAGCAAGCAATTCATCACAGTATAACCCTTGTGCAAGGCTATTAAAAGAAATATAATAGTATGTTAGATGATATTAGGCTTATCTTTATATTTATATCACTGTCATATACATATATATATATATATATATATTTATTTGAAGGAAAAGGAAATATAAATGGCATGCAGGCTGTTCCCTGTATTAAGTCTTTTCATGGTTGTGTACTGTTATTCTGTACAATGATTGAAGTGGAAGAAAGTTGTCCAGTGTGTAAGAATTTTTTGACAGTATTGACAACAGACAACGAGATGTTTTCTTGGTGACATCATTACTGTGGGCAGTAAACGTGTTGTGATTGTTGTCATGCAGTCTTTTTTTGGCTCTATAGTAAAACAGATTTGAGATTACCCAGGAGGTTCCCAGAGAGGTTGACAGGAAGGATAACACTTAGTGACAGCACACACACTACAGCCATGAGCAGGATGATGTGGCGCTGAAATGCCAGGTACGTAACTGCATCGATGCCACACTTACTACGGATCTCTTCGTCCCTTCAGGAGAGAAAAGAGAAACCATCACTGTGGGAATGAGTGAAACTAAACATCCTTCAAACATATGTGACCTATAGTATAGTTTGTGTGCGGTGGGAGGCCGGGACTTGTAATTCAATTGTATAGCATGAAACAGGTGTAAAGACATGCGTGCACACACGAGCACACACCCTGAGCCTCACACCACACACAGTATGGCCTCCCAGTCTCCTGCTGACAGGACCACCATCTAGAAACTCTAGATGGTTCAAAAGCAGTCAGCTAAATATGGCGCTAGTGTGCCAACCTGACCGCGCAAATGACATCCTGGAAACCGTCGGAACAAGGGAAGTGGCCACTTTAAGGAGCACGCCAAGCTGTGCGAGTGAGAGGCAGACCAAAAGCCTGCGTTTGTTTTCCCTGCTTAATGAGATATAATGCGAGCGAGGGATGTCATCACCACCAGCCAGGGCACACTTACTTCATGTGGTAGAGAGACATGAGCCAGGAGCAGAAACCCTATAAAGACAAGGAAGAGAAGACAACGAGTGCATAAAAATGTCTAGGTCAAATAAAAGTGAGGAAAGAGCATGTCTGGCTAGCTAAGCATCTGTCGGATCCATTTGTGCTCCACGAGAACAGAGAACGAGCTATATAAAAAACACATAATGTTGATGAGTCTGCCCTGAACCAACATGCAAGAAGTAATCCAGGGGGCAGAATGTCCTCCGATTCGGAAAAGGTGAGTCATAATGTGAGAGACATTATATATATATATTATATATATATATATATATATATATATATATATATATATATATATATATATATATATATATATATATATATATATATATATATATATCTATACACACACACACACACACACATATATATAGCCCCCCCCCCCCCCCCCCCTATATATATATATAGATATATACACACACATATATATATATATATATATATATATATATATATATACAGACACACATATAAGCATATATGCATACATATTACATATGTACATGTGTGTGTGTGTGTGTGTGTGTGTGTGTGTAGCATACAGGACGAAACACACAAGGTTGTGTCTGATGTAATAGAGCCTCAGTTCATGCTGTTAATCGAATACTCTTAATAAAAACAAGCATTATGTAAAAATAAAAACGAGCTATTATGTGCTCAGATGAAACAGTTTCAATTATAACAATGAAATGTTATAACGTGTGTGTAAATATATTTATGCATGTCCTCTCACCATGTCTTTGGTCTCAGAGTCTGAGGGACTGGTTTCTGAAGGTGATTTCTCCTTCTCACTTTGCTCCCCATAGAAAAGTGATGTTAGGCTACAAAAAATACACACACAAAGAAACAGCGTTAACAAATGTAAAAAGCTTTTGAGCGCGAGAGAGGGAGACCATCTACGAAACACGACCCTTCACTACACGCCCCAAACAGTACTATAAATTAAACGAGCATGTAAACTTCGGTCTACATCAAAGCTTGTACCATTAAACAAACGGGTGTGGAGAGAATTTACAGTGAATTTACTGAGGAGAGTCATGATGACTAACCCAGAAGAGTGACGAAACACATCGGCAATCTAACCGGCATAATCTCTACTATGCACTCTCAGTGGAAATCTCAGTGTTTTAACACAAAATTTCCGAATTGCCGAATTACTGTTTAGGCGCTAAAATAACCATGTAAACATTTCAAAGATTGAAAACAAAATACAAATTAACAAGGATATTTTTTATTGCAGAAACAAATATTGTATGAAAGAAGATGGGAAATATCCTATAAATATCCTCTATGATGTGCTGACCAACTCCACCAACACTACAGTGCTTATAAACTCGTATCACATCAGTGTGAGTGGTGTTCTAAGAATGATATCCTAATATGATTATCAATGAGATGTTATCAGATGGAGGAAGACCAAAAGTTGTACGTTTTCAGGGACAAATTTACATATCAGGTTTGCCTTGAGTAAATGTATTCAAGATTATATATTTTGGCAGTGGAAAACGATACTTTTTTAAATTTATACACACAAAAAATCGAATTGTAAGCTTGTTTTTCTATTTGCTATCAAATGTAGTGCAATATAAAAGCAAAGCAAGTGCTCATTTAAAAAAGGAACAGTACAAAAAAATTAGTGTAATTGTTTGTAAAACGTATATATCTATATATCTGTGGCAAAACTCCTTTCTAATGATAAATATATAGATTTTGGTATTTATGCCATTAAAATGAACATGCACATTCTCCACAAGATGGTGCCAATGGCTCAAATTCACCACAAGCGAAGGAGGTTTTAATACGGTATGTTACAACAGAGTCCTTTAAACTGTGTAAAAATTTGACTGATACTTGCAATTATAATGACATCATAATGTATTAAATGAGTAGATTAATAAAATGTAAGTAACGTAATTTAATTTCAAAATAAATGTAACAGTATTTGTTTACAGTTACTGAGGGAAAAAAAAGTGTCATTAAATTACAGTTACTTGTGAAAATGTTAAAGATTACAAACTGAAATACATCGGAACAATTTCATGTGAAATAAGTGCTTTCGATGACGGCATGATTTTCAACTGAAACGTGATGTTGATTTGAATGACGACAATCTGTTGCGCTTTCATTTCGAAAAATTTTACCTTTTTTTGCCAGACGGTTTGAAACTCTTTTTCTTAGAACGTTAACTTAAAGTGCCACCTAGTGGACAAATGAAAGTAATCAAAAAGCAATCGAATGTAATCACTTTACTTTTATAAACTAACCTTCCTATTAATGAATATATATATATATATATATATATATATATATATATATATATATGTATTTCATTCTAAACGTTTTTATTTATTTATAAATCTGTTTGCTTTTTTTTTATGTGGCTGTTTGGATGTACATACATATGTCAAAACGCTGCCCAGAATATTACACCCTTGTTACATAGAACGCGCTCTTGCCGAATGAGTGATCTCAACGAAAGCTGGTGTACCTGTCATTCTCCATCAGCAATGCCAGACGCCCGTAATCCCATGCTGCCTTCCTCACGCAGGAGAAAACCAGCAGGAGGAACTACAGCAAACAGCATGAAAAAGATCAGGTAGCTCCAGTTTACATGGTT